>VZTA01008254.1:133101-148017 GCA_013398855.1 Mohoua ochrocephala
GTGGCAGGAGGTGGCAGGAGGAGGCAGGAGGTGGCAGGAGGTGGCAGGAGGAGGCAGGAGGAGGCAGGAGGAGGCAGGAGGTGGCAGAAGATGGCAGAAGGAGGATGCTCAGGCTCAGGATCTGCATGGTGGGAGCCAGGGCTGTGCTGAGGTGCAGCTGTGCTCCTTTCCCTCCACCTTCATTCCTGCTCCTTTCCTTTGGCCTCCTCCTTCCCGGCTTTGCCACCCCGGTTCCCTCCCTGGCCAGGAGGTGCCCCGGGTGCTCTTCCCTGCCCAGCTGCTCTCAGGTGGCCACGTTGCTCTGCCAGCTTGCCCTCCGCCATGCGCCTCTGCCGACACCTTCACACTTTGTCCCGAGCTGTGCCATTCCCTTTCCCCTCAGCTGGCTCCTGCGGTGCCTTTCCCCCCGGATGATAGATGGAGGAGCAGGAATGAGAGCATCTGGCGGGGCCAGCGCGTGCCCCGCGCCCTGCCAGGATTTGTGATGTGTCGGGGGGGGTCCAGCTGCAGGGGCTGAGCTCACGCCTGGCCCACGGCCAGGGCACAACCCCGAGCAATCCAAGCAGGTGTCGGGGACAGGTTTGAAGTGCCAGGGGCCTGGGGGTGTGTTTGGTTTCTGCACCGGGGTTGCGAGGGGATAAAGCGCCGTGGGGCGTGCGGGGGTTCAGAGCCGTGCGAGGCTTTGGCCCCTGGCACGGAGCAGCCTGTGCTGAGGGGAAGGAGCTCTGGCCAGCAAACCACACGGTGCCTCTGCTCTTCCACCGTGAAAGAAGGGCTTAACTCAGCCTTGCTTGGTGAAAAAGTCCTCATCTGGTAATGGTTGTTAATTTATTGTCCAGTTTGCCTAAACTAACTTCGTCTCACCAAAACAAACCAGAGCCATTATTCCAACGAAGCCCACAGAAAACACTGGCACTCACTCATGGAAATCTCCTCTCATCCTGTTGGATCTGAAGGTGATGTGATAAGTGCTTTTTTAGATCCCTCAGGTCCCCCCAGCCTGTGCTCCCTGTCCGGGCTGTGATGCCCCTGCCTGGTCCCAGCCCGTATCCTGCTGGAGGGCACTGCTCCCTGGGAGGTTTGGGTTTCAGCCCTCCTTCAATGAAGGTGTCTACTCTACAAAATACCCTTTTTTCCCTATTTGAGGGGTTGTGAAGCCATTCACTCTAAACTCAGCCCTGTGTAAGCCTTGTCAGTAGCTGAAGCTCGTTCTGGCAGGATTGTGTGAATAATTGAGGCTCCTTCATCCCTGGCACAAATTCTTCTCTTGGCTGAGGTCTGTGGGAATCCTTTCCATGCAGGAAGAATCCGTTCTGTTGGCACAGACCGAGGGTCCTGGAGTGCAGAAAGGACTCTGACCTCATGGCATGATATCCCAAGAGATCACCTTTCCTTGCTCCTGTGTCTTGAGGTGGTTGGAGCTTTGAGCCTTCTGGGTGATTTTGCCCATTTCCTCAGACAGCATGGCTTGAATTGGTGGGGGGCAAATGAAGCAGGAACTAAGAGCTGGGATGAAATTCAGCAAATAACTTCTTAGTCCACAGAGATGAACATGGTCCCAAAGGAATCATTTCCTTACGAGAAGGGGGAGGGATTTTGCCAGTCCAGTGATTTGCTAAAAGGACTCTGTTTTCAAAAAACTCCAAAGAATTATTTTTGCACTTCTCTTCATGCAGTTGTGTTTACCTGTTGCTCGGTGTGTGTAAATGTTCAGTTACTCAGCTAAGAGGCTGATTTTTCATGGAAAACCTCTCCTTTTCAGTCTCAGCTCTTAAAAGCAGTGGAGCCAGGGGCCGTACTGGGGCAGCCCCTTGCCACTGCTCTTTTCTGCCCCTGCTGGGGTCAGGTTTTCTCTCTTTGCCAGCTGAGGGGCAGCTCTGGGCTGTGTTTGGTGCCAGCGTTTGCAGGAGGGTCCAGGAGGGTCGTGCTGCAGACACAGCTCAGGGACCCAGGGCACCGAGCTCATTTCATCCCAACTCAGGAGCCCGGAGCTGCCCCCTCCTCCTGGGGCTGCTGGGCTCTGGGAGCTGCAGAAGAGCCCAGCAGAAATGAATCCATCTCTGACAGAGCTGGATCCAGCCCAGGCCCAGTTGGCTGCGTGGTTTTCTGGCAGAGGCTCCTTTCCCATCCATATCCATTCTTACATCGCGAGCTTCCCCCATTCAAATGTTTTGATCTCGCTGAAATGTTTCGGTTCAATATTTCTTTTGCAATGCCATTTTCTGAAAATCAGTATGCTCCCCTGGAAATATTGGATCACGCCTAAAATACATTCTCAGCTGGGAAATACAGGCAGAGAAATGTCAACCAGCTTCCCTTCAGGGAGCTCCCACTCAGTGTCCAGGATCCACAAAGCCTTCTTCATTCTCAGAGAAATCTGCTTTGGAAGTTGGCAACTCCATCTCCACCTGAGCTTTGGAGTTTTCTCTGTCCCTCTGACTGCGCTCAAATAAAAGCTGAGCAATTTGTTAAAATACATAACAGCCTTAAAAACACATCTGCAGGTTGTCCATGAGGTGTTTGCCCCCTGAAAGCTCAGTCTCTATGCAGTCAGTAGGTTGCCACACAAACTGGGAGCTCTGGGATGCTGCTGGAAGTCTTTTCCTGTGGAAAAGCCGCAATCCCTTCTTGAAGAGATGCACATCAGGGCGGAGGAAAGAAAGGAGAAGGATATAGAAAAGGCATCAGGCTGAGAAAAGAAGAATGAAATGGGTCCAGGGCAGAAGGCTGGGGAGGAGAGAGGGAGGAGGAAGCTCACTGAAGGTTTGTTGCAGTCAGCATTAGGAGCTGCTACAGAGCACGCAGGTTGTAGTGATTTTCTAATACTGAGTAATATGTCAGAAGGGCTATTCTGGATTTAGACCAATATATACAGTTTCTTGTCTAAGCAGAACCATATGCTCAAATGAGAGATCATTTTATTTTACTAGGATGGACAGTAAGTAGAAACACATTCCAGATTTCAGGAGGTTTCTTCCCCCCGTGGCAGCCACGGTGCTGCTTGTGCTTAGTCTATGGTTTTTCAACTGTTTGATAAGTGCCTGTTGCTTTCCAGGATCCAAACCCCCCTCTCTCCTGGTGTCTGCCGAGCTGTGACTAATGACTGTGTCAGACAGCTCGTTCAGCAGGTCACCCTGCCTGGAGCTGGTAATTGTTGGTAATAAAACAGCTCGAGCTGATATGCACAATCTGCAGCGCTGCGCGGCGGGGACGCTGCTTTTGTGTCCTTCCTCCAGTTGAGACTCAATGTTCTGTGTTCAGGGACTGAGCTCATCCAAATCCTTTCTGACAGCCCAGAAAGCAGGGAGAAAAGCCCCAAACCCCTCTGTGGAATGTGCAGGCTGGTGTTTAACGCAGGAGCCCGTGCTCAGCAGGTTGAGCAATCGAAGGCACACAGAGGTTTCTATAATCGGCACTGGCAAAGGGTGCAATCCCTCACAGCCACGGATGGCTCTGTGTCTCTGCACCTCAGGGTCCCCCACTGCTCCTGCCTCGGTGCTGAACCGTCCCTGGCTCTAACGAGACGTTCTTGGCCTGATCCAGGCTTGGGATGGGCCCTCTGGTCCATCTGGGATCTCCCGGATCTCCCCAAGGAGAACAAGGAGCCTGCTGAGCTCGCTCAGCTCCCAGAGGCAGGGGATCCTGTGCCCGGGCCGTGTCCCAGGGCTGTCCCTGCCTTCCTGCCCCTCCTGTGGATTCTCCAGCAGGAGCTGCTGGCCATGGAGTGCTCACACTCAGTGAGGGAACCACAGGGACCACTGTGACACCACGGAAANCCAGCCGGCAAGCTCAGCCAATTTGGGGCATCTACTGACACTTTTTGTGGAGGGATGGTGTCCTAGGGCAGACCAGCAACAGAGCAAATGGTTCAGCTGAAAAAATCTGATTTGTGTTTGGAGAGTCTTGAATACAAAGGCCTCATCTACCACGTGTGCTGTAAAGTGAATTCTCCACACACACTTGCTGTGTCTCACAAGCAAGGATGATGGTCTAAAAATGGCTTTTAAAGGGATTTTGGAATTAAAAAAGAAAAACAAGATAGATCATGGATGTACTTACCTCAGTGAGGAGGACAAACAGAACCATCTACAAGGATACTCACTGTGACACGGGGCTGGGTAAAGCCCAGTGTCACATTAAAGCTCTTTTATAACCTGTTGGCTGCTGGGTACCAGCTGCTTTAGCCGTCCCCAGCATCCCCGAAGTTATTTGGGTGATATTCTGTGGAGATGTCTGTTTTCCACTGACCTGCTCTCAGGGTGATCCCCTCTCACCTGGGGGAGATGCAGAAGCCTGGTACTTGCTGATGTCTCTGCACACAAGCAGGGAGTGTCTGTATCTTTTTCTCCTGCCTTAAGGGCATTTGGCTGCTGGTCTCTGACAGCAGAAATATTCCAGGGGTCACTGCAGTCAGTTTTTCACTGTCCCATCCTTCAACAGCCTTTCCAATCCCAACCTTTAATGCTCAACATCCCGAATGTGGGGGAAAGAGAAGGGTGCTGTGGAGGCAAAATTGTGTTTTAATATTACACCCACCTTGCTTTGGAGATGACAATAGGTTAATTTAGAAGTGCTGCAAACTCATGTCAGCTTTTGGTTGGAATTGCCAGGTTACCCATGCCAGGCTCCTGGGGCATTGGTGTTCAGGTTTGTACACACACAGAGCTGTGCATTAATCCTTGGATGCAGTGGAACAGAGCAGTCAGTGCCAGCACAGCAAAACCCCCCTGGTGATGTGGAGCCTCCTCAGTGACAAACACTGCGGAATGGTTTTGAGGCCGAAGGGTCAGCACAGGGGACTGTCAGTGCTGAGGGCTGTTCCTGGGAGCTTCATCACCAGCACCAAACACCCACTTGAGGAGCTGAGTGGTTTTGGAAAGTGTGATGTGTTCTGTGGCGTGGGTGAGTAACCGCGGGGAGCAGCCGCAGCGCCCGCTCAGGGTTTGCTGCTTTCGCTTGTGCCAGTCTGGGATCCTGTGCCTGAGTCTGGGATGTTCCGCTCTGTTCGTGATCCCACGTGCCAGAGGAATTCCCAGCCCTGACCTGCAGCACAGCCCACTCCAGAGAGATCGGGATCTGTGGGAAAACCCATCCAAACGATGCATATTCTTCAGGGCAGGGAATTCCACGTGCTCCAGCGCAGCGCTCTGCCCTTTGCTGTGGCGAGGACCTGCCCTTCTCTGTGCCACTGAAACACCACCAAAGCCCAGCAATCCGGGGGACATTCCAGTGGGAACCCTTGGCAGCTGCAGCAGCGAGGGACTGAAGTGCTGAGGTGGTCTGTGGGCTCGGCACCCCCGGTGACAGCAGCTCGGATGGGCTGGAAGCGCTGGAGCAGACGGACAGGGCTGCGAGGCACATGGCGTGCTACACCTGCTGCTCAGCCAAGAGACACTGAAGGGCTTTTCCCCACTGGAGACCTGGGAACTAAAGCAGCCTTCAAAGTAGGGAAATGTGTTTTTAAAGGGAAGAACAAAACTCAAAAGGGTGAGGGGCCTTTGGTTTGAGCACTGTATTTTCCTAAGCCGGCGGCGGCTCCCGGGCTCATCCCGCCGCAAACGGAGGAGAACTGTCCCGGGAGCTGTAGGATGCTTCAGGAAGCGGCTGTCGAGTATTTCGGCAGCACTCCAGCCGGCAGGAATACTCTGTTTAAAATGGCTTCAGGGAAGATAAATATTTGTGTGTGCTATCTTGACGTACGGAGATAAACACAGCGGTTCTGCACAAATATTGGTTTGACCTGGGATTATTTCATTAGCAGCAGCGTGTGGGGCCCGTTCCTTGGCCCTGGAAGCAGCTGCCACCTGTTGTGAGCATCCCAAGTTTGTTGTGTGGCTGCTGTCGAGTGTCTGTCCTGCCCTTCGGTTTGGGAGGAGGGAACTCAAACCTTGCAGGGAACAAACACTCCATCCGCTTGAGAGGAAATCTCACTGTGAGTCAGGACCGCCAGGGAGATCAACAGCACCATGGAAATGGAAATGGGGCCAGTTCAGGTGCTGTTCCTGCAGCCCACGGCAAATCCGGTGCTCCTGCTTAGACCAAGTGATGAGGGATGAACCTGCCTGTGCCAGCTCAGGCAAGGCAGGGACATGGGGCTTCCCTGTGCTCACAGGTCATCACAGAAGGACCTCAAAGATCATCTCATTCCACCCCCTGCCATGGGCAGGGACACCTCCCACTGTCCCAGGCTGCTCCCAGCCCCATCCAGCCTGGCCTTGGGCACTGCCAGGGATCCAGGGGCAGCCACAGCTGCTCTGGGCACCCTGTGCCAGGGCCTGCCCATCCCTTCTAACCCTGCCCTCTGGTAGTTTGAAGCTGTTCTCCCTTGTCCTGTCCCTCCACCCCTTGTAAATTGTCTCTTGGCATGTTTCTTGTCGTTCCCTCCAGGTCCTGGAAGGACCAAAGTTCTTAGTTTTGCACTACCCTGAAGGTGTCAGGGCATCAAACAGAATCTGGTAGAACATCCTGGTGGTGCTCCACTCTGTGTGGGGCTTTGGAGCATGTGGAAGACTGGCCTGGCTGCAGGAACAGGGGTTTGGGTGGATTCAGTTGTGCTGAACAGTGGGAACCCCTTGAGGCAGTGCTGGACCCCCAGAGACAGAGCCCAGGTCCTGGGCAGGGAACAGGCACTGACCAAGCTGAACTCCTGGTCTGTGAACTCTGTCCTGGGCTTTTCCTTGCTGCCAGCTGATCAAAATTCCCGTTTCCAACCAGCACCAGTCCCTGTGGGGTCCCAGGTGACCGTGGGCAGCAGGGGTGGATCGAGTGGAGCCTGTCCTGAGCACCAGGGACCCTCCCAGAGTTTCAAAAGCAGGGTGAGATGCGCTGCCCTTGTTTGATCCCTCCTCATAAACCACCCTGAGAGATCAGCCCCAGTACCTGACAGTGGGGCTGTAACCCAGAGTCTGCAGGCAGAAGGGGCCAAACTCGATTGAGTCAGCACCGAGAGCTGAGTTAACCCACGGAGAATCGCAATCTGCACGGAATTAATTCAGCTTAAGCTTTTCCCCCCAGATTTTTATAGTAATACCAGCAGAACATTGCAGCATTTGGACAGCCATAAAACAGAACTGCTGCAGCTTGAAAAATACTTCAGGCTGCTCCTGAGATGAAAGCAAGCCCTGGAGAGCTGGGGAAGTGTCAGGCAAATCCCAGCGTGGCACGGGCTGCTGCGAGCACACAGGGCTGGGGCTGTCCCACACACCCCAAATGCTGCCCCACAGATTCCAGGGGGCTGCTCAGGACCCTTGGGAGGGAAGATGGATCAGGAGCAGCTGATCCAGAGCGATGGAGGTGGGGATGGCCTGTCCAGTGAGCTCCTCACCGCACGGCTCCTTGCAGGGACCCACGGCCTCTGCGATGGAGGCAGGAAAAGCAGCGAGGTGCAAATGAGAAATATAAGCTGAGAGCATTATTGATAGGGCAGCTGCATCCCCTCGCTGCATGAGTCATGTAATCCACAGACTTTTCAGCTGCGTCGCGCGGAGCCCGGGCGCGGAGGATGGTTTCAATTTCCAAGCGGGGCTCTCTGGCCACTCGTGCCTTCGAGAAGCGGAGCGAATGCCTTGGCTCGGGAGTGACGGCAAGGCAGAGGTATTCTGCTCTTGGCCCCTCGCCTGCTCGGCAGGGCAGAGGTGTTCTGCTCTTGGCCCCTCGCCTGCTCGGCAAGGCAGAGGTGTTCTGCTCTTGGCCCCTCGCCTGCTCGCCCTCTCGGAGCGGGGCTCGTGCATTGTGATGGAAACATCGCAGCTCCCCCTGCCAGGAACGGGTCACTCCTGCTGCTGCCTGGGAACGGGGATGCTGCTGCAGGCACAGAACCCGAACCAAATGGAACCAAAGAGCGTGAATTCGGGATGAGTTTGGGATTTGGAGTTACACCTGAATTCCTTTTAACAGGAAAAATCTTTTGACTCGATTTGGGTTCCTCTCCTGGTGAAAACATCCCAAAAACACTCATTAAAAAAGTGATTACGCCTGATTTTGAGGCCAAATGCACTTCTTAAGGGATGCTTTGCTGGTGTTTTAACCTTTACACTCCGAGCATGTTCTCTCACAAGAGTGGATGCTCGCTATCCCTTAGTGCCAGCATGAGAGGAGCACTGGAAACAAGGCCTGCAGGTTTCCCTGTGGGACTCTGCCCAGACAGCGAAGCTCTGCTGCATGCACTAGAAAATGTAATGGGTCACTTGATCCTGGGTAAGTCCTGAGTTTCATAAACCACTGGGTTTTTATCAGAGGTAGAATTTTGATGAGCTCATACGTTAGTGAGGGCAAAAGAGGCTGCCCCTGGATCCCTGGCAGTGCCCAAGGCCAGGCTGGACAGAGCTTGGAGCAGCCTAGGATGGTGGAAGGTGTCCCTGCCCATGGCAGGGGTGGCACTGGATGGGCTTTAAGGTCCTTCCCACCCAAACCCATCTGGGATTCTGGGATGATTCTGTAACTCTGGACTCGAGTGTGGGAGGAACCTTTCCAGAAATACCCAGGTACGGCCCTGGATGATGATTTGCTGAATGTTTGTGGCACTGGGGTGGCAAAGCTGGACAATGCCTCAGTGCCTCAGTGCCTCAGCTGAGGCCCAAGGAGCTGCTCTGTAGTATAGGGTGAGATTCAAGCCCAGCAGAGCCAGTTGGTTGTTCAGGTGTGACTGGGGGATATTTTGTGAGAACCACGCAAGTTTGGCCTGTGGGGTTGGGTTCTTTGCAGAAGCACTTTGAAGGGGAGGGGAGGTCCTGGAAAATGTGAGCCCGGAGAATACACACAGGGCAAGTCCTGCCTGTGGATCCTCAAATGAGAAACCAGGAGAATGTATCTCTGAGTGGGGTCTGGAGATTTCAGTCCTGTCTAGGTATAAAACAGCTTCAGGAATGCCATGGACTTCACTGAAGGGCAATGATGTGGGGAATCTACTTTAAAAAAAAAGTATAAAGTGCTATAAAACATGCCTTGTTTCAAGAGAGAGCCATGGAAATAGAACAAGATTCACAAGTAATTCATCTCAGGCTGTGGACTGGTGTGTATGACTCTGCAGCAAGAACATTAATATCTGTTAAATTCTCCAAATTAGCTTAAACATTCCAGAGAAAGGATGTAATTCTCAGTTGTATAGGGAAGGAATTCACCCTTCCCCCAGTCTTTCTGCTTCCCAGGGACTCAGGAGAAATGCTAATATCAAGTCAACCTATTTTCGTTCCCCCCTTTAGTAATGGGGTCCAGATTGGTGGTGACTGAGACCCGTCAGAGGAGTTTTGTGTGATGGATCAGGGAGGGCTGATCCCGTCGGGGTGGTGCTGAGTGTCCAGCCCAGGCTGGCTGCTCACTCACAGACCTCACAGAGCCCCAAATCTCAGCTCACAGGAGGTTCTGTGGGGCACTGCTCACCTCTCGCTGAGGCACTGCTCACCTCTCGCTGAGGCACAGCTCGTGAGCTGCTTGTACTGCAAAATGAGAGAGATGCAGGACTCCACTGAGGAAGCCTTTGATCTATCACGACTCCTTTTCTTCACATTTATTAATCAGGGTGTTGCCAGCCTTAATTAGGGAATTTAAAAATCTTGGGGAAGATTTTAGCTTGTTTTGACCAAGGGGCTGTTGGAAGATGAAGCGAGAGGACAGACTGGTGTCTGTGACAAAGCACAGCGAGGAGTGGGGAGGACAAGCGCCGGGAGAGGCTTTTCAGGAGCCATGAAAGGAGCTGAATAAACAGATGTGAACCTGTCCCGGGTACCTGGGCTCGCGTTCAGCCCTGAGGTGGTCAGCGGTGCCATCTTGTGTTAAGTGGGTGGTATTTTTGGGAAAAGATGGATACAGGTTCTTAAAAGCCCTCGGGAAAGGGGTTTGGGAGGGCCTTTGAACACTGCTGGCGTGAGGTGAGGAGAGCAGCGAAGCCCAGCGGTGTCGGAGGCAGAAAGGCAGAGGATGCCCAGCTGTGACACGCAGAAGTGATTTGCAGCTGGGACACTCGAGTTCCAGGAGCTTTAGCAGGAGATGTTTCATTTAAAAGGCGATGTTTCCATCCTGCTCCAACAGCAGCCGTGCCTGTGCTGGATGCCCGTGGGCCTCCCTGAGCATGGTGGTTGTTGTGGAGCACTGGAAGGGGCTGCCCAGGGAGGGCTGGAGGTGGCACTCAGGGCTCTGGGCTGGGAACAAGGTGGGGATGGGGCACAGCTCGGACTTGGGGATCCTGGAGGGCTTTTCCCACCTCAGGGACTTTGGGATTCTCTGATTCCATATAGAGATGGTTTCGCTGATGCTGCTACTCCCAGTGCTTGAAGAAAAGCAGGAGAACACTGAGGAAAGTGGACACAAGCCCTGCCCTTCCCAGCAGCTCGCACTCAGGAGCTGCCTGGGAGGCTGTGGCTGCCCCAAAGCAGCAGGACTCTTGTGGTTCCCAGTCTGTTTTCAGCCATCCCCACGCTGGAGCCTTGCCAGGGCAGCCTGGCCAGTGGAGAGGATCGCAGTCCTTCTGTTTATTTTCTTTTCAAGTTCCTGAGGACTTTTTCCCAAGGTGCTGCTATAGCTGAGAACTCCCAGATTTCATTGCTGATGAATTTGCACGTCCTCAGCAATGGGAATTGGAGTAGCTGGTCCTTCTAAAAGTCAGATGGTTAATCTGCACATGGGGAAAATACACTTGGAAAGAAAATTGCTTTTTCTACTGTGAGAAGATCTTCAGTGGAAGTTGTTTGAGCATCAGAGGCTGTTTTGAGGCATTTTGGGGGTTTAATAACCAATGTAATTTTCAGTGGAACCAAAGTGGGTTTTTTTTCTGTTGTAGCTGTTGACCAAATCAGAAATACATCTCTGGGCTGACCTGCCATTAGTGCCAGGAGTCCTTTGACCTCGGAAGGAGATTTCAGAGCTGATGTCTGGTCCCTGCAGCTTCCCTGAGGCAGAGCAGCTCAGCCAGGCCTCAGCACCAGAGCTCTCTGCACTGGGATCAGCGCAGGCACAAACGTCTGTGCAGCGAGGCCTGACTGCAGCACGTGAAGAAATCCACGGGATAAAACCTTGGGGAACACGTCTGACCTTCACATAACCAAGGGGGTCCTGGGGAAATCTGGGCCCTGCAGATCACTCGGGGCTTTTGGTTAAGTGGTGTTCTGGCAAGGGAAGTTTATAACTGCTCAGGGAAGGCAGCTTAGGCCATGGAAGAAGTGGGAAAATCACTAAAAGGCGCTGGAGGATCTGTGGGATTAACATTTCTGAGTGGGGAGGGTTATCCTGGATGCAGAAGTTTCTCTAGACACAAATAGTGAGGCAGAAAGCAAATCCATTGGTGGGAGCTGCCTCTCTGGGAGCCCAGCAGGACGGAGGCAGGCACGGAGCAGAAGGAAGTAAAGAAGCAATTAAAGCAAATCATGTTGCAATAAGGAACGATGGGCTTCTGGGAATGGCTGGGCTTGGAAAGTGAGAGGGGTGTGCTGCCAGCCAAGCAACTGTGACCACTCGTTCTCTCCAAATCACTGGCATGAAAGGTTTTATTTCCTGTGGCACACTTGATAGAATTCAAGGCCAAATTTTAATTTTGGGGCACATGGAGGTAGATATTTGCAGTGTAGGGGATCCACGCAGAGGTGCCGTGGTATTGAAGGCACACAGAACTTTTCTCTGCACAGAACCTCAGAGCATCCTCCTCCTCCAGCCTGGGGGACGTGCTGGGGGCCCAGCCTTGGCAGGGGGCTGCAGGTCCCTCCTGCTCGTGTGCCTGCAGGGACTCAGCAGAAGTGGAGCAGAACCGAAGCACGAGGCTTCCCATCCACGCCTCGCCCAGCGTGTGCCTCGTGCCCCCGGTGAGCCCTCCAGGAAGGAGTGACTCCAGCTCAGGGCTGTTCCTCCCTCCCCTCCCGAGCAGTGGCAGAGCTCCAGCTCTGATCCCAGGGGGTTCTGCTCTCCCGGGCCGGGTGCCAGCCCTGGCTGGGGCCCAGCTGCGATCGGGGTATCGAGGAGCAGCGTCTCTTCCCAAACACAAACACCCTCCGGGGAATGCCCGGCTCAGCTGCGCTGGAGATGGGCTCCGACAGCGTCACTCTGGCTGCCGGCCATCCCCGCCCATGATTTATTGTTTTCTGTAGGAATCTGCTTTTAAAGCTTCTCCTGCAGTGCTGCGGATGGCATCGCTCGGCGCTCAGCACTGGCAGGACCCGTCTGAGCCTCTGGCTGCGCGCAGAGGTTCGGTCCTGGTGAAAACACCCGGGTCCTCTCTTTATTGGTGAGGGTTTGGGGCTCACACCTCTCCCTGCTGGGCTGCAAAAGGAGAATTTGGAGTTATTACTGTGTGCTCTCCTCTCCTTTTCCTGAGTGCAGCTGGGAGGGGGAGCCAGGCGTTTTTATGGTTATTATAAGCTGTAGGTGACTGCAAGAGCTGTGGGAGGAGAAAAGATGAGTATTAGAGACCCGAAGGGCACCCAGGGAAGCCACCCTTCCCTCAGGTGGGTGTAGGGCAAAGGGGGCTGGCTCTGCCCCTGGGTCACTGCTCTGTCCCAAAGCTGGCCATGCCTCAGTGCAGACACTGCTGTGCCTGAAAACAAAGGTGCTCTCTGACCCTTGGGATGATGAACATTTCATAAAAACAAGACGTTTTTGGGTCCCATGCTCAATGTGCATTGATCTCAGTGAGCAGCTTTGGACTCAGCTGCTGTAAGGGCATTATTTGAGTTTGGAAGCAGCATTATATTTGATATAAAATAAAGGAACTCTACTTAGTGTTTAGCTGCCTCCCAGCCTTTCCTAGCCGTGAGAATATTACGATTACAACAGCATGAGCTGCATGACGCAGACTTTAAATCAGTGTAAAGGTGCTGTGGACTAATCTGTTGATTTCCATATGGGAACAAAATTATATCATCAGAGAGCATCTTCCTACCGGTGTAATTACAGGCACAGCACTGTTTCCAATAGTGCAATGATGATAATTGATGGTTTAAAACTGACAAGGTCAATTTCTTTGGCAGCCATGCATTTGGCAGCCAGCCTGACAATAGGAAGGATTGACACGAGATAGGGCAGAGAGATCCTGTCCTCCTCCCAGGTGTCACAACAGCCCAGGGTCTCAGGGCTGGTTAGTCAGCTCCTCTGGCACAGCATCTCCTACTTCTGCTCTCCAGCCAGGTGTGCCACGTGACAAACTCAGTTGTATCCCCAAATTTTAAGCTCTGCAGCAGCAGGTTCTGCCCTGGGGAGTGAGTCAGGCCGTGTGCTGCTGTTGTCATTCCAGCCTGCTTTACTGGGGTGTGAGCGGGCTCCCAGCGTGGAGGCAAGCCGATCACTCGGTGGGTGTCAATGTCTGGGAGAAATACAGGTCCCAGGCCAGCAGCTGGATGCTGGTGTTGGATGCTGAGCCCCAGACAGGAATGTTCCAGGAGCTTTCTCTCGGCTCACACAGAGGGAAGAGAATTTGCCTTTTTCCATCTCAGCATCTCCCACCCTCTGCACACCCAAACCACTGCTCTGCCCCGTCAGCAGGGAGATAAGGAGGTAACAGCACATTCGTATCCCAATCCACTATAAACCAGGGGCAGCTCTTGCCATCATAGGGTGACCCCGAGGCGGGAGTATCTGTGCAGCTCAAACCCCTCGATCAGCAGTGATTAACAACAGTAGATCCTGCAAACCACACAAGGATGGCAATGAGTGTGACCCCACACAGAGCACCACCCATTTAATTCACAAAGTTTCTAATACATCTCTGAAATTAAATTATTTTCTGTTCTTTGCCCAAGAAATTGGCACATGTTTACACACTTTTTGCACTTCTGTGCTCAGGAGGGGAAGTGAGCCCCCTGCTCTTGTACGTAAAGATGATTTCATCCACAGATTTTGGCCAGTAAAAAGAGATTCATTCTATTTCTGCTTGTTAATTGGATTCAGTGCAGAAATCAGTGAGGCAGATGCAACAGCCCCACTGGCATTCAGTTTAGGGGCACGTTCTGAACGATGGTGAAAGAGCAGAAAGGTGTTGCACTGCCCTGGGTGAAAGGAGAGGTGGTGGAAGGGCACTGAACACTGAGTTTGCTGGTTTGATTTGTAGGCATATGAAACAACCTGCCGGTTTCTTCAACCAAGTACACGAAGTGCTTAAATCCTGGCTGCGTTCTCTGTGCTTCTGCTATCACTGGGAGCAGTTTTATCAGACTTCAGTGCCCCTGGTGCTTCAGAGAGCTGGGGGAACGCAGAGCTCTCTGAGGGTCGTTGGCAATCTCAGCTGCAGCAATCAGGGGCTGCTGTCAGCTCTCACCACAGTGCTGATGTGCAGCATCGCAGCTGTGCAGGGGAGTGAGAGATGTGCTCTGGAACGGGAGCAGGAAGCGTGGCTTTCACGAGAAGGCAGAAGGACGTGTCCCTGTCAGCCCAGACACCACCCCCATGGCAGTGAGATGCAATGACTTTGTGAGGATGGAGGCTCCTGGCGCTGAGGCAGGGGCTTGGAATTCTGTCTGTGCCCCTGGCAGAGGTGCAGAGGTGCTCTGGGAGGGCCAGGGAGCAGCACACTGAGATGGGCCAGGGAGCAGCACACTGAGATAGCCCAGGGCCTGTGCCAAAGTCCCTCCGTGGCACTGGAACAAGACTCACCTGAGAGGCTGTGGAGCCTCCACTCTGGGGACACCTCTCAAGACCAGTCTGGTGAAAGCCCTGAGCAGCCTGGCCTGCTCTCACAGCTGGCTGGCTTTGAGCAGGAGGTGGAGAAGAGGAGGTCTCTTCCCACCTGGATTGTCCTGTGAGGAGCTCCTGAGTAGGCTCTGCTTGAAAATGGAAGCCTTGGTTGGAGAGTTTTGGGAAGAGGAGGTGGTCAGAGGCTCCCCTGACCTCTGAGTCAGTGCAGTCCCTTGTGCTGACACCAGAGGAGTTCATCCCTGCTGCACACCCACATCGTGGGGATTTTAGAGTCCTGTCACAGTAAATCCTTACCTGTTTTCCATG
>VZTA01008254.1:148105-175344 GCA_013398855.1 Mohoua ochrocephala
GGCTGTGGGGGCTGTGTGGTGCCACATCACGGGATCGGTGCTGCCCAGCTGAGGGATTGTTAGCTCTGCTGGACTCCAGCCACTCTGCTTTGCAACCTGCACTCAGCAACTCCAGCTGCAGCTCACAAGGGTCAGTTTTTGTCTCTTGTTTTCTCCAGTGAGGGACAGAAATGCTCAATTGATACCCTTCTCCATCACAAACCCTTTGAGCAGGGTAGATATGGACAACAGGCTAGTGGAGAGCTGGCAGCAGGCACCCAGAAATGCATCTCTGTGGGCACTTCCAAGAACTCCTCGATGGCTGTGGTGGTTTCAGTCACTGAATTGTGTTCCAGCCCTCAGGGTATGGGCAGTGTGTCACAAATGCACCCGGGATGTTCCTGCATGAATGAATGCATCTGGCTTGTTCCAAGCTTGCTCTTTTGCAGGAGCTTGTTGGGAAATGCTTCTTGCTTCCAGTTGTATCCTGGACAGTAACCAGACGATTTCAGATCTGTTCCTAATTGGAACTAATTCATTTCCTGAACATAGTAATTAAAAGCATAGTCTTGCACTGCTTTTTTGGTGGTGTTAAGAATGAGGTGCAATGGCCAGGGATTCTCTTGGAGAAATTCTGATTTAATTTCTGATGGGTCAGGCTGTAACCAAACCGGTGACACCCCCTTGGATCCACAGTCTGGATTGCTTTGATGGGAAGTTTTGGTAGGCTTTGAATCAGTTTCGTATTGGTTTTTCTGTCAGACTTTAAACAATATCTTAGCAAGGCCTGGGTGAAGGAACCCAGAAGGAAGACTGATGCTTGGCTGGTTAAGGATGTGTTCTGAGGCCCTGAGTTACACACAGCACTGCCCACCAGTGCCCCACCTTATCCGCAGGTGCTGCTGAAAGGGGCAATCAAAGCCACCCTTAGTTCTGGGGGAACAGCTGCCCCTCGTAAGATCTGCAAGAGAAGATTCCTCTTAACTGCACCGTGCCTTTGGAGAGCCACATGTGCTCAGCTGCGAGGGCCTGGGCAGTGACACGGGGCAGTGACAGCGAGATGACTGCTAAATATTAATTGGGAGAGCGGCTCTTGCCAAGAAATTCCTCATGCTCATGTTACCTTCTCTTCATGCAAAATATTTACTGAGCTAGAGCAGAGCAGCACAGTTTAATTTGCTGCGTTCATGGGGTTGTTGTGCAGTGGCTTCAAGAGGAGACGGAGCTGCCTGGAGCCCTCGGGCACGAGGCTGTGCTGCCTCAGCACGGGGTCCCCACGCTGATGCCTTGAGTGGCCACCTAAAGCACAGAGACCAGACAGGAATAAGAGACTAAAAGGAGGGATTTATTTGCAGGACCTTCAAAGGCTCACCCTGGGCAGTCCAGAGGCTCCACCCCAGATGGACCCTGGGTCACGGGTTCTTCCCACTTTGATAAGTTTGGTTCATTTGCATCTCAGGGTTCATTCTCCAATGATCACCTCAGTTCATGATGGAATCACCCCGAGTTTGCCCCCCTTGAGAGGCTTTGAGTTGACACATTTGGGGCCCGGTGTCCTTGGAGTGGGAACCTGCAGAGGTTTGTTGTGTGTGAGCAGCAGGAGAGAGCAGCAGCTCCCAGGGCACAAGGAACTGCAGAGTCACACACCAGGCAGGGCAGGGGTTGGAAAATATAAAAGTTAAAACCTGAGGCATCAATGTCACCTCCAGCTGAGGAACTGCTCTAACTCAGATCTCCACCTTTTGCTCCCCAATGTACTCAAACCCCTTCCCCTTAAAACATCCCTGTTTTTAATTTTTACCTGTCAGAAGTGTGAATACAGTTGAAAATACCATTATTTGAAAGTTTGCTAAGCACATCTTATTGAAACACCTTTGCCATCGTCTGTGGCTCGTTAGACTCTGGCATCGATCAGTACCAGCACTTTTAGCAATTGATCTGAACTTGTAGGATTATTTACATTTTAAAATTTAAAACGTGAGCCTCATGTTGATAGAAATGGGTGCACATCGTAGTCATTAGAAGTTTTAAATGTAAGACTTTTGATGCACCCAGGAAAATATTTGATATTTTACCTTCAGATAAACGCAGAAGATTCCTCCATAAACACGAAAGCCTCAGCTATGTAACCCATAAAGTCCAGGTCTTTTCCAAGATCAGCCAGCACATGTTGGAAGCCCCCAAAACACTGGGATTTGAGGTGGGTGCAGGGAGCATGGTGGGCACCCATGGGGCCTGGGGGAGAGATCCAGCTGGGAGGAAGGACACCCACATGAGGTGGTCTAGAGATGCTCAAATTCCCCTTGGGTGGTAACTGGCTCCTCAGATCATGACTTATCTGTCAGGCCCTGGCAGTGTAATAACTCTTCTGCCTAAAGCTAATCAGAACAAATTATTCTGAAGTTCAAGATGAAATTAGGATTAGAAGAAGTACTAGAAAAATGAAAACCCTGGGAAAATACTGCCCATCTCCTCTTTTGCTAGGGCTCCATGTCCAGAGGTTTATGGGGAATCCTGTGCCAGGGGCAGCGTTCATAGTGAGCACCTCAGACTTTCATTTTCCCTCCTAAAATTGCTTCCACTGAAATCCCTGGAGCAGCTCTGGGAATTCCAGTGCAGCAGACAATGACCCCCAGGCCTCCCTCTGACCCTTCCCTCGGCGTGGCACTGCCCGTGCCGGGGCTGCCCACGCGCCCTGCACGTGCCCGAGCCCAGCTGCTGGCAGGGGATGCTGTGATCCATGGCCCGTGCCAGCTCCCACATCCAGAGGTTTCCGTGGGGGGAACCCCTTTGTGTTCCTCATCTGGTTGTCAAACAGGGCCTGGCTGCGGGCCTGCGCCTGGCACCAGATGAAATATGTGCGCTTTAAACATTTCCCTCTGACACTGATGGGAGTGGGCAATTCCTCAGCTCGTTCTCTCAGCGTTTTTAAACAATAAATGTCAACCTAAGGGCAAAGCGAGGCGGGTTTCAGATTAAAGGGACAAGGTTTGCTGAACGTTTATAAATCCCTCGGTCCCGACCTCCTCCGTGCTCCTCAACACGACGGGCACGGAGAGGCTGCGTCCAACGCAACGGGCACTTCTGTCAACACAGCTTCTTCCTTTAATGCTGTGGTAGAAAGATTTCCCAAAGAGATTTTGATGATGGATTCAGGACTTGGCATGCCAGGGAGAATCTAGTACTCTCCCCAGCAGAGCTAAAGGTTTGTGAGAGAAGACCAGTAATGTCAGGCAAAAGAGCCTTTCATCCCCAAGAGAGCTAAAATATTCCTTCGTTTATTTTTCACCCTTAATTGCTTTTCCTGTCTCGGTTTAATCTGTGGTGCTGAAGCTTGTCAGCACCTATAGCCTTTCCTTCAGGACTGATGTCTTGGGAACAGGAATAAAAGCCATTTCCATGTGGCGTCTCCCTGTCATGGCTGCTCCCTGGAGCCCGCTGACTTTTCTTTCCAAAGACCCAGTTCTGTGCCCATATAAATGGAACAAAACTTAATTGGAGTCAGGAGCTTTATGTTCCTTAACACCAAGGCTGAGGCTTCCGTCACTGAGCCCGGTGTTCTGTCACTTGCAATCAAATCTTCCAGTTCCTGTTGGGTCTCTCATTTTCCAAAGTAGAAATGTCTCGGAGAGAACGATTGCCTCGGAACACTTGCCTTGGTTTTGACTTAGCAGAATCTTAAGGCTGCTTCAGATGTAAATTGTCAAGTTTGCAGCTGAAGGGAGAAATTGTTCTGAGGAAGAAAATGAACCTTCTATTTGGAAAATTAGTTCTCAGAAAAAAGCATTGCTCACAGGTTTTTTTCCAAGTGAAGTGATTTCTTGAAACACCCTGTGTGTGCTTTCCATTGTGTCAGCTGGCACTGCCACACACCAGAGAGGTTTCTCAGGAGGCTTCCAAGAAGCTTTGCTGTACCATCTCTTGGACGGGGCTGTAGAGCCAGGTTTGCTCAGCCCAAGTGGGACCTTTAGGCCTTCATTTTTTCAGGGTTTGGTTCCCTCTCTTCCCCAGCAGAAGTTTTGTGGTACCTCGCAGCGTAGGGGATTTTCCACCTCGTGCCACGTGCGGTTTCTAAAATGAAAAGCTGTGAGCTTCAGTTCTGGAGGCCTCAGCTCAGCATCACCACCAGCGCTCAAGTCAGTCACCACTTCCTTCAGGATTGATGTGCACAGCCTTCCCTTGCTTGTTTTTTGCCATTTCACCGGGAATGAACCACTCCAGTTTATTGATGCTGATCACAACCACAAGGAGATTTTTTTTCTTGTTGGAGAGTGAGAACACAACCCCTGGAAAGCCTGTGAGATGTGGGTGCCAGGCAGAGCAATGCTCGTGTAATGTATAACCAGACCCTGAATACTTGTGAAAGACCATTTGTGAGTAGTGAGGTGAGGACGTTTTGCATTTGGGCAGTCAGAAGTTTTAGAAAGGTGCTGCAAGGGAAGATGTCAACAAAAGCTGCTGCAAAGCTGTGCTTTCACTTCACAGGGCTTTGAGGAGATGCATTCTTGGGTCTGGTTCATGTGGGCTCATTTCTCTGACTCAAACTCACTTTGAATTTGGGCATCAAAGGGATTTTCAAATTCTAGGTCAAACTCATTAAAAACCCCGAATCTCACCTGGTTTCAGCTCTGTAAATCACAAGAAAGAGTAAATCTGCTGCTCTGCTTTGGATACCAATCCATAAATCACGGGCTGGGGGTGTTTGAAGCTTGGCCCAGAACCTCTCTGTCCAAGAGTCAGTTGTTGCTCCAAAAGTTCATGACTTTGTTCTAAGCAAGCTCTCGGGTACGGGGAGGTTCAGTGGCACATGGAACACGTCAGATTCTTGGGAGATTGCAAACGCAGCGCCCAGCTTTTGGATTTGGGATTTTGCTCGCAGAAAGCTGCATCTCTGAGACCGAGCCCAGCTGCCTGATCAAAGACTTTTCCAGAGGTAAAAATCCCAAACATGCCTTCCCTGTCTCTCTGGGACACAGGGACCCCTCTCCCCGCTCCCCACCGGCTCCTCCCAGAGGAACGGGGGCTTTCCCGGAATTCCTGCCTGCCTGTGGTTCCTTAGCCAGTCCTGCAAAAATGTATTTTTTATTGAATGTTATTCTAACCATAAAACTTTTAAGCTGTTCAAATACTTTCCTTTGTACCGTAGACATCTGAGACTATGAGACATTAACAAGTAAATGTACTTTTTTTCGGCTGCTTCAATCTGCTGAGGAGTTTTCTTTGGACTGATCTGCCCTTGCCCTGTAGCAGAGGAAACAAGACTGAGGTCTGATATCGGATCTCCTCGGTAGCTGTCTCCCCACATTGGAGATGTAGGTGTGTTTTACTTTGAATTAAAAAAGGGACTTTATTCCTTGGCAACTCTTTTGCTCACTCAAGCCCCAGAGATGTTTAAGGCCAAGAGATACCATTCTGATTCTCTTTGAACCCTCTGTTAAGCCTATAAGCCTTGCAGGAGCAGAGCACATATTTTAGTAAGACTCAGCTGAAAGATTTCAGAGGATGGAATTCAGCCTTTTCCATCGTTATTTTATAATTAATATAATGAGCTCTTTGACTCCTGCCACCTCATGTCTGCACTCAAGCCACTAGAGCTGACTTTATATTTTCACTGTATTTTTGTTATTTTCATAATGGCCTCATCTGTACTGGGCCAGGAGAGAACTGCTGTGAGCCCCTCTCCATCGGGTACGGAACAGGAGGAGAAGATAAGGGGTGACCCCGGAGGGCACCTACATTTTAAGCCCCAGCAGGGGAGCTGAAGTTGCTGTCCTCTGTTCTGCTGGCCAGGGTGGCTGGGGGTGAGGCTTTGGTTGATGGTTTAGGCAGTTTTGTGTCTCCTGATGTGCTGTGGTGCTGCCGTGCTGCCAAAGGCAGGGCACGGAATGTGGATTCTTCGTGCACGAGCTGATTTCTTTAGACTTTGGTGTAAAAGGGTTCTGTATATAGGCAACAAAATCTTTAATTCTTACCCCAGTGGAAATAGAATATGTGTGCATTTGATGCCCAAGCACTTAAATCATGTTACACAAATGAAATACGGGAATAGATCGAATCAAAACACGTTTTTATGTTGTGCTGACTTCAGAGAAGTCATGTTCAGAGAACTTATGTTTACTGAACTTCAGAGCCTGTACATTGAAAAAACGTCATAAATTGCTGCCACCCATCACAGAGTCCCAGAACGGTTTGGGTTGGATGGGAGCAGGTAGGAGAACTTCAGCAGGTGCTGCACACAGCGCTCAGTGGTGGCCACTGCTCTCTTCTCAAAAATAGGACAAGTTTAACCACAAAGGCCAATTTTTCCTCCAAGAGAGCTGCAAGTAGAGCTCTAAAGTCACACCTCAGAGGCCTTTGCAGTGTTGGATTTTCATTGCTTTTTCTTCAGCAGAGGTTTTTTATGTGTTGTGTAGGAAGTCCGGTGTGTTTAACACCTGATTCACTCTGTATAACACCTGATCATTTGCATGTGACTCTTTTGCCACCTCTCCAATGGGAAGCGTTTGAATTTTTGAATTTTTTACCATCCATTTACTTACTCAAGTGCTACCATAACACACAGAAACTATTGCTTCCCTTTGATCCAGGGCGGTGTTTTGTAAAGTCTGTTTACAGCGAGGTCTTTAATTTCAAGCCCTCCAGTCGATAGCCTGTTACCACATAACCCTGACACAGATCTTGACACGTAACCCTCTAATCATTCTTCATGCCACAAATGTTAATATTTACCAGGTAGGATCAACCTCCAAACCACAGAGCGTGGTTGGCATTGTTGGTGGTATGAATTATACATCAGCTAAATAAAAACGTTACCCTTCCACTAATGCAATCAGACAAACAGATCTCACTCCTGAGCGCGGCTCAAACAGTTCTGTAAGGGCAGAAGTGTTTCCGAATTCCCTCACACGAGGCAGAGCTGCCGGGACCTCGCAGCCCGAATCTCACAAGGTCTCCCCGAGCCGTGGTTGTGGCGAGTGCCTGGGGCCGGAGTCACCGGGACGAATCCTCTGTGCACAGGCTCCCCCTGATGGAAATGAAAAACACTCAGCGATGCTTTCCTCCCCTCCCGACTCGGGCAGCGCTCAGGGCTGGTTTGTCTGAAGCCACTTCTCGCGTACTGACACCCATTTCAAAATGAGGAGGATTTAGGGAGCTGGCTGGTGTCCCTTGTGACACGTGGGAGTGGTTGATGGCTCGTGTGTGTTCATGTTTAACACGATTCGAGCTGCTTTCACATCGGGAATTCCTTGTGGCACCTGCCAGGGAGGAAGGGAAGAGAAGCTCTCTGTGTAGAGGGAGGCCCTGAGGTGTCACAGTGAGAGCTGTGGCCCTGCACAGACACCCCAACAATCCCCCCTGGGCATCCCTGGGAGCTCTGGCAGCCCCGGGGCCGTGCCCATTCCCTGGGGAGCCTGGGCAGTGCCCAGCACCCTCTGGGGGAAGAACCTTTCCCTGCTCTCCATCCCAAACCTGCCCTGGCCCAGCTCCAGCCGCTCCCTGAATCGTGTTGGTGGTCACGAGTGAAGAGATCAGAGCTGCCCCTCTGGAGGATGCTGATGACCACAGTGAGGTCTCCCCTCAGTCTGCTCTTCTCCAGCTGAACAAACCAAGTCCCCTCAGCAGCTCCTTCCCCATCCTCATGTCCATCCTTTAATGTTTTTTTATATTGTGGCACCCAAACTGCCCCAGCACTGGAGGTGAGGCTGCCCCAGCCCAGAGCAGAGCGGGACAATCCCTCCCTGGCTGATGCTGGGCCTGATGTCCCCAGGACAGGGATGTCCCTGTTGGCTCCGGGGCACTGCTGGCTCATGTTCAACTGGCCATGGACCAGGACCCCCGGGTCCCTTCCTGCAGCGGAGGGGAAGAAAGTATAATTAATACCAGAGCCGAAATATGGGTAACGTACACCTTGTTTCAGTGCACGTTTCGGTGGATAATTTCTCTTCCCTAATTGTGAGGAAGTTAAAATGCCTTTCAGTGTCACCCTGCAGTGTGTGGCCGAAGGAGAGAGGCTCCTGCACCAGTGGAATCGTTCCCTTCTGCAAGCAGGGCTGAAAAGCCCCTGGGTGCTGTAAATATGGCCAGGGATGGGTACTGGGGCAGGCAGGGAGGCTGCAGGTCTGGGGATCCCTGCGCCAGGAGAGGTTCTAGGGCCGGACAGGGCGCGGAGGTGCCCGGCCGTGCCCGGTGCCCAGCCCCAGCAGCAGCCAAGGCAGGCTCATTACGCCTGACATCCTTCCCTCAGCACTAATCATTTTTCCATTTCAACAACGGCTGTTTACAGCAGCTGCTGCCTTATGTTTGGTTTGATCCCCGTCCAGATTTTGCAAGTGATTAAAATGCTGCTAATAAAGATATTTTAACTAGGATTTGCATGTTGACTTGCCTTTTCCAGCTACAAAGATCTCACCACCGCTGCTCTCCGTGGCTGCCTGGCGTGGCTGCCTGGCCACTCCAGGGGTGACCTGGTGGCCTCCACCGTGGCTGCCTGGCCACTCCAGGGGTCACCTGGTGGCCTCCACCGCGGCAGTGCAGCCCCAGCCGGGCCGTGCCCCCCTCTCCAGGGGCAGCAGGGTGGGGAAGGGCGGCTGGATTCTGGAAGGAATCCCGGTGCCCTGTAGGTGCACGAGAGGGAGATTATCTCACACACGTTCCCTCGTGTGCTCCCTCGGTTTACCACAGACTCGGCTGGTTCCTGTTGGAATATTCTGATGGCATTCAGATGCTCTAATAGCGAGGGCAGTCACAGATATCTCCAGGTAAAAGAGGGTGCCGAGGGCTCTGGTGCAGCCTTGCACCCCCAGTCACCCCAGACACCGCGGTTACGCAACCAGGAGGCTTCCCTGCCTTCCTAAAATCATCCTTGGGCGTAGCAACCAGCAGGTTTGGGGAGTCACTGGTGGAGGCGGCGCGGCTCTCACCTCACACTCCAGCACCACCCAAAATCTCGGGCCGGGAGCGAGCCCGGGCACCGGGAGCGAGCCTGGGCACCGGGAGCGAGCCCGGGCACCGGGAGCGAGCCCGGGCACCGGGAGCGAGCCTGGGTACTGGGAGCTAGCCCGGGCACCGGGAGCATCCCAGCACGGGTTCGGGAGGGCCTGACAGTGCCAGGGGCAGCCAGGCAGGAGGGAGGGAGCAGCAGAGGGTGCTCTGGCTGCACGGGCCGGCCGGAGCCTGGGCAGAGGGTGTCGGGCAGAGCGAGGAGCGGCAGCGGCTCCGCATCCCAGCGGGCCGCCCCCCCCGCTCCNGCCCTCGCTGCTCCCGGCGCCTCCTCACCCCCCTGCCCGAGGAAACTCTCCCTTCTGGACCGGGGAAAAAAAAAAAAAAAAGAGAAAAAGAGGGGAAAAACCCGAGCTTTTGGGCGAGTGCCAGCGATCAGCGAGGGGCTCGTGGGCTGGCATCTGGACGTGACACTCGAGCAAACCAGCTCCCCTGGAGGGGTGCGGGCAGCGCTCCGTGCGACTCAGGCATTTTTAATTACTGATACAGAAGAACGCCAAGCTCGCGGTGGGTTTTGTTCAGCCCTTCATCCATGCCTGTAACTCCGGGATCATGCCATTGGCTTGGCTTGAATGACCCCCGGTGCACGGTCCCTGCCAGAGAAACAAACTGCGCACTCACGCCAGCCCCAGGCAAGGGGAAATGAATCAAAATGTAAGGAGAGAGAAAATTCATGACAAATAAAGGTTCAAAATACTGTTTAATGAACACGCTGCTGATGTAACTGTTATTGGAAATTCCCGCTGAAGGCTGCATGGTTTGCCAGACAAAGCCCAGGATTAAGATTGGGTTTCTGTGGCAGATTATCTGCTCTTTTTATATCACCCCACATCTCCTTCCTCTCTTTCTTTTTGTCTGTCACACTCGGTTAGCCTGTAAACCCTTTAATTCTGCTCTGCACATATCCACAGCCTGCCTGGATGGAGACCTGACTTGAATTATGCCTTGAACTGCTTATACAGTACTAATTACATTAATAATAATTGACTTGACTGGGCTTTGGATCAACCTCTGAAGGAATACATTTGCATGTCATTACTTACCCTGGCGGAGTTCTGCACGTGTTTGCAGAGGCTGGAGGGGGCCCATGCAGCCAGCAGGAGGACCCCGGGCAGTGGTGAGGGACACAGGTCCAGCCTGGGGGAGAGCTGGAGCCCCAGGACCCGTTTTCAGCGGGTTTCTGCCAGGATGCTCTGGATGTCACTCCCTGGAAGGTGCAGCCCCAGGTGATGTGAAACTTGTGAGGCATCTGCCCATGAAGGGACCCAGGCAGGTTAAACAGGTTCTTTTCCCCTTTCTCACAGCAGAGGCTTCATCTCCTGAATTCTCGGAATTAGGGCTAAAAATGCTCCGGCAGAGGTTTTGGGTTTGCTCCATCGGGGCTGGGCAGGCTGTGGGCAGCCTGTGCTGTTCTGGGTGTCAGTCTCAAAGGACAATGGCTCCATCAGTCCAGCTGAGGCATTTGTTGATTCAGTGAGTGTTTTGTTGACATGGGATTGTTGGGATATTCACAGCTGAATTTCTTCTGCCTCCCTGAAATACTTCGGTCTCTGAGCTGCCTCGTGGGATTGTGTGACCCCCTGAGAAACCAGTGGAGAAGAAAATACATCTCAAGAGACACCTTTAGCCCTGGTGGACACAGACTCCGTGGGAATCAAGGTGCTGCAGAGTGTGTCCACAGCAGGCAGTTGTGCAGCAGAAATGTCGTCTCTGAGCGTCAGGAAGGGCTGGAGGGCTTTGGGGTTTGGTTTGCAGCATGCATACAAACACTGCTCTTTGATATCCACATTGGTCCAGGGGGAGAACTGCTGGGAAAGAACCTTTGATTTCAGCATTCTGAAGGAAAAGATGTATGTCTCAGTTCCCAGGACAGAGCGAAAGCAGGGAGGCCGAGGCCTATTAGGAGCAAGACATAAGAAGAAATAAGAGAAGTAAGGAAGAAATACGAAGACAGGAATATTTAGCAGTTTTTCTTTCCTTCAGTTATACCTGGGAACTACCTCAAAGCCAAAGGGGAGGCCCGAGAGTGCCCAGGAGGTGTTGAAGCCATGGCAGAAGGAAACAATGAGTGTCAGTGTTTGTGGGGAACACCGAGCTCCCCAGGTAGGAGTGAGAAGGACAAACACACAGGAGTGGAAGTGACAGCAGGGGCAAGCAGCCGTCTATGGGATGTGAAGCAAACAAGAACCTAAATGCACCAAATGAGACTTATTTTTCTCTAATGAGTCAAGACTAAGAGCATTATTTCCTTTCAGCATTAGAGATCTGAATTTCTACAAAGTTCCTTTTCTCATTCAAATGGGGACACCTCCGTTAGGGTCTGTTCTGGAAACATTGATCAAAACCTTTCCTGAAGGCTTTCTCCTGGCTTTCCTGGGTGCTTCCTGAAGGAAGAGTCTAATCAGTGCCTCGGGCACCCAGGAGACTGGAAAATGTGTGCAATGTGATGCCTGTTTTATGTTTAATAACATTAGATACTTTGCTATTTTGAACCTTTGAATGTTTGTGGCTGTTCTCACTAAAGGGAGGGTGACAAAGCCCAGGAAGGTGTCCCAGCACTGGTGATGCCGGTGTCTGGACCTGAGAAGTTAAATTAACAGATTATCCCTCTTGGGTTAATTAAAAAGCATTTGTTGGTCTGGCCACCTTCTCTCATATCTTGATTTCCAAATTCTCATTAAGCTGATAAACCAGGCTGACATCCTGCCCGCTGCACAGCCCACAGGAGATACACTGTCTGTATTTCATTAGCTAACAATACATTGACCTTATCATATGACAGTTTCTGGATATTAACATTCAGCCCCTCTTATCTCTGGTACATTCTCCTAAGGATCTTGATGTACTTTCAAACAGAGTCAGTTTAATCCCGCTGTCCTTTTGTGTGCTAAAATTGTACAAACATCCTTGTCACACACATCAAAGAACGGTACATGGGGGAGCCTTCCCCTAACCCTCAACATTTGTTGCAAAGCATTTTGCAAGATGCAGATTTTAATATCGCTGTGGCATTCACTGAAATTGAAATCTACTGAGAGATCTAAAAGTTGTTCATGAAGCAAACACTGTTCAGATGGGTTTAACCACCTCACCGGCAATTATAAACCTGTGCAGTGTTTTTACTGATTAGCTTAAGGAAAAACATTATGCTAATGGGCTTTTATTCTTGAAATGGTTGAAAGAGGATGCGTTCATTTAACCATATTTTAAAGGTGAAAGATTTTGTCCTGGCCAGTTTCAGTTTCAGCATTCCAAGGCTTCCTGGTTTAAACAGAGAAGCCCCAGCCATCTGTAACTGCTGTGGGTTGGAATGCCTCCTCTTCATGGAGGAGTCCAGACTCTTGAGATGGCACCATAATAAACCCCGAGTCCAGCAGCCTGCTCGGGGAGGGACGGGGACTCACCATTTGTGACTAAACAATCTCTCCTCCTCACTAATGGCATTCCAGCTTCCAGACGGGAGTCCCGGTGCTGAGTGTGATGAGCTGTGGGAGGCACTGACACCCTGGTGCCGGGCTGCCTGCTGAGGGTGCCCCACACAGGCACTCCTCCTGCTGGGCTTGAACATCCCAGAATCGACTTTGGGATCGTTGAGTCCAACCTATGACCTGCCACCACCTCGTCACCCAGCCCACGGCTCCGAGCGCCACATCCAGTCTGCCATTAAACACCCCCAGGGATGGGCACTCCAAACCTCCCTGGGCAGCCCCTGCCAAGGCCTGAGCACCCTTTCCATGGGGAAATTCCTGATGATGTCCAGCCTGACCCTCCCCTGGCCCAGCCTGAGGCTGTGTCCCCTTGTCCTGTCCCTGTTCCCTGGGAGCAGAGCCCGACCCCCCCCGGCTGCCCCCTCCTGTCAGGGACTTGTGCAGAGCCACAAGGTCCCCCCTGAGCCTTCTCTTCTCCAGGATAAACAACCCCAGCTCCCTCACAGGATTTGTGTTCCACACCCCTCACCAGCCTTGTTGCCCTCCCTGGACACGCCCCAGCCCCTCAATGTCCTTCCTAAACTGGGGGCCCAGGACTGGGCACAGCACTCGAGGTGTGCCCAGCACAGGGGAAGGGTCACTGCCCTGCTCCTGCTGGCAGGAATACTCGTGATCCAGGAATATTTGCAGTTTGCTCCTTATCCCAGACCGCCTGTGGGCCAGGGAGATGATGGTTGTGCTCTGGCTCCCACTCTGGCAAGGCTGTAGTTCACGACCTCTCTTTTTCAAATTTCAGAAAGTGCAGCTGAGTGACAGCAAAACACAGACGTGGATGCTGCAGGCCAAGCTCCTCACCCTGCAGGGCTGCCAGTGCAGCGGCTGCAATCCGTGGTGTTTGCCTGGGGTCTGATGAGAAAATGTAACCCTATAGCCTCTGTGTGCTGATAGGAATTCTCCTGCCTGTGTGGTATGAGGTGAGAGCACAGCCAGTGTTTCACGCAGTGCTCCAGCAGTGAGTAAGTGACTCATTTCCTACCGTCCCTGGGAATTACACTCTGTGCATTCTGGGCATCTCCTTGGTCGCCCAGAGGTAAGGACAGGCTGCCGGGGAAAGTGCAGGAAGGCTTCAATCCCATCCCCAGGTCGAATGGGAATATTTTGACAGAGTATTTTATCTCCCTTTCATGAACCAGGCTTTATGGCTGCACTCACCTCGTCCTCGGGAATGCCTCTGAGGCTGGATTTGTCAATTGTGTGCTGCAGGAGAGCCCCAGAGAGCATCTCCATAGCACTCCATCTGCTCCATCCTCGGGGGGAACATGAGAGCATCCTGCCCTTGAGGTGACCTCTGGCCACCCCAGTGTGGGAAGTGCCAGGCCCCTCCTGGGGGCACTCCAGGCCAAGGGATTGGCACCGGCAGCCCCTGAGCAGCACCTCTCATGCAGGGATGGCTTTATAAAGCGTTCCCAACATTTAACAGCTGCTGCAATCTCTCTCTTGTGCTTTTGAGAGCTGCCACAAGAGGCCTGAGGAAAGGATGTCTTCATCTGGAGGGAGTATGGACAGTCATGGGGTGATCGTTACACAGAATCCCAGAATGGTTTGGGTTAAAGGGACCTTAAAGATCATCCAGTGCCACCTTGCTCTGTCCCAGGTTGCTTCAAGCCCTGTCCAGCCTGGCCTTGGACACTGCCAGGGATCCCCAGGGGCAGCCACAGCTGCTCTGGGCACCCTGTGCCAGGGCCTCACACCCTCTCAGGGAGGAATTTATTCCCAAAAAGAGGGACTGGAAGACAGCTGCAGGGAAGCGTGACCAGGGGCAGGTGTGGGGATGGAAACAAAACTGACAAGGAAGGAGGTTAAGGATGACCATGCCTTGTTTTAGGATAGAAACACTTCCATCCAGCACCTACCAGCTCCAGGCAGCCTCTTGTGATGCAGGAACAGGTCCTTTTGGATGAGAGAGCAGTAGGGAGAGCAGCAGGTTGCCTAGCTGGGACCACTGTCCTTAGAGGGCCTAATACCAAGCTCTTCTTGGTCCCAGAGCAGCAGCTGTCTCCAGCCAGCTGTGGAGCTTCAGCCAGCAAAGACGAAATGTGGACATTTCCCTGCCAAGCAAACATCTTCCACCTGGCAGCCTCTCCGTGCCTACCTGTGCCTGCTGCTCGTCCTGACACAGGACCACAAGCTGTAAATGGTCCTTGATTCCCCTGAGGGAGCGTCCTACTCTCACTCACAGAGCCCAGAGAGCACCACTGAATCCATTCTGGGGTTGCAGGGCGTAGGGGACAGGTCTCGTGTGCCGGAGAGTGGCACAGCTGTGTGGGGTTGGAGCATCCCTGAATCATCCTGGATCCCGAGAGCTGGGGCCGTTCTGTTCTCTGCTGTCTCTGCTGGGTTGGGCTGCAGGAGCAGATGGAGCTGACCCACCGGGGCCGTGGTGCCACAGTGCCCCGAGCTGCAGATGGCTCCAGCAGGCCCCTGGGCAGAGCACACCTGATCGTTCAGCCCTGTCCCCTCAGAGCTCGGTGCGAGCGTTCCTCGGGCGCGAGGAGACGTGTGACTGCAGGCACGGAACAATGCGAAATCTGTTCTTACGGTGTAAGTCAATTTCCATGTACAAACCCTCCTCTCCTCTGCCACACTCTATCAGCCTGGAGCCGGTGGAAATCATGTGCTGCTAGGAGCCTGTGAGAGATTTATGCCAGGGGAACAATGGAAGCCTGTTGTTCCGATGAGATGATATACGCTGAGCGTTTTCAGACTCTATATTTAACTCGAAAAAGTTTCAAAGCTCTGATATATGCAATAGCAGACTCATTATGCTGTACAGATTTGTACTCTCCCTAGCCTGATCTGATTGTGCCTCTCCATCATCTCCTGCCGTCTGTCAGTGCCTACTGGAGTGCTCGGAGCTTGGGACTAATCCAGAAGGGAGGGAGAACATCCAGGAGGGAGTGTGGGATTTTCTGCTGATCGACTGGAATGCAGCGTGAGGCTGCGTGTGCTGCGCTGAGGGGACAGCTTTGGAGAGGGCTTTAGCTCGGCCTGGGAGCTGGGACAGGTTTGGAGCTCAGCCTGGCAGCTGGGACAGGTTTGGAGAGGGCTCCAGCTCAGCCTGGGAGCTCTGAGTTGGATAAATGGGAGAAGAAAGCCCCATCGCTCAGTGTATTTGTTGAAAATATAAATGTATGTAAAGGCAGTAGCCGAGGCTGGTAAGAGTTTCAGGAGTCACACTTCAGCCATTCTGTGTCTCAGTCTGCCCACCTGAAGAAGAAGTTTAGCAGCTCTAAACCACCTCAGGAGCTGCTCCTGACACAGCAAACCCATAGGCGTGAAGTATTCCAGTGTCCTTGGAAAGAAGCCGCTCATCGGTTTTTCTTTTCAGAAAAGTCCTGGAGAGGCTTGGCAGTGCCCCGGGACAGGAGGAAATTCTTGGCAGATGCCTCCCCAGGACAGCTCAGTGCAGACCTTGTTCCCTTTGGCTGCTCCGTGTACACGAGAGGCTGGGTCGGGACTGCAGGGCTCCCGGGTTGATCAATGGCCATGATGTCATGCCCAGCTGGGACATATTTCACAGAGGATTGCACTTGTCCCTCCCCTCACGTTCCCAGGGTTCCTGTAATCACGGCCCAGGCCGGTAATGAGCACGTCTGAGCAGCACAGAGCCAAGCCCGGCGCAGCGGGGCAGCCGCTCCCCCAAATCCGATGGCACGTGGAGCTCATCCCGGCGGGGCAGCTCCGGCTGAGCCCTGGTCTTGGCAGGCACTGGAACCTGGAGCTGCTCTGCTGTGACACTGGGGCAGGGGCACGAACGATTTTCTTGTTCACAAGCAGCCCCAGGTGTGGGGTTTTTGGGATTACACATCTGGGGAACTGTAGGATATCCCTGGAATATGTGACTAAATATACCACTGAGCATTCCTCAGGCACTCTAAAAAGGAGTGTTGTTAATAGGTTTCATCACAAAATGCTTATGGCATTTTAAACATCATTTTTCAAAAAGGAATTTTCCAGATTTGATGGAATTTTACCCCTCAGACCATCCGTTTTGTCAAAATCCACCTGTGCTCCCTTCTTAAATTTGGTTTTGGTCCATCACACATGACAAGATGCAAAAATAAGGGCCATAAATTTTTTTCAGAACCAAGAATATAACTCTTGGTTAATGACTATCTCCAGTAGTTCATTTTTCTTCCTCAAAAGCCTGCTGGGAACTAACAGTATTAGGATCACACAGAGAAATTTTAGGTTAGAAAAATTCAGTTTGTGTACATCTAACTGTCATTATCCACACTATTTGAAATGAGGAGTGGATCTGAGGGATTGTAGATCCCACTGTGTTCACTGTAACCAGGAAGAGTTTACTGTAAAGTTGTTAAATGTGACCTCCCAGGCTGTTCCCAGGCTGTCACTGGAAGGGCTGCAGCAGCTTTTCTCTCTCAGCAGTTTGAAATATTTTGAATTAAATCGCCTCGTCTCAGAAGCCTGCGTGTGAAGATGGGAGGCGAGACTGTGGCCTGGTGAGATGAGGAATATTGATGATAACGTGGAATGGGAAGAGCAGGGACACGGGCTGACCTTGTTCGCTTCCCTCAAGAGCCATTTGAAGGCCCGGGCTCTGGGCAGGCCTCGCTTTCCCAGGCCTGTGTGAATCAGCAGTGTGTTGGGAGCCTTATTTTACAGAAAAGGAAAGCTGGACTTTTCGAGCAGCTCATCTTTCACCCGGGAACACGAGAAAGGGGCGAGATTCCCAAAAATGCTGGGCAGCCTTTGGAGAGCTGAGCCAGCGAGCCCCGCGCCCGGCGCTCTGACTTCATGTGGATCCTGCTGAAGAGGGGAAATTTGAGCTGAGCTGTGTTGAAAATCTGTCCAACCCAAGCATTTTAAAGATATTTAGGCCTTGTTCCACTCCCTGTTGCAAGACTTAAGTGAGACAGGTTATAGGTTTCAATTCCCTTGAAACTGGTGGCAGGGAAACACCGAGGCCTGTTCTAAAGTACCCCTGCTCTGCATCTTCATCAAGGATCTGTAAAACCAGGCTGGAGAGTATTTGCCTAAAATCACGCAGATTCGGGGTTGTATTCTTAATTGCAAGACTATTCCATTTCCCTACAGATAGCCACAGCATAGGATAATGAGATGAGAAATAAAAGCAATTAGATGATTCTCTTTAGAAATCCCTTAAAATACGTGAATGTGGCAAAGGCCGGGGTGTGACCTGTTCTGCTGTGCTTCTGAGAGATAACCAAGTCTAACAACTTGTCTTGGCTCTTAGTTTCTCCCTGAAAGCCTGGACTTTTGGGTTGGAAAAGATAATATCCTAACCATATGTCTGATGATTGATTCCTCTGGATGTATGTTCAGCATGTGTAATGCTCTCTTAAGGGAACAAATACGGATGTGGTTGAGTCAGCAGCATGGGAACACTCATTTAATCAGTGTTTTTTAGTCAATATTTACTAATAAGACAAAACAACTTTTTGCTCTGTGGGGAATATAACATTGTATTTCCTAATAAAATAGCTTATGGATAAAATCCTTAGTTAACCCCTTGCAGGTTCTCCTCATGCATCACTAATCCAAACAAAAATCAGTTTCTTTAAAATGTCACTTGAATTTGATCTATTAATAGTATTTCTCTAGAAGCTTTCTAGTGAATAATTTTTAGTCATCAATGATTTTCACTTCAACTTAATGATCTGGCCTCATCATTAACGTATGGAAGAGAATCATCTGTGAGGGCCAGACAGATTTTAGTTAGAGCTGGACTCCTGGGAGAGCTGTGGTGTGGGGTTTTTGGGATAATCTTGCAGAGATCGTGTGGACTCCCATCCTCTGTTCCTGATCGGGCAGCAGCCTCCAGTGCCTTTTAGGTTTGGTTCTTAATTTGCTCTGCTGTTGTTGCCAAAAAAAGCAATGGCAGGGGAACATTAAAAGTGCAGGAGAGTCCTGCTGATGGCTGATGGATCCACACTGCCCACCCTGAGAATATTCCAGGCGTTGGTGACCCACTGCTCCCTTTTGGTTTTTCGTTTGCAAAGTTTAAGGATCTTGGTGTGTGCCCGACTGCACCAACGTCCAGCTTGGTGTGAGAGCTGGGGAAGGATGTGTTTTACCCAGAAATACAATTCTGTGTTTGGCTCAACCATGGCTCTCCTTCAGCTCTGGGACATGAGCCCCACTCACGCTGCACCAGGGTGAGAAGGATCTCTCCCCTTCCCCTGCCCTCCTTCCCCTGTCAAAGCCATCCTGGTGCAGCCCTCAAACTCTCTGTGGGAGAGTGGAGCAGCTTGTCCCTTGTGTAGGAACATATCAAACTGGAAATCAGTGTTGTGCCGGGGAAATAACATTACATGTGGGAACGTGCTGGGGTGGCCAACTCGAGTTTGAATCCCCCAGTCTGATCTTGGAATTTTTACAGCCAATTGCATTCAGCAGAGCATCCCTGGGATGTGCTGTGTGCAACTCCAGCGCTGGAAAATAGATGTTTGCAGACTGAAATGAGGGCTACTGGAATGAATCTCCCTGTGAAACAGGAGTCCCTGCGAGCGCTGGGTTCGGGTGGTGCCATCCAGGTTTGCTGTTGTCTCCTGGATCTGGAGACGCCTCCCCGAGTGCTGCAGAAGAATGAGAGCTCGGGCAAAACAATGGCAAGGCCACAGCAACAAGCAACACGTGCCCTTGGGGAGCACGAGTCAAGTCATTCTTGTCATCAGACATCCCAGTCACCTGCCGGGATACCTGGGGGAGAAATTAGGGCAGCCAAACACATATTGTTTCTTTTGTTGGAAGTGCCAAGCTCGGTGGAGATGAATTGGCCATCTGTTCCCTCCCAGCCACGCTCTGGCAAGCCGTAAAGCTCCTTTTTATACCTTGCCACTTTCCATCAGCGCTAACAAAAGTCAGGGGGAGTTGTTTGGTTTTTCCCCAGAACATTCTCCCCTCTGACAGTGTGCAACCAAGAGCCTTTTTCCACAACGTGCCGTTCTCCCCGCGGCCCCGCTGTGTTTGCACAAGACGTTCAGGTACCTTATCTCCGAGTGGGAGAGTAACCAGACACCTCTTCAGGCCTGAAACCGAACCCCTCCATGGACTGGCCAACAAAGAGCTCTTGTCCAAGCAAACACTGTTCATCCCGGTGTCAGTCCTCGGCCGCCGCGGTCCCCACACCTCACCCCGCAGGACAGGCCACAGCTCTCCATTAGGGCTGGGGTCACGGCCTCCTCCCGCTGTGTCCCTTTCACGGCCCACATGAGTCATTAGTCACATCCTAATTGATGCTGAGGGCTGCAGGGGCATCCTCTGACAGGCCTGGGGAGTCCCCCAGTGCCTGGATGCCCGAGCCCTGCTCGTGTCTGATAAAGTGTGTGATTCCCTGTGCCAGTCATTGTCATCCCAGTGCCATGGGATGGTTTTATCCATGTGGGAGTGTGGAATTCAGCCTGTGCGTCTTCCAGAGCACTGTATGTGATACAAGACACATGAATCACATGCACATTGACTGATGCCTCACTCTGCTCAGCTTTTGTCCATGAGAACACCGGGCTCTGTCTCCCTGAGACCCCACTGTCCCCATGGCCACTCAGGGGTAGGGAAGGGGCTCTTGGGGAGGCAGAGGGGACAGAAGTGACTCTGCTCTCTGAGAAGATGAAGCTCCTGTCTGGAGAAATGGGTTTGTACATATTCAGATTTTCCAAATCCCTGTAAATACTTTTACTAATAATTCTTTACAGTGTTTTTCCCTTCCTGAAGGGCTGTGCCTGAGTGCAGGCCAGCCAGCTGAATTCTCCTGTGTTAGCTTTGTGTAGGTATGGATTTTGAAACTGCATTTTGCTAAACAAAATTACCCCTTTAAAAGACATTTCTGAGCTTTGTAAACTTGTCAGGGAAGCCTCGCTGTGTTCAGTTTGAAGGTTTTTCAGTATTGCTGACAGAGAAACAAATCAGACGCTGCTTTGGTTCCAATGTGATTTCTTGCCGTAGAAATACAGAAAAAATTACATGTGAATTTTCCCTCCAGATAGTTTTATTAGAGAGATACGAGGGAGGGCCCTAGGTTTGTGTTTCTCTTTCAGAAATTTTTATTCCAGTTTCCTTTCCTTGGCCTAGACATCCCATGTCCTGGCTGCATGGATGGTGAGCACTGGGGACAGTCTGGGTTTCTGAAACCCCAGCCCCTTCCCAGGGGGTGTTTTTGGAGGCTAAAGCCCCCCAAATGCCCACCTCGCTCTGGCCTGCTCCCCCTGACAGCAGCAGAGCAGTTTGCTGTCAAAAGCCCATAAATTGAAGCAAGCAGCATCAAACAAATGTCCTGTGAGAACTGCCAGGCCATGACATTATGGAATAAATAATCCCAGCCTACTGAGATACCTAATTAACTTCCGTATGATTACTAGAGCACGATTTAGTGTTTGGGTGCTGGAAGGGAGCCAGGGAATATTTACTTCCCATCTCAGCACTGCAGATTGCTGCTGGCAGGTAACTAAATCCAGTAATTAGCAGTGCAGGGGAAGGCAGGCCCGCTGATCTCTCTCCAAATGGGTGATAATTGATCAGATGAAGGGAGGTGTAACAAAGACTCCGAACTGGAGGAATTTGAAACTCTCTGGCTTGGGCACAGCCCTCCCTCCCACAGCAGGAGAGCCCCTGCTCCCTGCAGCCCAGGTGCAGCACCGAGGCAGCGGAGATGTGCACACTGCGGGGGAATTTGATCCAAAGGCAGCCTCTCTGTTCCAGAAGGACTTGCAAACCTCCGTGGCTCAGCCTTCCCCTCCCACCCCTGGGACTCCCCGGCTTTGGTGCAATTTGCATTTGATGCCAGTGAAGCAACAAAGGTAACGAAGCCCCTTCAACTGAGTTTTGTGATCGGGGTTTTGTGTGTGTTACAGAAAGGTGACAAACTGTGATTCTTGCTTTGCATCGATCCGTTAGACAAAGTAAATAGCTCTGGGGCGCTTGAAACTTGCCTGGCATTAATGAACACCCAGGAGTCGTGCCAGAGCATCACTGGTAATGCACCAAAATGACCCAGTTTTGTATTTCACCCTGAAAGGTTCCTAGAGCTGATCACACGGAGCTGAACCCGGCCAGCAGCTGCAGCGCAAACCTCCGAGCTGAAATCCAACACTGACAGCAAAGTCCAGCCCGATGGGTGGCAGGGAAAATCACTGCAGAGGAGAAGGGCTCCTCCAAAAACGTGCTGGGCTCTAATACCGACCTGTCTGCTTGGATTATCTGCACCAGGGGCTTTGGCTCAGACTCCTGGTAAAGGCAGGACCAGGCAGAGCTGCTGGTGCTGTGCTCACTCCCATCCTTGGAGCAGCGTGTGGGAGGGAATTTTCTTTTCCTGAGTTGTTCCAGGCTCCTGCAGCCGGGAGGGAATGAGAACTCACCCTGCCCTGAACCATGGCGGGCTGGTGGGCAGTGGGACATGGTGTGTATCCTGTCCCTGTATCCTGTCCCTGTATCCTTCCCCTGCATCCTGTCCCTGTATCCCATCCCTGCATCCCATCCCTGCATCCCAGCCCCATATCCCATCCCTGCATCCCATCCCTGTATCCTATCCCTGCATCCCAGCCCCGTATCCCATCCCTGCATCCCATCCCTGCATCCCTCCCCTGCATCCCAGCCCTGCATCCCAGCCCTGTATCCTATCCCTGCATCCCAGCCCTGCATCCCATCCCTGCATCCCAGCCCTGCATCCCATCCCTGCATCCCATCCCTGCATCCCATCCCTGTATCCCATCCCTGCATCCCAGCCCTGTATCCCTCGTGTGGCATCACCCCGAGTTCTGGTGTTCCTGGGTGTATTTTCGGAGCCTGGCTTTGTCCCAATGATTTGTGTGGCAGCACCTGAGGCTGCCTGAGGAGGCCGGGAAGGGCTCAGGCAGGGAGTGTCGGGCTCTGGCCTGGCGCTGCTGTGAGCTGGCAGCTGAGGGCAGGAATTCAGGGGCTCAGCGGCTCCCAGGGAGGGCACATCCCTCCAGGGGCTTCCCTGCTCCCTGCCCCTCCCTGCCCTGAGCAAACACCTGCCTTCCAAGGCTTCACCCCGGTTCTTCTTTCACTGTCTCCTGATAAGCGAATGTAATGCTTGGAGTGACAGGGTGGAGACAGCTCTTACCCGGGAGCCGAGGGACTGGGGAGTGCGAGAAATTTCCTGTCCTGTTCCTCACTCCTCAGCGTGGTTCCAGACATGCACACGTGTCCATACAGCCAGGGAAACGAGTCCCACACGTTCCTTCTCCCCCTGGATCCTTCGAAGGCAGACTCCAACCGTGGCAGTAAATTATCTGCAGACACATGACACAGACGGATTGTCGGGCTCGGATTTTTCCACTCTGTGCATTTAATTTGACTCAACAGTGTCGCCCCAGTTTCTGCAGATTACAGAGTCCACGCTCTCAATCATTTCTATTGCTCCCATAAGGAGGGAATTTTGCTTTATTTCTTTCTCGTGTGCTTGCACCTGCTGTGTTTTATTGTCCTCTTTAACCCTTTCTCTGCACGGGTGAGTTCTCCCAGGCCCTGCTGTGCTGCGGGAGCCCAGGGCTGTTGCATGGCTTGCCTGGGAAGGCAGGCTCGGGAGGAAGAGGAGGGGAGGCAGAGAAATCCACGGCATTGTGCCTGATGCCCTCCTGGTAATCCACCCCGGGTCTAGAAATGTGGATTCCATTTTCCCTTTGTAAGGAGCAGTTTTGCCAATGCTGTACTGCTCTTTCGTCCCCCTGTAGGCCAACAGCTGTAGGAATGATGGCTTTTGACAATGGCATCTGACACTTTGTTGGCAAATCCATTTGTATTTTAAAACAAGAAGAAAGTAGGTTGGGGGTTGGTCATCGTCTCAGGTTTTTCATATTCTTCTCCTTGTATCCTCTGCTCTGCCATCCAGTTGGAAAATCATTTCAATAGCCCAAGTTTGACATTGTCTGTTCTAAAGAACCTATGGGGTTGTGCAAACAACGTTCCAAGACTTCCTTTGAGTTTCACCTGATGGCTCCAGAAAGAAGTGACCGATGGAATGTGTCTTGACTTCTCCTGAAAAGGGGTTTTGAGGTGTGGGATCTTGGCTGGGTTCGGAGCCTCTGGAGCTGTCACTGCCCCTGTTCCTGCTCCTCTGAAGGAAGCACCCACACAGCACTGTCCCTGCAGATCAGTGACTCCAGAGGGCCTGGTTTGAAATTTATTTATCATCTCATGTGTGTTTCCTCAAAAGACTTCAACACATTTTGCAAATTTAACTTGTGCTTGTCTGTCTCAATGTGCGACAAACTGAGGCATAGAAATTCAGCTTTTGTTCAGGATGAGAGGAGCTGTAACCCACAGCAGACCTCAGCACTCAATGGGCTCATCTTGTATTCCTTCCACAGATAAAATTTCTTACCACTTCTTATCAACATCTCCCCTCCTTTTACATTTCCTTTTTTCAGTAAAACCAAAGCTGTGCCAAAGGTAAAATTAATTCTTAAGATTTCAGCTCCTCTCCCATGTTCTCATCCCGCTCTTCCCTGCACCCGATTACATCTGTGCCATAACTTTTCTTTTCCCTTCTTAAACACGTTATCCCCGAGGTGTTCCCATCGTTCCTGACTGGCCCAGCCTTGACCACCAGCAGGTCCATCCTGCAGCCAGCTGGGATTGGCTCTGCTGGACATGGGGGAGGCTTCCAGCAGCTTCTCACAGAAACCACCCCACAGCCCCCCACTACCAAAACCTGGCCCCGCAAACCCAATTAACAGCTCGGTTAACGAATCCTACACACAGTGGGTTAGGGTTTGACATCTGTGGGATGTGGGTGCCACCCTGGCACCAGTCCCTAGCACTGAGAGCCCCGAGGGATCTCGACAACCTGCCCTGGGCAAATAGGGCCTTGCAGGCTGAACCTCTGAGGTGCTGTGAGGCGGGGTCCGTGTTCTGGAGAAGGATTAAAGGCAAAGGATGGGGAATGCCCATTTCTCATCACCTGGAGGGGAAGGGAATTAGTGATGAGCAGAGGAACTGTGTAATGAGGCAGGCTGGGGAGAAGGGAAGCTCACAGTCCAGAACAAAGACAGAACCCTCATGAGATGCAGCTCTGGTGGTGTGGAAATTCCAAAAAACGGCCGTATGTGCTCCCATGGTTCTGGAGCATCCCTCAGATCCTTCTGGGATCCAGAACGGAACAGTCAGAGAGTTTCCTCAGGCTCAGCTTCCTGTATCTATGCCCCATTAGGATGCATGACTTGCTTCTCTTCTTGCCAGAATTTTCTGGTGGTGGTTGGTTTAATTGACACTGTGAATGTCCGTCCCATTCTCTGGAGGTGCCCGAGCCGTTGTTGTGACTGCTGCAGTCACACACCAGAGCTCTGTGTTCCAGGCTGCAAATGATCACAGCATCACTTAAACCACAATGTGGTTTCCTTGGCAATAGCTCAGCTACTGTCGTGGCTGGAAGCGGATTAGATGGGAAGGCAGCAGGAAAGCAGGAGCTGAGCCCTGCGTTGGGAAGATGCGTGTGACAGTGGCTGCAGAGGTGTAGAACTGTCTCCTCTTTGCAGGTACAGCTTCCCCCAGGCGGTTGCAGGGATGTGAGCAGGAGGAAATTCAGGTTTGCTTGGGTGTGTTTATAATCCCTCACTACATTCCCTTGCTTAACCCCGCAGCATCTCAGCTCCAGCTTCTCCCAGGTATATCCTTTGAGGAAAATCCCTCGGTTCCAGACTCATGCAACCTTTACTGCTGCTGCTGCTGACTTCAGTGTTGTTCCTGTAGGACATCCCAAACCCAGTCAAATATTTCCAGAGAAGGAATTAATTATAGAGCATTCTTCCCATGTTTTATGACATTAGCTGGAGTTCCCATCCAAGAACCGAAGAGCCCACATTTGTTTGATTATCCACTGCAATGTTTGTTTTTCTTCCCATCAGACAGAAATGGGCTTGTCAGAGCTGCTGTCACTGCAGGGGCAGGGAGATGTGGCTGAGAGAGAGGAGGTGTGAGCACAGCCCTCTGTGGATGAGTCGAAGCAGTGTTCATCATCCCATCCACCATCCTGCCCACCTTCCTGGAGCCTCCCTCCAAGGCCCAGTTTCCTTCTGGGTATCCAACGTTCCATCCGTGGGGAAGGAAAATGATGTCTGCGAAGGTGCTAATTGCTCATGTTTATCAAAAGCCCGAGAGCCTGCAGAAAGGTGGGGGAGCCTTTCCAGCTCGGAAAGTTCTCCCTGCCCAGCTGCTTCGGAGAGCTTGGCCAGGGTGATTTATAGCCCCGTTCACCAGCAAATGCTTCACACAGGGCTGGGCTTTTCTTTCAAAGCTGAGTGTTCAGGACAGGGATGATTAGAAGTGACTGGCCTGGTACATGAGTCAGGCTCTCATAATGAACAAAACATGCAAATAGCTGTTTGCAAATGACAAAAGCTGCAGCAAATTAACGCTCCACAGCGTGGCTCTAGAAGAGTGAGAAAGCCAAGAGGAGACCACTCACACCTCCCAGTGAGGGAGGTCAGTGGGCAGAACCAATCCAGCTCAAGGCTGTATCTCAGTCCTTTAGCCCTGCAAGGTGTGGGAGAAGGATCATCCCCAGGCAGGCTTTACCCAGGGAGGTCAGTGGCAGGAGGCTGATGATTGTGACACTTCATCATCCAGCTCTGCATAACCCAGATCCTCTTCTGGCCACACCAGTGTGTGACCGATTCCATTTAAAGGTGACAACAACTTTGAATTTAGTAACAAAAGGATAAAGTATACAAAAAAGGGGCAAAATTCATAAAATCTGAATCTTCAGGTTGTAAGGCACTTGGTTGAAGGAACTCCTGTAGGACTCACCTCTGGCTGAGGATACAGTCCTGGACACAACTACTAAAGTCTCCTTTGACTGCTGCTGGCTTAAGAGCACTCCCTATGCAAATACACAGCAGGGGAAGTCGGTGACTTTTTGCTGCAGGAAAGGTCAGGAATACTTTCAATTTTCTGAAAACGCTTGGCCATTGAACACTGCTGCCAAAGGCACAAAGCAGAAATACATTTACAAGTCTGTCAGACAAGGAAAGTATTAATAGGTTTTTTAATACATGGAAGTGTTTTCAAGTCATCTTATTATCATAAAAATAAGATTTCAGCAGCTCATAATGCAGGATAACTGCTGAAGGGCTTTTGCTGGTGAGTTTATCATTTCTCCAAGAGGCTGTGAAGGATGTTTGGCTAGAAGGAAGATGTTCTCACTCAGTGTTGCTGAGGAAGCTGATTGACTGTGAGTGGGTGTCAGGTTTGGGTACAGTTCAGCCTCGAGAGGAGCCCCAGCTGAGAGGGGCCCTCGGCCCTGGGTGTCCCTGTGTGCAGGGAGGGCTCCGAGCAGGGCCCGGGCTCTGCTCCTTGGGGGCCCCTCTCGGCTGGGGCTCCTCTCGAGGCTGAGCAGCCCCAGCTCCCTCAGCCTTTCCTGGGCACGGAGATGCTCCAGGCCCTTCCTGGGCTCCGCAGCCTCCGCCGGCCCCGCTCCAGGAGCTCCCTGGCCCCGCTGTGCTGAGGATCCAGAGCTGGACACGGCGCTCCAGAGATGTGTTTCTTAACCTGGCCTTCCTAAGAATATCAATGGGTCTGGGTATAAGCCCCTTGCAGGAGTAGGACCGTGCTGCTCTCCTGGGGGAGGCTGTTCCCAAGTGTAATTAGAGTTTTTCTCTTAGGGAGCCGTCCTTGTCTTGGAGCTTTTACTGTCACTTTTATTGATGAGTTTTTGCTTTAGTGCTACGATACCTTTCTGATTTTCACTGATTCACACATCTGAGGATCACCAGGGACCACCGGCCTTGCAGCCTGGCCCCTTCCTGACGCTGTTGTATTCATTTCTGCATTTTT
>VZTA01008256.1:8097-88434 GCA_013398855.1 Mohoua ochrocephala
TATATATTTAGAAACTCCTGTTCCCAACCCTGTCCTTTGATTCATTCTGTGTTAGCCTGATTTTGAATATCTTAAGATATTTAATTTGTTTCACTTCCTATAGTGTTACACAAGCAGACAGGGTGCTTGCTGAATCCCTGCCTCTGAGAAGCTCTGTGCAGTTCTTTACTCTTTTCAAGGACTATCCTATTTAAAGGATACAATAACCCAGACATTACACACTTCTATATATAAATTTTACTCTTTTTCCTCAGCATGATGCATTTCTCTATATGGCCAACTATATAAAATGTTGCCCTTAGAAACTCTGTGAAATTTAGCATAGATAAATTTCATATAATTTTAGTGGACCAAAAGTGTGCATAGGGGGGTTGTTTTCTGCTGAAGCACACGAGAAAGCTGAAATGAACTTGAAAGTGATATGGGCTCTTGGCTTCATGAAAGAAAATGAAATGAGATGTTTAGATTAGTCCCTTCTGAATTGCTGGGTGTCATGCTTGGGTCAATAAAGCTCACAGCCTGAGTTTTTTACAGCAGTCATGAATTTATGATTAGGTCAGTAATGAGGTAGAGCGAAACATTTTGTGGGTCTGGGCAAAAGAGTGTTCAGTTTCAGATTCCATTACCCATCGGCCCCTCTAGGCCCTGGAAAAAGATAGACCACCACTTAAATTGCACTCTGTGACCTAATACTCTTATGAGGGGCACTTCCCTTGGATTTATTTTGGTAATTTCTTGTTTTGATATGTGTGGCACGTATTTCTGTTCCACTTAGGAGACGTAGAAAACTTCCATCAGAATGTTATGGAAGCTTATGAACAGAAGATCTATATTACGCTTAGCAATTACCAGTTTCAGGTGGCTTCTCATGGATGGGGCTGCCTGTGACTTATCTGTCCACAGAGCATCTTCAGGAACACTGGACTCAGTCGACCTTGGAGTGCACGGTCATGACGATCTTGGGATGGCTTGGATTCGTGATTAACTGAGCACGTAACACATTGCGGACAGAGATCAGCACTTGCCTGTGACTGAGTGCCTTTTCCCTCAGTAGAAGCTGGCATGTTTGGAGTTCACTGAGGAAAGCACACAGGAAAAAAGATGGTTCTGGGATAACCTTCACCTCAAACTTTTTTAAACTCATAACTCGTTATCCACAGAACAGCCGTGTGGAGTATCTGACATACAACCCAAAAAAAGTGTAATGGGTAAACAGATATGATTAGGACTGAGATTTTCACAGGTCTCACCAGAAAACAGGTGTTAGATCCTGTCTGAAGATTAAAGGAATTTGCATGCTTAGTTAGTTAGTTAGTTAGTGTAGATACTCTTACACCACCATGAGGTGTTTTTTAGCAGTAACATTTCATGAAATGAGAAAAGGCTCTACTTTTGGTTTGGTATAACTCTATGCTAATAGCCAGTTTTAGCATCTTAAATATATCAGAAGAATTCAAAACCACCATAAATTATTAATCAGACTCACAATGGAAGTGAAGACAGAAACACCTATGAACATGCCTTAGGTGTTTGATTTTTTGTCTGATAGGCTTGGACAGCTATGACCTTCACTGCTTGTGTTCCGAATTGCATGAGCAAGAGCAGTTCCCATTCCTGAAGCCAAAGAGCTACATTAATATGTTGGTATCCCAAGGAACAGACTCCTTTTACCACGGCTAATGGTTTTTCTATCAGAGCTGATTTGCATGTAGCCATGAGCAAAGCTTTCCCTCTGAGCCCCATGCAAACATCTCACCATCATTCATGAAAGTGTTTCCCCACAAAGTGATGAAGTATCATCACCTCCTCAGCTCTGCTTGACAGACTGGTTTTGGTCATGGTCACGCAGAGGGTGTACAGCAGAAGTATTCCCCAAGCCCGTCCTTCCTCCTGGAGGTGCTCACACTACGGTGAATCACAGCTACACTCCTTTGCAAGACTCTGTGGGAAAATGCATCTGTACTGCACCTATACTGAGTATTATCAGCCTGTCCCAAGGAGCCAGGCTGCCATCCTGAATAAGTTCAAGAAATGCCACAGAAATTTCACTTAAAAGTATTCCAAGAAATCCAAGTGGTTTTCATAACAGCTAAAGACAGCCATTCTGGTTCTTTAGTGTGTGACAAGGAAAAATTGGCTAAAGATGTGTGACAGCTGCTTGCAAACTCATTCAAACTGACAAAGCTCTTGAAGTAACTGCCTGCATTCGTAGCCGTGAAGAGGTTCACTGCAAAAGCAATCACTTCTAATTGTAAGAATTTCCCTGGCTCATAATTTTGTTCTGTTCTGAGTCAGATTTCTTAAATCAAGAACACATTATATTTTAGGCTGTAAAGGTATGTCAGGTCTATCCCAGTTTTTCAGCCAAAAATGTTTTCTGGCAAAATTACTTCCCCAGTTGCAATGTTCTCATAAAATGTAAAGGAAAAAAAAAAAGGAAAAAAAAAGAAGAAAACGAAAGAGTGAATGATTTTATCTCTCTGACCTATTATTTATACTCAGTCCATCTGCCTAAGTTTTGAAATTTGCATTTTAACGTGTGTCTAAGGTGGGCAGATTCACATGTTACAGAGTTTTAATGCAAGTTTGATGCCTGAGAGTATTTCTATAGTGCTTTTCCTTTACACAACAAACTTTTCATTTTTGCTTTCTCCAAGACAGAGGTGTTGTTGCCTCATTATGTCATTAGTCAACGTCCATCTGCTCTCCCCAAAACACCAGGTAGATTTTGCAGTTTGAACTCTGCGTTCCCACTGTATGGAACCTATCTCAGATTTTGAGACGTCATCTGCAGGGTCTGTAATCATGTCTTTAAAGTCATTACTGATAGTTATAAGGTCTTTCAGACTTGTTTCAAAAACTTGGATCTTGATTAATCATTGCTAACAGACTGTAAAGTCATCTCGACGAAGTTCAAGAACTTTAAGCTTAGAATCTCTTGAACAAAACCATGTAATAATATTTCTTTGAATTCTAACTATTCAGATTGACATAGAGTTGAATTATCCATAAATAAAGTGCACAGGGAGATACTCTGCAGAATAACAGATACTCTGCATTTATTTTTGTGATTAATCACAGCAGAAGTGCTAGTTAGATTTTAGAAAATGCAGAAGTGTACACATACAAACCAGTAGGTAGAGAAAGTCTTGGGGCAATAGTGACTGGCACCTACCAATCAATGCATGAAACACCATGAATAGCAGTAAAAAAGAAAAAAGTCAAATACAGTATTGAGATGTAACAGGTGGATCATAGAATCATTAGAGATTGTTCAAGATGCTGGACAAAAACCCACCTAAAGTATTATTTTTTAAGAAGTTGAACCAAAATCTGAATCAGAAATAGCTACTGGGATGATCAGTAAAATGGAGAGGCTTTTCATAAAAAGTTACTAAAAAAGCTTTGCTTGTTAAGTCCATCAGATGAAGTCTCGGAGAGAGGATATGATTGCTCTATAAAGATCCTTGATGGGTAAGCATCAGGAAGGGGAAAAACTATTTATGGTAGAGGACAGTGCTGACACAAGAATAAATGCATATAAACTAGCTATGGATGCAATTAGGCTGGATATGAGGAGATTTTTAACCATGAGAGAAACAAGAATTGGGAACAGACTTCCAATTAGAAGCGTAAGTGTATAAAACCTAATTGACTCGAAGACAGAGAGCCATATTGGTTTCTGTAAAGAATAATGCAATACGTGTCATCAAACAACTACACTTCAGGAGTCGGTCTTGTTCCCTGATTGTTATGCATAGGCATATGTGTGGTTTACAAACTGTGTAGAGCACTAATGTTTCTACATTTTAAAAATTTTAAAGTCATTATCCACATGTAATTTTAATCCATTACTACTGTGTCTGTACAGTACCTTTCAAACTGAGTAGGATTCATTTTGACATGGTAAAAGTGATTAGTCATCAAAATAGTTTTATGAAATAACTAATCAAATGGGATGATGTGACTAGCACATTATCACCTTGCATTTGAAACTCAAAGCTCATCTGTCACAACAGATAAAACTGCGAAACACAGAGACAGGAACATTTGAGCAAGAGAAACCATCTTCTGATCAATGTTGTGGTGAAACACTCGATACTCTTGCAATGAACAGGTGACACCCCTCACCCTCCACTGAAAATATTTTGGATGCTAAAAAATTGCTCTGCAATCCTTGTAGACCTGATGATAACTTTCTGAATATACATCAGGACGAGTAAATCCATATTTTTTTTTCCCTGAAATCTGGGATAATTAGGTGGATAGCTGAGGAGGCAGGAAGGTTGAGAGTGTATTTGGTAAACAGCCTGATGTGCTTTTCTGTCATCAAGGGCATCAATTGTGCCCATCTTTGCACAAATAGACTTTAATGTTCCTGTTTATTATGTATGTATTGAAATCTAAGACTGATCAAGTCCCTCTTTAAAGCTTCTAAGCAATCTCTAAATATTTCTGAAAGTAAAAAACACACTTTCAGTATTGTTGTCTGCAATGTTCTTCCTTGAAGTCTCACCTCAGTAATCCTACTTCATTACAGAAAGTAAAAAAAGTCATTATTGGAACATATCGGGATTTTACACTCAACTGTGTAGTTGAAAAAATGACACAGACCTGCATTTTTTTGATTTAAGCAACAATAAAAATATCAATACAAAACCTCTATGGACTTTAATTTAATAGATCTGTAATTACAGTTGTTTACAGAGACTCAAACTAACAAAAAAGCCCCTAGGTATAAGTGAAGACTTCAGATATCCAACCAATAAAGAAAACCAACTGAAGAAACTCTACTTTGCCTCTTTTTCTGACCAAACCTAGAAGATTTCCCCCAGAGCTGCCAGATCAATAACCTCTGCATGCATGAGAAGATCTTGTAGCAGCTCTGTGAAATCAGTTCCACGCTTCATGGGAAATGCCCTTCTGGTGATGTCCTTTCCTTTAAAACAGGAGGCAATCAGTCACTCAGCTCATCTCACCCGTGTAACTACATCCAAAGCAAATAAAGTGTTCTTCGGACAGGTGTGTTCTGTGCTGTCCAAGGCATGGCTCTCAGCTCCACATCTTGGGAACTGTTTGGAGACCATGAGGCAGATAAGCACGAGCTTTGCAGGCAAAGGAGGGCATGCTGGACGTGGTGCTGGTTTTTCCTGCACCATGGAGCCTCATGTTTTAGACATCTAATTTGAAGGTGGTCATGGCTGATACAGACAAGGAAGGTCACGTCTAAGATGAGTACTTGACTGCTACCTATGCCAAAACAGTGAAATGTGTCCAGATCAAGGGCCAGCATGTGCTAAAGGACCGTGTCTAAAGCCATCCCTGGCATGCATCCTCCTGTGTTTAAGGGCCACAAGCTTTAAGTCAGAATCTAGGATTGCATCACCATTTTCTCTGCTTCTCCCAATATACTCAAATGAGTTTCAGCCTGTTCTCTGCTTCTTGCCCATTTTTTGCACAGACATCAACTGTGGCCTTACCCACTTAAATGAAATGAGATGGAACCAAAATTCTATTGAGTGCAGATGCTGCACCCTAAGCCTGATGCATGGCCCCCATAGCCATGACAAGTGAAGGAGCAACTGAGTTACCCTGCCTGCACTCCTTTTTTGGTGAGATGATTGTTTAAGCCTCAACTATTTACAAGCCTGTTGAGATCAAGAGATTTTACAGAAACTCTGGTTTCAAAAAGCTTTAGTGCTTTCTATTAATGATCTCATTTTCCATATTATTAATTGTTTCCTAATACCCAAATTTTCCCCTGTAAATTATCTGTTGGAAGTGAAGGCGTGCTTGTAATAGCCTCGATTGCATGAAAGCCTGAAAGACCAACACTTTATTCTATAATTGTTGTCTTAGCTGACTATTCAGCAGCACTGGCTTCCATTAATAGCATATGTACCTGGTGCCATTTCACATAGTCTGGGTGTCTGAATGTGTTTTTATTTTTAATCAGAGTAGACTTGTGATCAGTATTAATTTATTGATAAAATTAAGACTCAGAAAACACTGTAGAGATAGATACAGCAAATTAAAGCTGACTTTAAAGATTATTTAATCAAAATGGGTCCAATTTTAAGACTGTGTTAGCTTTACACAGTTGAAAGCTTCACTGATTGCATTAAAATGGCTTTAGACGTGGTGTCAGACCAGACAGTCTTAAGTTAACCAGTTTTCTCCATCAGAAAACAAATTTCATGAAATTTTCAGGACATCATTCATTATACATTTCCTTTTGGTGCCTCCTTGAAATGCTCCACTTCAGGCATTTAAAACACAATCAAGATCACACAATCTCAGAAGTATTTTCTTCCTGAGTGTACAGTCCCTGATTGTGCCTCAAGTAATTAGCATATCAGTTTTACCTATTGATGTGGTCCTAAAATGTGTAAGTAAAGTTATAAATGATACTGAAAATCACTAACACAAGGGACAGTAGAAACCCATTGTTATTTTACAAACTCTAAATTCTAAACATTTAAGTTGTCTTGCTGTGCCCCAGATTAAATATTGTTTTATAATCTCAGTGGTGGGGAATTTGGTGGGTTGAAGAAGAGTAGCTGCTTTTGTAAAACATTGGAGTCAGTGTTTTTTCTCATCAGAAGGGTTCTTTGTCTGTTGTGTATAAATGTCACATTTCTATTTTACTGAAGAAGACATTGTTCGTGCATCAACCTGGCCAGCATTTCTTATTATGCACTTTTTCCCAACACTTTGTGCAGGTAAATCAGAAGTAGATGAAACTCTAAACACTTCTAGTTGCATTCAATTAAGCATTATTTCAGATTTCTCAGCACTTTGCAGGATCAAGAACACAGAGCATCAAAGCTTACTCTGGCATGAAGACTGAGAAATGGCCACCACGTAAAACTTCATGGAAGGTTTTTCTGTCTCAGGACCCTTCTGTCATCTGCAGTTATTTGAATCTTCCACAGCAGTGTGAGACTGAATCATGAGTTGGTATTGCAGCATGTCAAGGATTTCTGGTCTAGTTGTTGTTAAGGTCTGTATCAGTGTGGTCTCCATCATGTAACAGATAAAATACATGCCTCTCCTCTTAAAAATTAATGTCCGTAACTGTATTGATTTTAATCTAGCCCTTTTGTATAGATAAAACACCATGTTTCCAAATGAGCTTTAATTGGTGTATGGAACCAAAATCTTTGAATTAGAGTTCACTAAAGCCAGTCAGTTGTTTCTGAACTGCAATAATGGCAGTTTATTTTTTAAAAGGCTGTTTACACTACAGTCTCAAGCTCAGAAAGGCAGTAATTTCTCACACATTGCAGCCTCTATATATCAAGTAGAAGATTAACAGTAATTACTTTATTCTAGCACCAGATTATCTGCTAATACTTAGAAGTCTTTGGAATTACAGTTCATGCTGTGTCACAGTGAGAGGCTTTATTCCTGCTCTGGATAAGGATCATCCTCTGCACAGATTTCAGCATGGCAGATTGAAGATATTAGGTGATTCCTATATTTTATCTGGTCTGGTATGATTTTGGTTGCGTATCAAGAAACTGGCTATAGACACGTTTTTCCTTTTGAAGTGTTTGTTAAGTAATAGATTGTTGGGGTTTTGTTGTTTTGGGCTGGGGTTTTTAATCTTCTGAGAAGCCCGCCTTGCTTTGGCATCGAAATTGTGACCAAGTAATGAGAATTTTTTTGGAAATACATGATAATGGTCACAGTTCAGCTTGTGCTAGTTGAAGCCATGTGAATGAAACTTGGCTCTAAACCAAGGCGTGTAATCGAAACATATGATGTAGGTGTTCATATGACATCTATGGCATCTAAGCTCCCTTATAGAATGGTTATAGCCATCAGAGACCTACTTAATTCTGGGAACAAAGCTCCTTCAGCAGCTGATCTTCAAGGAAAAGTGGCTTGATTCAGTTGTCCAAATACAGGCAAGAAGTTGCAGGGTTCCTCTATTGTGTCTGCTACTGCTGTGGGGATGTCTCAGATGCCCCAGGGTATCTTATCATTAGATACTTATGCTTGGGCACCTGAACACCTCTGACAGCCACTGGGCTAGTTTTATAACCTTCCCCAACACTAGTGCTATCATGAGCATAAAAATTGTTCAGGTGAAGCTGTCCAGTGCTGGACTCTCTAAAGTCTGAGATAATATCCACGAAAAGCCATTATTGAATTATGTCAGAACATGACATTCTATTCAGCAGAAATGTGCTTTGAAACACAAAGATGTCCATGTATCTTAAGAGCAGAAGGGTGTTTATATTCTTATGTAAGGATTAAGAGGGGAGAAATGGGAGGAGGGAAGAGAGAGACTGGAGGATGCCGTGTGAGAAGGAAGGGAATAAAGGAAAACAAAATGGAAACAAAAGTAACTGAAAGTTACTCAGATGACTCTACAAGAAAATGAAGCTGCTTTTCCTGTCATTTTAGTTTTTAGATAGGTTGTGATTGTTCACTAAATATTTCAGGCAGATGGATACTGCTACAGTTTGTTCCTGTTTTTCCAGCTCTAACTTGGAGCTACAAAAATAATGCTGTGAACCATGAGAAAGTTTGCAAAATACAATGCCACACACACGCCACTGACTTGGTTGCATGTATGAAAGCTAAGTTCTGAGGAGAGAACCCGGACTTTACTGCAATATCCCAATGCCACTGCAATCAACTGTGAACCTCCTCTGGATTTCACAGGGAACAGATTTTGACCTTGAAAAAATAGCTCTGTGTGAAAAAAAGTCTGTCACTTAATACAGTGTTCTGAGTTATTTTATTTGAAAAATATGTGCTGTATTCACACCCCTCAAAAAAAAAGCAAACATTTTTTGGTTGTCATACTGTTTCAAATGTATATCTACACATGAAAAAGATCATGTAGGAGCTCTGAATCACATTTTGAATCAAGGCCTTTAAAAGGTGGGGGAAAGCTGAGCCTTCCTGGACCTGCTGCTAGCAGTTCCTATTTTCTGTAAAGTGTAATCAGTTGTGGCACCAGCAGCATGAGAGCTGGATGTAGGTGCTGGCAAAGGAGTTCCTGTTGTGCCTTACGACTGGCTAAGCATCTGAAGGGCAAAAGGAATCCTTTTGCTTTAAATATCTAACATTTATTTTAAAATTTAAACACGGAAGCTGTTCTTCTGAGAAAGGTACTAAAACTGGTAGGAGCATGGTTTATGGTCTGTCACTGGGGATCCATGTTACTTTCCTGTAGTACGGTACATTCAGGATTAATAAGAATGCTTTGCTATTTCAAGTCTTGTGAAGCAATTTTTTAGGGCCATAAATTTTCCTGGTGATATTTTGTTTGTGCTGCCTGTAGGAAAAAGGGTACCTTTGCATGAAATACCAGATGGCCAAAGGCAAACCACAAAATGAAATCCAGGGGCTGAGGGGGATTTGAAGAAGGTTGGAAAGGGAAATCTGTGTATTTAACTTAAGAGGTGATGAAACATTCATCTAATTTATAAATCTTTGATGAGTGGACTTTTGAGGTAGATAAGGAGTGTTCAGGACAGCACTGAGCAGAACAGCTGAGAGCAGATAAGAGTTATGCAGAGAAAGAAAAGGCTGTGATAATACATGAAAAAAGAAAACTTCCTTTGATTGAAGTCTACTTCCTTTGAGTATTGGTCTACAGAATAGTCTTCAAGGACAGCAACAGGAGTATTACTATTTTGAACTCTTTATTAACATTACTTTATGTTACAGTAGTGAGCAGACTCTAAATGAGATCAAGGTCTTTTTTACCAAGCCATAGCTGAGAGCAAAATATGTCATGAGATAATCCCTGACTTGGAAATCTAATGAGATTGATAAGGCATATAAAAAAGAGAAGAAAAGTAAAGGCAGGAGAGATTTCCTAAGGTTACAATCCAAGCAAGGGATGGATTTATTTACGTATTACTAATTTACCTAATGAAATAAAGCCATAATACAAAGACTTTAAAATTGCAGCTGTGTACTAAGAGGAGATGAGCCAAACAACCCTTTCTTGTGGAAAACTCTCCCACTTGCTATAATTATCTCACATAAGCAGAGTATACAGTGGCATTGTGAGTGCATTGTAGGTTATTGACATTTACCTCATAATAAGAACTGTGTTGGACATTAACACTGAATATTGTAAGCTCCTCTTAACAACTTACAGCTAATAAATGCATTTCCCTCATTGTTTCCCATTGCTGAAAAATGCATGAAATTGGAGTTAAGAGAAAAGTCCCTCTAGCGAGGATTGCATAACTCTAGTCAAGGCACTGCAAGAACCTCTGGTTTTATGTAGATTATCTTTTCTTTAATAAGTGTACACTTTTTTGGGAAGATCTTATGATGCTTAAAATTTTTAGCAAGCCTGGGAAGCCTTGGTGGTACTGCAGTTCTCTGTGACTGCTGAGACAAAAGCTCTGTCTGGCAGGGGGGACATGTTTGACAATCAGAATTACCAAAAACCATCACATTTATGTGCTGACTCTGGACTCTTAAGAACAATATTCATGTCAAAAAATGTATTATACCACATGTCAGAAAATAGAACTGATGGTCCTAGTTTTCTCTTTTAATGATAAAATGCAGGATCAAGCTCCTAGAGGTACACATAAAATTGTACAAATACAGTTTTCAAAAACTGAAGGAAGATGCATTAATTAATACGTCTCACAATTTGCTGATTTTTTTAACTCATTAGAGAAATGAGACAAAATAATATTTAAGAGAAGATTTGCTTAGAAGAGAATGAGAATTTGCAGGCTTATATAGCCTTCTGGCAGAGTTGTGCAATAGCAGGGTATATTTTTATTTTTATTTTTTATTTATATTTTTTATATTGTGCAACTTGTTTTAAAAAATTAGTCATTCTTAGGATATACTTAACACCATGTAGATAAGTAGTTCTTTCTGGTCATGGTCTTCCTTTCCATTTATTTACATTTTACCCCCTTTTTCTCTGTTTCTTGTATCTAATTTTCTGTTGTCTTTTCTGTCCTTTTAAAGAGTATTGTTCCCTGCACCTTGCCTCTGCCTTTCATGGCTTGTCTCTGGTTCTTCCCAGAAAACTGCAAGGGAAATCTGTACAACAGAAATCAGTGAGTTTTAAATGAAACAGTGTGCTAGTGGGGCGTTCATCACACATGTATATGCCTCCATAATATACATCTACTAAAAAAACCCCAAACCTAAAAATCTGTGTTCCATAAAATCACCTTTCAGGTTTTAAGACAGCTGAAGATACACAGAAACATATTGTGGGAATGAAACTCTTATAGATAGATAAATTATTCTTCAGTAGGATTGTCTCAAGTTTCTTGGGTACACAAAACCCACAGTTCCTCACTGTATTTCCCTTCTTTTTTTTTTTTTTTTGTTTGAGGGCAGCTCTTGAAATATGCTCGACATATTTCTGTGCGGAGGCACAGATTCTGTAGCAATATATGTGCAATATAAATAGATGAGAGAAGCAATACTCCCTGTAAACCCTTGCCAATATTTCCTTCCTTCTCTCAAAGGATTTCTCCTGACTGTCCCTTCTCTCCAAGTGCAAAATGTCCCTGGACAGATGTTTAAGGGGATGTTGCTTTCCTTCACCTCAGATCACCATCTGGCAGATTCCTGTTCAGCAAGGCTCCGCAGGAGAGGATGAACGCTCAGACGGGAACTGGCACATTGATGGTTCTGTCTATAAGGTAGGGTCTTACCCACATTTCTCTTCTGTGCTCCTCCCTCGCTGTTTCCTCTCCTTGCAATCACCTTCATCCACTGCTCACATTCTTCCACTTAGAGCACCTGCAGATTTGTCATTTTTCCCGTTCCTCCTCTTTTGTACCTTACACACCTGACATGAAGCGATTTGGTTTCTAATTTTGATTACTTTTTGTTTCCTCCTTTCTCTACCTGCAGACTCCTGTAATGCTGGTGAGTCCTTCAGCTCCCTTCCTCAGAGGAGACCAGGATTTGGGATGAGAAGACATAGACATCCCTGCAGTTGGGCAGCTGGCAGTAACCCCAGCATGTGCTGCTTGCCAAAGTTGTCTCCAGTTCTGATTGGGGGCTACATTTAGCAGTGATCAACTTTAGGTAATTGTAATTGAGGCTTTCAAAAACCATGTGGCATTAGTAATTATAGATGTTCGTCTTTTCTTTCTTTTCCAGTGCTTGTGGCTGTAGATGAAACATTTTCCACAGCACGTTATGGAAAATTTAAAGTCACAGGAGAACTAGAACTTTGAGAAAAATTCCCAAAGACTGAAAAGCTGTATGATAAAACCTGATGAGCTGGTGACACAGAGCAGGGTGCTGAAGAAATGTCAGCCAGTACTGCAGCTCCAGCTGCATGCACTTGAGAACTGGAGTTCAGGGAGATTAATCCCTTGTCAGAAACACAGACCCTTTATACCTCCTATAAGTGGCTGGGCATAATAAGAGATATTGACATCTCTGAAAAGACGGTAAATGTACAGAAAGCAAGTTAGAGAGCACTCACATGCCTGTGCATAAGGGTTGCAGCTGATCTGCCTGCAGTACCTTAAGTCCATCTGGCTTAGATGTACAGAATACTCACAGCAACAGTCTTTGGCAAATGGTTCTATAGCTGCAGTGAAGCCTCAGGCGTCATTGCTCTTGGTACCTCAGACAGCTACCTTAGAGCTAATTATCTCTCTCTGTGCTATAGTCACACTCTCTGAAAGAAGTCATCCATCAGGAGATGCTTGGTGTGTCACATGAATCTTCAGTGGCCTCTTCGAGGTGCCAGCCACTGCTCTCCCAGACACCTGCTCCTCCTGGCTGATCTCAACAAGGATACATGGACATCAGGGAGGCTGAGGTGGGACAGCCTCCTCCCCTGCCCTGCCTGTGTTTCGGGTGGCAATAACGCTTTGCCGTTGGATGTTTCATGGGGCAGTGCTGTGCAAGTGAGAGAGAACACTGGGACCACGGGCAGCAATTCCAGCGCAGTGTCCTTTGCAATTCAGCTGTGCAGAAACTGCCCTTTTTGCGTGGTTCACCAAAATGCAGAAAACTTTTAAAATATGGTTCTGTCTCGAGATTATTTATGTGCAAGCTCAGAAGGAATGTGATGAGCTCCATGGGGAAAAGGCAAAACTAGGTAAACAGGCAACACCACTGAGGATGAAACTGAACCTTGACAAGCACAATATAAAGCACATTGGAAGGAATGATTTAAGTTATAAGTACACACAGATGGTCCCTGAATTAGCTTCAGTCTCATGCAATAAAGAATTGGATTTTGCAGCAAACAGCTCCCAGTCTGCTTAGAGACTGGGAAAGCAAAAGCATTTAGCTACATTAAGGATGAGAGAAAATTACATGTTCAAAATCAGGGCTTGTACATACATGTCGACATATGGCAGTGGTTTCCAAAGTGTTTAAGTAAATGGGACTGGCAATCAGACTATTTTTTCACATCATCTAAAGAGAGATTAGAAAGTCTGTAGGTAATTAATTTCATGGAAATAAGGGGGAACTTACTTGTCAACATCTATAAACACCAGCCTGCTTGCTCCCAGCCCTCATCAGTGGAAAATGAATTGAAAACCCGATTGCCTTTTACAGATAATCGTTGTTACCCCTGTCTTCCATGACTGGAGAAAACCAATTTAAATTAACAGTCTGCTATAGCAAGTCTGGATTTCAGGCTGCCCTATGCAGGGCAGTTGTCTGGGTATAGTTCAGACCATTCCCTTCTTGAGCTTCCTATCCCACTGGTTCTAGGCAGCTCCTCACTGGGTATGGGAAGCTTAATAGCCCTGTTGGGAAATATTTGCTTCATGTAGGCTTTATAGGCTTTATATAGGTGTCATCTTAAAGATTTTGAGAATTTCATTCTGAGAGATATCTCCCTGTGTTTAGATAGGAAACCTGAGTATTTAAGGCAGATGCAATGAATCAATCTTTTGGACCAAATACTTGTTTGTACATCTGTGGACAGTAATTTGAACACTACGGAATTCATGTGCTACTGAATCAGCAATGTGTGGCTCAGTATCCCTGAAGATCTGAACACCGTAAAAACCCTGAGTCATGAGTATTAACAGGGATTTTTTAAGACTGGAATTCTCCTCAAGGAAACACATTTCAAATCGTCAGATATACTATGGAAGCAGAAAAAGTTGTGGCCAATGATGATGACCTAGATATAGCTGAAATATTAATAGAAGACCATCATGACTCAAGACCAAATGACAAATATGACTCATTATGACCGAGAGATCAACTTCAAGCAAAAATCCATTCAAATCAATAATCAGAACTAAAACTAGACAGGGAATGTATGAAAATAATTTCTGCTCTGCAATATATAAATTAAAAAAGTTGTGTGCTTCCCTTCTGAAGTCACAAGTTTATTTTCATAAGTGCTTCAAACCTGCAAGGTTAATCTGTAGCAAAGGATAACTAATAGCCTTCAAAAAGGAATAATTAGACAAAATAATAGTTGCACCCTAGGCCATTATTTGAAAAATAATATAAAACCTCACATCTAAATTCCCTCACTGGTGCATTTACTACCCAGTAATTCTCAAGTTACCTGAGTTAATGTTCCAATAAAACATTCAGGCACAGTGAAGCTAAAAAGCATACACAGCACAAAGCATTTTTTAGATAGTCAAAAATGGAATTGCATACAATTAAAAATGGGAGGTGTAATTTAACTCTACATATAGATGTAGTATCTGGTAGCAGACACCTGTATTTGTACAGTTAAAATCCAGGAAGGCCAACAAACCACAAGGAACAGCTTTTGGCATGGCACCTCCTCACTGTCATGTGTGGAAATAACCATCATTGTCAAAGTCACGTGCTGCTTTTCAGTAACCTCACATTTTGATGGCATTATGATGTTACTTCTCAGGAGCCTCAATGAATTTACTTTGATATTTTAATGAGATTATACATTAGGATTGCTGTTTGCTTTCCCAGAAATAGCTATTATACTGCTTTGTGCCCACACAATAGTGCCTTCATACCTCCACATTTGCAGTAAAACTTCTTTCTGATGTAATCTCAAGGAACAGTGATTTTATATTAACTTAAATGGGGCCTGCTAATTATATATGAATACTGTTTTTCTCCCCAGGACTGTGTGTTATTCACAGCATGACTGCAAATATATCTCGAGAAATAAAAAAAAGCGTAAAGTTGTATGGTATAAAATGAATGGGGAGAACAATGTTCCTGTCCATTACTCAGGTATTTCATGCTGTAAATCAGCTGGCAAACCTTGCATAAATCAAATAGTTGAAAATAATATGAACCTGAATTTTCTTTTGTTTATTAATGAACACACTCCTGAAAAAAAATTTAAAAAGCATATGTCCAAGCCTAAGATATTGATAAAAACACCAAAAAAAAAAAAAAAGAATACCAAAACACAGCAAAACCTCAGCTCAATTTACTTTCTTGCTGATGAGCTCAGCAATTCAGGTGCTCAAATACACTCCTGCTTCCAACAATTCCCACCCTTCTAATTTCCTACACTTCCCTCCCCTATTTAAAAAAAACCAAAAAACAAACGGGACAGAAAATGAGGTTTTCAGGGCCTAAGCAGCCACTCACCCTTGCTGGGGAAATGACAAACACAAAGTAGGCTTATCTTACTCATGCAAAAAGGCATGGCCTTGCTTTCAGAAACAGTCTTTAACTTGAACAGTTGCAACCTGACTTTGGAAATAGGACTTGTGAGTGATGGGCTTTGGAAGAAAGACAAGTGCGCAGAAACTTTTTTGTAATCCCCATTATTGGGAGGATTTTGCCTCTATAGCAGGTCATGACATAGTCACCGTGCTGGAGTGACCATGTGCAATGCTGTCAATGTGTATCTATAACCAATTCAGCAGCAGAGAAGCACAGCCCGTGCGTTTGGTTGCTCTCACGTTCCTGGCATGCTGTGGCTGAACAGGCAGCACTCTGTGTGTGTTCCCTGTGCTCAGAGCCAGCTGACCACAGCACTGCCCTGATCTGCTGGCCTTGGGCTCCAAGGGTGTCCAGCTGTGTGTCTTAATCATTTCTGGTCCAGAGCTGGACTGTGCAGCTCTTGGCAGTGAATGCAAACACTGTGGTGGCACCATCAGCGCCTGACTCAGTCTGTTCCTTCTCTCTCATCAGTACAGATGTGGAAAGGCCACTTCCTTCCAAACCTTGGTTAAAAAAACTCTGACATCTCAACTAAATTTTTCCTGGTTCACAGCCTTGCCTGATTTTTGGTTACCTTCATGCCTCCCAGAGAGAAAAGGGACTCAGCAATGTTCCCACTTGCTGCCTTTGAAACCACAGTGCTACAGCAGAGAGACATCCCTTAATTGCTCCAGTATTCTCAGGCCTGGGCCATGCACAGACCAGTTCCAGAGATTAATCCCGTTTGTTAAATGAAGTGTTACAAATGAGCAAAATATATTATCTGACATGCCAAAAAAAATAAAGTGGGACTTTGTAAAGTTAAATAATGTAGACTGGGGGACTATCTTCATTAAATACACAGATAGGTCTGTGAGGAACTGCGGGACAGAGAGTTTTGACAATCTGTATAAAAGCTTTCATCTAGAAATGAGAATCTGTGACTGCATATTTTTGGCTGAGCATAAAAGCTCAGGAGCCATAGTATTTGTAGTGGCACTTAAAGACAAAACACCACATCTGAAAGAGAAAACTGCCTGAAATAGAATTACCCAGATAAGCTAGAACATGTCACTCTGGGGACAAAAATGAAAACACAAACCAACTCAACACAATGTCAAGATAAATACAATTAAGACCATCTTTCAGATTAATAAATGCAACAATTTATAAATTAGTCCTTTGATCCAAAGCAGCATGTAGAAAAAAAATTGATAATAATTCTGCCTTAAATTAGGTCTCTCTCTTTAAAATGGCAAAAATGAATGAAAACACCGGATAACATGGAACACAGCAAATTTATCCTTCAGTTAGTTTAATGAATCTACATCAAGGTTTGTGTGAGAAAAGGAGGTTGGGGATCTTTTTCAGTGTGATTGGTTTACCCAATCACAGGCTTTTACCCGTGTTATATTTGCAGATGGAAAGGTTTGCCTGAGTCTCATGGCAGGAAAACTCTGTGTGCACTTCAGAGCTGCCCAGCGGTGTGTGGCTGAGATACCTTTACTAGTTTATTTAAATGCACTCTTAGAAGTGTGCACTGCCCAGAGTCTTCTGTTTACTGCCTTTCAACAGGGCTGTGGAAGTCCTCAAAAATGTTTATAATAATAAGGAAGCCATGTCCAGCTATAGGGTGTGGATATAAAAATCTTACCCTCTTCTGCTTCTGTTGGTGACCCTGGATTTTGTTCTCAGGACGCTTCCAGATTACTGCCTTCAGTACCGATGTTATTTAATACATTCAGGCTACCGGTAGATCTTGGTGCTTTCCATGCCAAGTCAAATAAATTCAGCTACTATGCCCAAAAGATAAAACTACTTGTACATTTGTCATCAAATAGCACTTCTGGGATCCATTAATATGGAATATGAGTCTCTTCTCCATTAATGCTGAAGGGCTTATTAGAAATTGGACTCATAGAGTAGCAGACACCAAAATTTTCCTTTCAGAAAGAAAGTTTATTGTTAAGACCTTCACATTAGAAGCTAAAAGTCTTTATAATATACTTTGGGCTCACTCTTTTATAAAGCTTTCCTGAGTGGCTGACACAGAACATCGCACCCAGAAATGCAACTTAGCTAATCAAGAAATAAAATAACATTCACTCTTTCTTTTATAAGACACGACCTTTAATTGCTGATCAATTTTGGACTTCCTTTTTCATCTGATATAATTTATGTTTTGAATTGGCTACATTTTAATAAAGTTTTGAGGTTTGGGGTTTTTTTTTCCTGATTTAGTTTTGAACAATCAAGGAGTTTCTGTACATAAAAAATTGGAAAGGAACCTCCGACTTTTACAGACAGTTCATCAAAGTGCTGAGACAAAAAGGCCCAACATTGTTGTCTGTGACTTACTATAAAGACAATGAAGCAGAACAGTTGATATACACTTGTAAAAATGAGGGGACTTTTAACAAAGGTTGTAGAAACCTCACAAAGAATAGAGAATAAACTTGAATAACGACAATGATGACACATTCCCAACAAAGCCAGGACAATAATTGAACAGAGTAGTGGCTTTTAAATGTAATAGCATTTATGAATTATGGCTAAATGGCCTGAAGTTAAACATATATGATATTGCTGATATTAGTTGAATTCACCATCTTGCAGGATTATCCCAGACCTGACTGGCAGACATAGAAAAAGTAATATTTCTCATGAAAAATAAAATCAGTGAGGTGTTTGACTTGAAGAGCTGAGTTCTGCTGTAAAGTTCGAGAAAATGGTCCATGTAGAAATGCAGAGACCATGGAACTCCACCCGACTTAACAATGAAATGCAGAATTTCTTTCCAAGGTGCTGGTTTAGAAATGGCCAATGAACTTTATATTCTGTAACATCTGTGAGTAGCCTTTTGGTAGCTCTGTGAAGCTGTGACACCTTAGTGAAACCAGTGAGAAACCCTTCCACAGTACTTTATACACACACAAAAAATATTTTTGTTGTCAAAGTCTGGGAGTTGGAGTCCCTGGGTGTTAGCTGCAAAGTTTAATTTTCCTTGTTTTTTTTATCGAATGCTTACTTTTATGATAAACTGTTTCAGGGAACGCAGCCTCTGTTGCAAATATTCCACATGCATGTCCACTCTTGCTTTTTTTTTTTTTTTGGACAAAATCTTTACATTGATCACATGATTTCCTTTCTTATATCTTGCAACAAGTTATTACATGGTCAGAATATCAGCATCAAAATATGCACCTTTTGCAGAAAAAAATTGCTATATAACTGAAAGATTTGTATTTAAGTGCTGAACACGTAGATGTACTTATAGAAATTCTTTAAACAGTAATAAAGGCAATTGCCATAGCAGGGATCCTCTGAAGACAAATTTTCTGTGAAAATGAGGTAGATGCAGTTTCCTGTGAGTAGGCAGCGGAATCAGTCACAATACAAATTATAATGGTATTGGGGTTCTTGACAAGATTGGAAGTCTGTTGAGGAAGGAAATCCTCGAGGCTGAGGCTGTCTGTTCCATCCCCGCACTGTCAAGGCATCACTAAACTCAGAGCATTGCTATTCAAAGCAAATCTATATAAAGAGGAAAATGAGCTAATAGGGAGCTCTCTTAAGAAAGTTACAGCAATGGCACAACTACAAACTACGCAAGTGCAGAGGATGAAATGCAGGAAGAGATTTCTGTGGCTAGGTCACGAGCTGGCAATGCAGGAAGGAAGTCCAGAGATGGGCAAATTAAGTCAGGGACAGATGAGTAGAGATAAGCATTCACGGACAATAGCAGAAAGCATAAAACAAGTATAAAATGAGGTATAGCTTGCAAGGGTCATTAAGATGAACAAAAAAACATCCTGTAAGTACCTAAAGAAAGATAAGAAGAACCCAGGTAAGAGCTGGTCAGCTGCTGAGTGGAGAAGATAAACACATCAATAGATCTAGGTCTCACAAGTGTTGTTTTTAGCAATAGTCTTCAGAAAACATAGTCAGCTGTGGTCAGACAGCTAATGCAATTAGGACAGAAAAAAATGTAAACTCAAGGTGTACCACAAAATGTATATTAAAGAATACTTATATTTGGTAGACATTTGAAATTGTTTGAGCGGTGAGACATGAAGTGGGAAGCACAACAATCAGTGAAGTTTCACACTACTTCTTTGTTCTTATGTTTCAAGCAGAGCAAAAGGAAAACCAAAGTATTGTCTAGCAATAACTTTTACTTCAGCATATGGAAAAATACAGGATCACATAAAATAGCTATGTATTTTCAGTAAAAATAGCAAGGCAAGCAGCACTCAATATGTCATGTCCAGCCATGAGTGCTGTGTGGACTCCTGGCCACTCCATCTCAGAGGGGATTTTATAGAACAAAGCGGATCAAAAGTTTGAACAACTTCTATAAAATAAGATGATTAACAGAGCAGAACAAATAGATTGGAAAATAGATGATTTAGGCAGTTTGGATAAAAGCCTATAAATTCCTGGAGAAAGCGAATAGGCATTGATTACTCACTGTTTTTCACAATCCAACAACAGCAAGGCAGCCAAGAAAATAATGTTTAATAGGTTTAAAACAATAAAAGGAAAGCCTTTTTCAGGGAGTACATCACTGAACTGTGGAGCATATTGACATAATGCACTGTGGAGACCAAATGGGACCAGTTAAATTCATGGAGGGCTCACCTATCAGTGACTACTAAACATAATGAATAGTAAGGGAAGTTGTAGAGAATCTAGAGAGGAAAAACAAATATAAGCAGGGATCATAAAAAGCCAACCTAAGAAAAATTGGAGAAATTACTGTTGTGCGTGCTGCTCTTTTTCTTGTTATGTAAGAAATGCCTGATTAGAGATGCAGTTATTTCAGATAACCCTTTTTAACATGGTACTTTTCAAACAGTTTTTGTGTCCTTCTAGTTCACTGATAAGTAAGATAGTGGACTCAATGCACAGTCATGATGGACTTTGCTAAGATTTTTTTCATTTTTACAATTTTTTTTATTTTCCCATCCAGTTCTTCATCCCTGAAAAGTTCTTTGCCTTTTATTCTAAAATATTTTTCTCATTATATGAAATATAAGTATTGAATTCTCTTTACCCAGCATATCACTTTTTATTAATTTGCTTCTCACTAAAAAAAAAAAAGTTTTTTCTAGCCTTCATATACCTTATCAGCTTCTTTTGAATTGAATAAGAACTCATAATGGTCTATGATACACTGCACATACTTAGCTCTAAACCTCTGCTACAGAATATAGCAAAAGTGTGAGAGAAATAGGTAGAAATATAAGCAATCATAGATCCAGGACACAGAGCCTGCAAGAAGATGCTGAATGAAGTAGAACTGTTTAGCTTAGTGGAGATATAATGAAAATGTAGTAAAAAAGTTGAGATTCTGGTAACAGTCTTTAAATATATGAAAAGTTGCTGCGAAGAGAAAAGCTGTGCTCTGTGTCCCAGATGAATAAGGAATACATGGAGGTTGGGTGTAGGACAAGGCTGTTCATGGTAATATAGTAAAAACTGCAATACATTGCTTGCAGATATTCAGCCTTTTCTACCACTGGAGATGTGGCTTTGGGAGCTGGTTGGAGCCACTGCTGCTGGAGGGGGCACGGATTCACTCCTGAGGACCTCTCTGGAATTCTGTAGGCAAAAAGTCGTTAAAGCTTCCCAGCAGCCTTCCTTCATTAGGCCCTGAGCGGAGTGAGTTCTTTAACTTTTTCTTTAGAGAATTTTTTTTTTTTTTTGCAAGCCTTCTGGCTATTCTCTTTTTTAGAGGAAAGAGAAAACACTGCTAAGTGATCACCTGGGTCATGATCCTTTTTCTATAAAAGTTAATGGGATTTTTGTTTCTTTGGAGGAAGTTTAACCAGAAGCTGAGATAGCAAGTTTTGAACTTACAGCTACAACCAGCAGTGAACGTTATCTAAAAGAAAAGCTGGAATGAATGTGAAGGTCAAGTGGACAAGTTAAAATCAGATTCATTCCTCTTGATCTTTTTGTTTCTGGTCCTGCAACATGTTCTGCTGTTTCTTTTGTTGCACTGCCTCAGCTTTCTTGAGAAATAGGGAAGATCAGAGTTCAGTGGCACATTTGGCTGCAGGACAGGTACTTTCTAGCCAGACCAGCCTGGGACCCTGGGTTGCAGCTCCCCAAATAAAAGAGCAGTAGATGCTGCTGGCCAGAGCATTGTGCTCTGCATTAGACATAGGGAGTTTAAAGCTTTATCTATTGATTTTGGAAATTGTTCAAAAGATCTCATTAATCATAAACAATCCCTTTTTTTCTGACTCTAATTCATAAAATACTTTTAATATTATGACATGAATTAATCAGTGTTCAACCTTATTTATTATTAATAACCAAGAGGATTATTTTTGTAACAGCAGGCTCATTATCATGTTACCTGATACAAATTTCCAGTGTAGCTTTGTCAGAAGCAGCAAGCAGTGATGAAGACCTTTTCTTAAGTCGTGGATCCGAAATCACATTTCCGCTAAAATTTCATTGTTTTAACAAGCACCATTCTTCTAATGAATAAAGTAGGCAGAGGCTGCAGCTGATGTTATGACAAGATTTTAAATTAGAACTACCGAATCACCTGGAAAAATATAATTTCCAGCCTATTTTCCAGATTAAAACTCGAAATGCATAGCCTTTAAAGTCCTGAAAAGCTAGGATACTCTTTAGAGTTCTTATATTTTGCTTTTGAACATGCAGAAGTTAGAGGTCTGAAGCACCCCAGGATACTGCCAGGGAGACTGTTGCAAATTTTTCAGGTGTGACCTCTGTTGTTGCTGCAACAAACTTTTAGACAGTCCAGGATTGAGATTTGTGAAGTTAGCATTCTAAAAAACATGTCACACAGTATAATACTTCACAGTGATGCAGAGCATTTGATGAAGAAGGAGCAGTTCAATTGCTTTGCTGCAGCAAAGAGTTACGCAAACTACTATGTAAACTTCATGCAGATATATATTTTAAACTTCAGTCAGCATTTAATTCCAAACTTGCCTCTTGTTTGAATTGGCAGTTGAGTGAATGCCTCCATTGTCTTGGAAATACACATTCTAATACAGAAGGTACAAGCAAATATATTTCTCCTTAGACGAAAGCTATTACATTATTGGTCACCCTCAAAGAGATACATCTTCTTTCCTGTGTGCACCTGCAGCATCAGTGTTCACTGACACTACTCACCTAGATTTCCTTAAAAATGGTGGGGCGAAACAGGCAGCTTGTCTGTTGGGTCTTTGGATTAATCAGGATCATCTATGTCACATTAATCTTCTCTGCCCTCAGAAATAGTCAGCAATGGAGTTTCCACAAGCTCCTCAACCAGTGAGTGTTTTACTTGTTTTAACATTAAATGTTGTCCTTACAAGTAGACTTTATGTCTCATATTTCAACTTAAACACATAATTTCTTGTCTGACATAGCTACTTTGAGGTCTAAAGACTAAAAGTCCAAAACACAAACCTGCAGGCGTAAGTAGAAGTGGGAACGGCATCCAGAGACAAGTCAGTGAGTGGCAGCTGCACCCAAAGGTCTGCCCTGCAATGTACCCATTCCAGCCTGCCTCTAGGATGTGTGTGTTATTACATGTAAGTGCCACGACCTTGATTCTGAAAGGCTTTGCATAGAACACCAAAAAGCCCCAAGGTTTTTCTGCAGAGGCAGATCGGGGCAGACTGCACAGGTGGTGATAAATGATTAATACAAATCTCTGCCACAGGAAGTCTGTGTCCTCTGCCTGCAGTGTAGCTCACTTTGAGGAACAAGACTGGACAGAGATGACCAAAGAACTTTTTAACTATGTTGGCTTGTGCTTCAGACCTCAGTGTGGTGATGAGGCACCGAGTGATGCGTAACTTTCCCCCTCGTGCTGCTCGGTTATTACTAAAGCAAGATTGGTAACTCTCTCTTTTATTTGTCTCGTGCTCCTCAACTTTTATCTTGTATTTGCATGTGGTGTTTTGATTTCTGCACTGTTCAGATAAAAACAAATGCTTTTATGTCTATAATGAATCACAGTCACATGAGCAGACTTATGGGAACAGATTATCAAAATAAAACAGCATTATTAAGAAAACATGGGGATGCTAATAGCAAGAAGTACTAATTATTTGCAATACATTTACTGAGTGTTGACCAGAAATTTTGGCAATTAAATTGCTTTAGCCATAAGATGTGATGTTTTTCACCAGTTTTCATCTTTTCCATTGTATTTGTATCTCAAATAAGGGCATTTAGTTATAAACAGTCAAAATATTCTCGCTGAAAAGGTTGCCTGTCAGGTAAGACATGCCTAATGGCTCTCTGACTGGCTCAGCAAGCCCACACTCAAGGCCTTTGCCAGTACCCTAAGGCTTTCCCTTAACTTTGCTAGATACCAGAAGAGATGGACACAAATAAATGCTTCTGCATCATTTGACTCAGCTTCAAAGTAGATGCACTGCTGCTGGAGAGCTGCCTACCAAAATAATGGTTGCAACAACAGCAAAGCATTTATTGAAATCCAGAAACTGAGGAAGGAGGTGATAATTCTCAGAAGCAAACAGAGCTCAGCAACTGATCCAAGACAGCCATAAAGAAAACACAAAGATGTGAAATAAAAAATTGCCCTGTATTTCCAATCTATTAAATACATGTGAGGCTGAGACAACCCACTGCTGCCAGGACCTCCATTGTCTCTATCCTTCCTGGGGATGAGAGAGAGCAAAGCCCTCCAAAATGCTGCACAATATCTGCAGTGCCCACAAGGCAAGGTAGCAATCGTCTCCTTAGCCATCTCTGGAGTACTGGTTTGACAGTGCTTCCCTGTTCTTTGCAAATTCTTAGCCCTGTTGAAGGGCTAAGAGGAGCTGAAGTGGATGTTTAAAATGCTGCACAATGTACCTGTTTTCATGCCTTCAGTACTGGTAAATATGGATTGTTGCTTCCCAAAAGTAAATTTACATCTGAATGGATGTATATAAACCACGATATCTTTCAGTTACTAAGTGAGTAAGTGCAGGACAGAAGCAGTGAAGCAAACAAGAATTACATCGCATTCCTGCAGTGATGTCAGTTGGAGCCCAAGGGCAAAGTGGAGCTGAGGCCACTCGTGCTTGTGTGAACCTAACAACAGGCAGAGTCTGAATGTGAGGCCATCCCATGTGCAGGCTCAACGAGCCAGTTCTGCAGCTCATACCCACTGATGGGACATCAGCTGAGTGCAGTGGAGATAGGCTGGTTTATCTCAGCTGAGGATTTAGCTAAAAAGTGGTTTTCTGCGTCACTCTCCTTTCCAGCAAGTGACGTCAACCACGCTCCTGCTCTTGCCTCTGTCACTGCACGCACGGCAGCAGCACCATCAGTTTGCTCTCACCTCCAGCAAGGGCTGAGCTGCGACTGAGAGCTGGTGCCTCCTTTGTTGTTGCTCCAACTGCCTAAGCAGGGAGCAGGAGCCGACCATCACCCTCTGCAGAGCACTGTAACTCACCAGCTCTGGAGGAGAGTTTAGATTGGCAAACCGCCACCTCCTAAGTTTGGGAACATGGTCAAGACTCTGAATATAGGATTTTATATTTTCTTTGGGGAAATAGTTTTTATTCTTCCTCTTTTCCAGCTATTTGCTGGGAATAAGAAAAGATGTCAAGTCAGTAATAAAAGAAAAATACAATACTGTGAAACACATGCTTATTCCTGGCAAAATTGTGCCATGTATTTTAAAAACCAGGGGACTCATTTATAGTTGGTTTAAATGAGTAGAATCACAGGACTAAGTCAGCCCTCATTAAAATGAATAGAAGTCTTTCTATGAAATTCATTGGAGGCTGGAGCAGGCTATTACGTGGTATATAAGGTCCTTTTGAAAGAATAAGAAAGAAAATGGTTCAAATTATTTTCACTTCATGTTCTTAAACAATTTGCTTATTACTTTAATGCAATGGGTCAATGCATCAAATGAAAGTGTTTTGTGAAAGCATGAACAATTTGAATTTCAGGATTGCAGTGTATTAGATTAATTAACTGGAAAATTACTGTAGTAATCATAGTGGAACTGGAATCAAACCTGCTAAGAAGACTCCCATGCTATTTCTTATTTCTAATGTAGAGTCACTATTCAATGTTGGTAAAGCTGTTCCTCATTTCCATTGCATTAGCTGGGAAACACTGACAGTGGTAGCTAATAATTTACCTCAGAGATATAAAGTTTGCAGAAGGCTATGAAGATTTGTGGGGGAATATTTCATCCTGTGACAAAGACACTGTACTTAGCCACGCTGATTTATTCCTTCAGTTCTCAGTACATAGGTTTCTGGACCAAGGTCAGAAAAGTCAATGATCCACAAAGCTCTATTTCCATCTTTGTGCCATTTGCATCGATCACCCATTTCCAGTCTTCTGGTGGTGCTCAGAATTACTCTAAATGATTGTCCTTTACCTCTTCTTTATACTTGTTCATAGGCTATTCTTTCTTGGGACTGAAACCAGGCATCGTATGTCAAAGTCCTGTGTCATTTGGAGTCACAAACTCATATAAAAGACCCTTATCTCAAGAGATTTACAGTTTAGAAGACTCAAAGAAAAATGAATGTTTCTAAGGCATGATTCATCCTTTCCTAAGATAGTTGTCCAAAATAGCCATTCAAAGTGCCTATTTCTCTCCATTGACTAGAGAGGTGGGGCTGACTAGTTCAGACTTAAGTGTTTCAGAGATCACAGGTGTCCCAGTTTGAGGCAAAAATTCGGAGGAACGCTCTGGGAGGAACATCTCCTCTACAGAAGGCAGGTTACAGCCACCCCTCCCCCAACAGGTTCGGGAAAAAATTCCTCGAAGGAAAGTGAAAGGAGAAAAAACTATTTATTTAACAAACACACAGGAAAAGAATAATGCTAAATAATAAAACCTCTCGCTGTGGAGAGAAAACCTGGGAATATTTTAGTGTCCTTTTAGTGGATGTAGTCTCTCTCTCTCGCTCTCCTCTTCGGAGCTGGGTCAGCTCGGGCCCCTCCAGGCCGAGGTGTGAGGCCTCCCAGTGAGGTTCTGATGTTCTGGTGTTCTGAACAGTCCAGAAGAGAAGAAGGAAAAATCCAAAGTCCCAGGGAAACAAAGGAGTTGAACTCTCCGTCTCTCTCCTCCGAGAAAAGGAGCCAAGAGCCAGGAAAAGCAGGGAAGGTGCTTTCCTCTGCTCTGCAGCAGCAGGAACGCAGGGGAGTGAATGTCCTTGGAGCAAAACTGTTTTGAAAAGTTCGTCTGGCTTTTTTTTTTTCTTTCTCTTGCACCCAATTTTAAAAACACAGAAAGGCACAGGAATCATGTCTGGGCATAGAGCAGGCGATAGGGGATACACAGCATAAAGTCAGCCCAAGACAACAAGTTACCATGCAGGAGCTTTCTGCTCCTATATCTTTTCAAGATACCCTTGCTGGATGTATAATATTAAAAGGTAATCGTTCAAGCAAATGGAAGCTTCGTTGTCACTGTGTGAACTGCAAAAGACATTTGCCCTCAGAGCTAAGTGTTTATGCCTCAAGAGTTTCTGCTTGTTCTTTGCACATAATATCAAATAACTCATCTTGAGTTACTTAGGACTGCAGTGTGCTCGTTGTGCACCTTTCCTATGTGCTCTCAATAGGTGAGAACCTTCTGATCCTCACAGAACAGTGCAGCTGCTAACACCAGAAATACAGCAGCTTTCTTCTCTTTTCCTATTGTTATTGCTAAATTTGGCTAGTAAATTTGGCTTATTGTCCAAAGAATATAAAAAACCTCATGCTATGAGTCTAAAAAAAACCAAAAGACTTGAAAGGTGTTCAAGTGTTAGCATATGTTGTTGGAACTGGATCACACATCACAGTTAGTTCAGAGGAATAATTTGCTCTTCTTTGTTTTTAACACTGCTAATTGTAGAAAAAGACATTTTTGTGTCATTCAAGCGTGTCTTCCTGCATTGAATTTTGGCTGCCTTTCTGACTTCTTCTCATACATGTGCTCACACTCGTGTGTGAGAAACAGCTGGGACCAGCCTCAGCTGCCCCTCGTGCTGCACTTGCTAAGCCAGCACCTCAGAGATGTGGTTCTCTCTGCCTTATTGCTGGTCTCAATAACAGCACTTTGAAACAGCTCAGGTCTTCTTGTCTCATAGCCTCCTGCTGCAGGCAGCTGTGATTTCTTCATGATCAGGGCACTTATAATGTGTTATTGCTTCGTTTCCTGAGCTCTGTGTTGCATCTGCAAAATTAATTGACAAAAACTCCCCCAAAAATAATTTTTAAAGAAATAATCGATGAGAAATAATAAGGTTTGGAAAGCATAATTCTGAAAATTGAATAGTTTGTTTTATGTATTGCAGATATGTGATATATTCTGATCTTATCTGGCCTTTGGGACAGTAAAGGTTAAGAAAAAACGAGCAGAGCTGTGTCAGAGAAAGCAAGTATGTGTCCAGACACATCATTGAAGAAAAGTTGTCTCAAAGTATTCTATTACTCTCTGTGAATCTCTGTCCTCACATTCTCCTCTATTAAACCACTCTTTTTATGTTGCTATAAAGGAATAAGGTTCAATAAATCCAAATTAGCTAATCTATATATATTTCATTTGCTGCATTTCTTTTTATTATTATTTTTCTTTGTTCTACACCAGCAAAATATGCTGGAACAGCAGACAAGAATTTCCATTTGTTCATCAAAATTCAATTTGATTTCTGCCTCTTTCTTCATTTCTTTTTCAAGAGGCAGGAAAAAAAGTAGGCTTTCCATGAAAAAGCTGCATTTGCTTGCAGCCTAGATACAACATGAAATATTTTTCATGAACAAGTATCTCCTTTGTGATAAATTTTAAAACTTCATTAAAGTCACATGCCACGTGCATCCTTTAGTAGATCTGAAATCCCTTGGTTGGGATTAAAGATACTTTGATTTCTAATTTCAGCTCTGTCACTAACCTTGACAAAGACATTTAACTGCTTTGTACCTGCATTTATCTACCCATTCAGAGTCTTTGCTGCTTAGATCGCAAGCTCTTCAAGACAAATCCTGTTTCTAACTGTCTGTTTTAATAAGTTGCCTTACAGAACCCCCATATGTTCCTTTTGGAGAAGCCATATGCCCTCTGTGATGACTGAACCCCTATTTCTTCTTGCCCTAGGTGGAAATAGGCTCCAGCTACAGAAATTAAGAAGAGATTTCAGCAGTTTCCGTGGGTATCGCTCATGCTGCTGGGGGATTGACACAGGTAGCCTTGGTCAGGGCCTATCCCACACAGAATCCTCATCAAAAAGCATCCTCTTTACAAGTGATTTCTTAGGACTTTTGGGTGTTATAAATCTGAGTGAAGTGATCCTATAGAAAAATATTTGAATTAGGATGAGAGCCTCAAAAATCTTTTCATTGAGTTTAGTGGGTTTTAGGAAATGGGCATTGAGTGAAAAATCAGAAATGTGATAAGATGCTTATATAGGTTAATTATCTAAGTTCTGTGGAAAAAGTGGGAGTGTGTCTAAAAATGAATCTTGATTTTACTTCTTTGCCATTGCTTTTCACTTCCAGTATTAATTTCAAGAAAATTGTTAGTTTCACATTGCAATCATCCACATTGATTTGAAACTTAATATCCTATTTCTCCACAGTAAAAACTCCACGGTGATAATTTCAAGCATTCATTTACTGAACATGTTGCAGAGCCACAGAACAAGAAATGAAAATTCTCAGGAATAAATAGATGATCAATTCTTTTTTGTTGATGGGGAGTGGGGAAGAATCAGAATCAGAATCAGAATCAGATTTTCCCCTTAATGTGATTTTGACCCCTAAATCAAATGTAGATTTTTAGAAATTCTCCTCTATATTATTTCCATTATAATTTTTCAAATAAAATTTTTCTTGCAAAAAAAAAGGAAATCAATCACCTTGCATGGTTTGTTCCGCTACATTGCTACTGTTGCTTTTCCATAGCTAAAAAATTGACTAGAGGAAGACAGAAAAGAGAAAGGGAAAATTTCCACTCTCAGTTTGCTCTTCAGGGCTAATAAGGAAAACTTGTATTGCATATTTCAGCTTTCTGTCCTCATGACCTCCAAGTCCTTTCACAGACCATGCAGATAGCTGGCTTGGTCTAGCAGCTCTCCCTCCTGTTCCTGAGGCCCTGTTTCCAGGGATGTATTATCCAAAATATTTATGGAGACTGTTGAATTTTAAGTGATTTCTATGTGCTTACAATTAATATCCATTTAACAGCTGCTAATAGGAAAACTAGGAAAGATGAGGCAGGATCAAATGGTAAGTCCGCAGGAGTATAAGAACTAGTACTGTCAAAAAAAAAATCCAAAGAATCCAGGAACCACTGTGCCTCAGCAGATTCCTAATATTATCTGCTTTATCTGCTCTTTCTAACAGTCTATGACACATTTATGGCCTGAAGTTTTAGAGAATACTGCTCAATTTGAAAGCAAAGTTATTGTAAATGAAATGACAAAATGGACAATTCCTCAGGGAACTGACCTTTCCCATTCTAAAATAGGAGCCTAGTTGCCTTGCTAAAATGTTCAGTAATGATATACCAAATTTAAACATTTCCTTCTAGGTTAAGAAATCTCCTGGTCATTACTGCACAAATCTGAGACTGCACAAATGTTTTCTGAATTTAACTTGCAAGGATATTTTGTTCCTATCATTTTATGTGCATAAACACAAGAGTTTTTTTGATAGAGGATGCACCTTTCAATCTGTTTGTGTAGCCCAAAGAAATACTGAGTGAAGTTTCCACCTAGTCAGTAGTGTTATAGCATTCTTTAGCCATAACAGCACAAGACATTTTGAGAAATATATACACAGGTTAAATTTATTCTTAAAATATATTACCCAGTACTACTTATGAGATATTTAAGCTATAATTCTTCCCTCCAAAATTTTTAGGTTTTAGTAGAACAGGGGGAAAGGGAATGGGTTGAAAAAACCATTCCTTTAATTTCCTCTGCCCTATCTGGATAAAACCACTGTCTTAGCAGTTATTCCATAGAAAAAATACAACCAAACAGCCTAAAAGCCAAAAAAGAGTGTCTGACGCCCACCCATTTGGGCACAGCAGGATGGAGGACTTCTGCTCAGAGCTTCTTGTATCTGCCTTGGACATCTCAAGTTTCAGATTCTGCTTTCCCCTTTCCTGCTGCAGAGGTGAAGGTTTGAACCACAAAATACTGTAGGTTAAGGCTCTTTTTTTTTATCCCTTGCCTGATAAAGAGTTCCAGGGTTAAATCCAGTAACTCTTCCCTGTGAAAGCTGTATAGAAATTATAACATTGCTTTGCAAAGCTTTTTGGAAAATCAGGACTGGCTCAGTGCTACAGGCATGTTCTGCAATTGATGTTCAGGAACAGGTGGTTCTGTTATAAGTTGTATTGAATCCAAAAAATGAGTTTTTTCCTATTCCACCACACTTTGCTCATGTAATAGAGAGAACAATGAAGTCTAATTCTAATCAATTTTCATAATAATAGATTACTTCCCAATAGGTTAGGTAGGTGAAGGACCTACCGAAGAATCATAATAAAGCTATAGCAACCTCAAATAATAAATGGAACATCTAATCAGTTGCACAGTGCATGGGAAACCTGTTTAAATTAGAAACTAAACTGGAAAAATGATACAATCTTTTATTAAAAACTACAGCAGAGTATAGATAGTCATCCATATGAAAGAGAAAAATTAACACATTTTAAATAATTGATATCTTAATAATCTTCAGGGAGCAACAAATAGTTCTTTATCATATACATATATTACACATCACTGTCTAATAAATACAGAATTCTCTTTAGGGCTGACCTCTGAGCTAAGAGAGCTGCTGCTGATGATACTGACTGGTCTTAATATGTCCAATTTCTGGAAATAATTGCAGTTTTGGAGACTTCAGGGGAGTTGATCTGTTTTTAAATGCTTTATAGGCATAACGAGGCACTTTTTTTTCCTGTAACTTTACTCAATTTGCACTACTCGGATATGTAATTCCTATTGTTGATGAAATGTAGTATTACCAATGGTCAGTATAAAGTGGAATCCATGATTCCATTGCCTTCAATAGCTGTGGAGATTAATTTATAAACATGGTGGGCTGTGGGTGATTTTCCCTTTAAATGCTTAGATGAAAGGCAGTTTTAGACTGTTGTGTCTAAAACTAATAGACAAACTGCAAATATATTCCATAAGTGAAGCTTAGGATGTGCTTTCAGTTGAGTTATTTTGAAATCACACTTATGTCACATGATACAGAAACGCAAATTATTAATTTCATAAATAAGTTTCTTTCTCTTTGGTTGTATAAAGAGATAATTATTATTTCCATCAATCTTATACATTGGGATACATTATGGTTCAAAGGAGATGGAATTCTGATTTTTTAAATAAAAGATTTCAGACACATCATTCTTCTAGCTCTTATAATTTTAGCTTGCTCTAATTTAGCAAAAAACCCCACAAATATCGAAATATTTGACACCGTCCAGAGATCAGAAAACAACCTCATATTCAGAACATCATACCTCTGTTCTGTCAGAAACCAGCACGAAGCCCAGTCAAATGAACCTTCCTCTAAAGAATGACGATTCTGCATTCCTCCTCTCCTTTTCTTCTGTACCTTTTACATCTAAATTAATCCATAAACCCCTAAGACATTCTGTCACTTGCCCATCAGAACCAAAATTATCAATTAGTTCTTTTGAATCTAGAGTGGATGCATTTCTTTCATCCCTAATACTGTGAATGTGAAAAGGCAGTAATCATCTGCATGTCCCTATAACAGTATATCTCAGTGGAAAAGACTTTATGGCAACCCGTGATGGATAATGTAGCAACAAACTTTTCAGTCTGGAATGAGGAGGGAGTCCTCTGTTGCAAATATTAACATTTTTTCCCTTCTTTTATATTTGACAGCTCTATTTCACACTTTTTCTTACTAGGAAGTACATCAATGTTGCACATAAATAATTAATGTGTCATTTTAATAATTCACTATAGAAAATTCAATATAAACATTTAGAATTAATGCAGCTATTTTTCAATGCAGCACACTTGTGTGTTGTGGAATATTAGAGAAACTTAATATTCTGGTGTTTACTTGAGGAAGGACTTTTGGTATTTTATTATATGTGAAAGGTAAAGAAAATAAGATAGAAAAATTGAAGATGGTATAATTGCTGTAGCAAACTAATCCTAATGTGTTCATGTTCCATCACAGTAGTTTCAGAAGCACCTCATTAATTATAATTAGCAAATGCAAGATTGCTTAAATCAGAAGAGTGTAAAAAAAAGGTGTTTGTTGAATGTCATTATGGGGAGAATGCAGACATTTGGTTTACAGCTGGAAGTTTGGTTAGACTCAGCCTAAGGAATGAGAATGAAAACATTCCCCAGGTATTCCAATCAGGATATATTGCACCTTTGGGGTAGGTTTTTGTATTACAGCTCCTGTGATGCAGATACAGGGAAGGGTCTGTGTTTAGTTTGTGTTGTCCTGGGAGCTCGGCCATTGGCAAGCAGCCAGGAAAGCTGATGTGCTCCCCTTTGACTTATTCCACCGTAAATAATTGAATACAGGAGCCCAGAACGTGCTCATCAATAGCCACAGGGACAGGAAGAAACTCTGACCAGGCCAGGCTGATGGTGGCTGGAAAATTTTTCTGCCTTTGCCCTAAAAAATGAGCCTTAAGGACTTTGTCACGCGTCTGGGGACACCAGGAGGTGACAGTAGGTCACAGCGAGTACTCAGGAAGGCAACACAGAGGGGCAACCTGGTGGGTGAGGGCCAGGCTTTCAACACCACCTCTGGGACACGGGCTGCTAAACAACCTCCCAGGAAAGTCATCAGGGGACTCTGACTCTCCCTGGACCAGATTTCCCCTGCTTTTTGCCCCCAGGAATCCAAGACTGAAGCAATGCAAATTCACATTACCTGAATATGATACGTGGTGATTCTCATCAACCCCTGGGAGGGGCATGGGATTGGACCTCAGGGTATGTATGTGATTAGGAGCAGTGTGGGTGGCTGTCAGTAGAACAGCCTGAAGATCATTTGAACTTCAGTGTTGATGTCTGTCTTTGCCAGTGTGCACAAAGTAAAAACTTTCCATCTGTCTGTAATACTTTGTAAGCAGTTGGAAAGCATAAGGAATAAGGTCATTTGCAATAATAATACCAACACCTCACTTCATCCATTACAAAAATTTGGATTAATGAAACCTGAATGTTAATAGGTGGAGTGCTACTCCAAATCTGTAATGACTACAGCAATTGAATGAAACTTAATTGTCCACTTTAATTGCATTGCCTCTCAGGCAGCAAGTCTCCAGATACTAGGAATAAAAAATGGAACTATGAAAATCATAAAGGCACTACTACGAATTTTTTTCCATATCTAGCTTGCTTCAACATTTAGGTTTTAACACTTCATGTATCTCTATAAAATACAGCTTTATTTATTACTTTTTAAGACTGCAGCACAATTTATTTACCTCTGCTCTTTCAGCACTTCCTAGATACTGTGCTTTTGTGAAGTCCCCAGACAGGATATGATGCTGCAATATACCATTTTGGTGATTATGAGAGCAACATTTTTGCCTTTCCCTTGGCACTGATAATAAACCCTTACACAGTGTATCATGGTAGTTGTCACCTTTTAGATTTGTCACAAACTGTAGACATTGGCTTTATGATTGCTAAAGAGACAAAGCTATTTCATGGGTTGTAAAACTGTTAAAGCTCAACTTCTGGATTTTTATTTCAGCCTAGATTCATCTGCTAGGCTTCTCTCTTTCTGTCTCCACTTATTTCAACAAGTAATATGAGGTGTTTTTCTGCTTCTTGGATCTTTTCTTCTTTCTTAATAAATTTTAAGTTGTCTTCACCTGAGTTATTTCCTAGCTACTGTCTGAATCCAACTTTTTTTTCTAAATGGACAGTGATCAGATCTTTTTATTTTAGCAAATTGATAAGAAAAATCCTGGGAGATTTTAGCAGTGCCCTAAGGTAGGAAGCAAGTTCTTCAGAAGTCTGAGGTTTACAGAATATATGATTTTGTATATTTTATCACCGGAGGAATATGGTTGAAAGGCTACGTATAAACAAAAAACTAAGATACATCAAAGGGAGAGCTCACGTTACTATTTCTCAGCTAAGAACAGCAAGCAAAAGAAATGGCAGAAAACCTCGATGATTCTGGAGTAATAGGAGGAGTCTGAATATGAGACAAAATAATATCTTGCATGTAAGATGAGACTTAGTGATTTATGTTATTTCGTATAAGCAGATTGTTTGGAGGACATCAGACACAACATATATACCAAACAGACCTGGAAAAGTAGAAAAGTCAGCTCATAAGCAGAATTCTGAGGGAAATTGTGTAGGCAGTAACTTTATTTTGCTGTGAGTGCCAGTACTGAATCAATTAAAAGAAGGAAGTCAACATGTCTAGTACATGTAGTCAGGACACTGAAGGAGTCAATAATTTAAGCATGTTTGAGGAAAAAAAAAGAGGATCCATAGCAGAACATGGAAAAAGCACAGAAGACTGAATGGAATTTGAGATTTAGGGTTAAGTTGATAAGTAGCTGTGGAGATGAATCCACTCTTCAGTCGAGAGTGTACAATCTGCATATTAATTGATAAGTATGAGTTTATGAGTGTTGGAATTTGCTAGCATTCCTTACTTAACTCGCTGCAGTTTTTTTCCCATCTGTTAAAAAAATGAGAGAAAATAAATAAAAAATAGATAAAAATCAAGCACCATAATATATGTCCTTGTTTTATGTCTTTTATAATGACAAAGCACTCCAGTATTCTGCCTTCAGCTTTGACAAATATTTTTATTGCAATAAAGCTTACATGAAAATTCAACTGGATGTTATGGGAAATTCATCTTCAGTTTCATCCCACTACATCAAATATCTTTGGGAAGTCAATGAAGGAGAAAATGATTTCTCCATAGAAAGATTCTGAAAATCCTTGTGGATGGAAGTTGTTATGTACTTCTGTGAAATATTAAAACACTTCTTTAAATGATCAGTTTTTAATCTTTTTGTCCTTCAGTTTTCTCTTCAGGCACAAAGACATGTGAATCTGCACTAGAGTTATTTGACAGTCATGACCTCGCCATGTGTTCAGAGTAAATCATGGGAATGCTGCTTGGAATGTAAATGTTGTCCAGCTGGCCAGGCATCTCACCCAGCCTGCCTTTATGGTTTATTTCTTTGCTGAGCTTTGATTTCATGTCCATTTCTATCACTGCATTTTGTGCAAACAGACATCCTCCTGATGCTGTTTCTTTCCTGGACAGGAAACCAGGAATCTCACTTTTAAATCTTGTTGCTTCTGCCGTTATTAACAACACTGTAGTTTTTATTTAATGATACCAGTAATTCATTCACACGTCATCAAGGCATGCACAACACTGTGCAAATATTTGTGCACGATAATAATTTATATGTCAGAAGAGCTTGTGAAATTCCCAGCTGCCTGGAACCTCATAGATTTGGAGGCATTTTTTAGACGAGAAAGAACCCCCAAACTGTTGCCATAACAATATTTTTTCCCTCCTTCTATACCTGCAAAGAATGCTTAGCTGGCTGCTTGCGCCATATGGAAGGGTTAGGTAAAAACTCATTGTTTCCTCATACAGTGCATGTGGAGGTTATTTTATCCTTTTCATAAGCTTATCTATAATTTTACAGGGGGATTGTGAGCTCCATCCCTCTCCCATGTCACTGTTATGATGACAATTGCCATTACCTGCTAGAAAAGAGAAGAACTGTTTTCCCTGTACTGTGAGCTCTGCTCTTCTGTTTCATCTCAGGGATCTCACTGAGCAGCTGGGTATATATAAAATCTTGGTACTGTCATACTTTCATCATATAGATTTTCAGTCAGAGATCTCTTCAGCTCACAATAAACCAGAACTGATATGAGGACTAGGAGAAGGTATTACTTGAAGGAAGTAGAGAATAAAGTTTATGCACCCACACTGCTAATGCAGCTGCTGTGGAGATTTTTTCCTCAGGTACTCGGTGTCATGTGGAGCACTGAAGAGGTTTGAATAGGGACGCTGTGAGGAGATGAAAAAAATCTAGATTGGTGACAATTTTTCTTTTGAGTAAATTCCTGCTTATATAAAAAAAAAAACAAACCACAGAGAGTGAACTTTGAGCCCTCATCCTTGAGCTTGTTTTGTAACATTTAACTCCATGACATCATCTTTATAGAAAAACTGGGTATTTCGACCATTTCCTGCTAAGTGTGAATGACGATTATGTTCTCCATTTCCAGTTCTCTCTCATGAGAAACCTGCAGGGCAGCTGATGCATTGCACGGAAGTTTCAGTGATGTCCTCCTGTGTGGCTGGATTGGAAGGGAACAAACAAAATCGTGAATTCTCTTTCCTTCTGTACAGACAGCTGTATCACCCAAGCTAAAACAGATGTAGACCTTTGCATTGCTGATCTCATTTTCTTTAGATTGAGAAAATGCTAAGGCATAAGGGAGTATGAGGTTTTTTTTGGTTCAAGTGAAGCAAGCACTTTTTATGAACTAATACAAACGACACTGGAATGTTCAGAAAAGAATGATTTACAGCATTTTTAAAGAAGATTCAAGCAGAGAGAGGACTCCACGTAATCAACATGAAGAAACTCTAGCAGCTATTTGGACACAGAATTTTTGGAATTGACATTTAAGATAAATTTTTTGACCCTCACATGCTAGATTGGACAGTATAAAATTTAAAACAACATTGCACCCCTCAAAAATTCCTGACATTATTAAAGTTCTCAAAGAACAAGATAATTGTTTAAGTAACTTTTGAAAGCAGTGTAAATACCAGTGAGCCATGCAGTGAGTAAATGACATGTCAGACCAGGAAGCAGAAATGGTAGACTGTGTACGTAACATGCCAGCTGCATATACAACTCCATGCTGCTAGATACAAAGGGATAGGAGTTTCTGAAGAACCCAAACCAAGGGTTGATAATAGTCCTAATTCCTTTTTTTTTTCAGCTTATAAGTCACATTCTGTTGGTAATTAACCTTTGCTTTGCTTGCTACGTTTCTTTCACGAGCCCCATTCACCACATAGTTGAGGTTCTGTGGAAGAGAGCAGTGAGTGGCCCTACATCTCTGCCATTGGACTGAGAGGGTATCACCAGAAAGCACTTCACAATGGTTCTGTTAACTTTTGCTCTGTTTCACATTTCCTTCCCCCACTGCTCATTTTCTGTGTTGTGAGCTATATTGTACATCTAGATAAACTCTATTCATTCCAGCTCAGACTAACTTACATCGTCTACAGAGGCGTACCCAGGCCAGCACTTACTGACCTGGTACAAAACCTCTGCCTTGTGTTCTGAGACTGTTACCTTGTTTTTGTTGCTTCTGCAGTTCTCTTGTTTGCTATTGAATTCTCCTTGATCCATTATAGTTTATTCTTTTCTAAGCACAGCATAGAATCATAGAAGAGTTTGATTGGAAGGGATCTTTAAAGGTCATCCAGTCCAACACCCCTGAAATGAGCAGGGACATCTTCCACTAGAACAGGTTGCTCAGAATCCCATCCAACCTGACCTTGCATATTTCCAGGGATGGGGCATTAATCACCCGTGTGGGAAACCTGTTCCAATGCATCACCACACTCATCTTAAAAAATTTCTTCCCTGTATCTCGTCTAACTCAACCCTCTTTAGGTTTAGAGCCATTATCCTTCATCCTATAGCAATAGGCTGTGCTAAAAATTCTGTCCTCATCTTTCTTAAAGGCCCCTTCGAGCACTAGAAGGCTGCAACAAGGTCTCCCCTTATATAACATGTCAGTTATGGTAAATATGATGCATGATTACTCTGCTTTGTTTTTTCCAGGCACTGATCTCATTATGAAGACAACAAGCTACTGCTTCATGATGACATTAGTAAATGAGAACATAATGGCAAGAGTAGTTAGTCATGTCACACTGTAAAGAAAGAGCTAGAGGAAAAGCTGTGCTTAGCAGTGACAATGAATGATTAAATATTTACTATATTGTGAGCAAGAACAAAATATTTCTGGTGCTGGGACTTACTGCTTGAAATAAAAAAAAATAGTTTTGGTAGAGTAAAAATATTGTCCTGCCAAAACACTTGTATTGCTTTACTCATTAAATAAATGTAACATTTTAAATTATCTTGTAATGGAGCGTAAAAATAAAATAATCTTGCTTCAATCACAAGACTAATTACTATACAAGGAAAAAATTCTCTTTTCAAGGACTATATTTGTTCTATGATACATTAAAGTGCCATTGGAGCCAGCACTTCCTTTGTTCTAATCCGGTCAGAAATGTGTTGATTTGAAAAGGAACATCCTTATCATTAAGAAAAAAAATGCCAAGAATTCAAAAAATAGTGAGTTGATGTTACTCGAGTCAAAGTCAGAGCAATGATGGTTTCAAAGTGCATTAAAAATAATGAAGATAGGTTTTATTTTGAATGGAAAAATAAGACAAATCTAAAGTGCCCAGTCCATGAAAAATGGAAGACTAGTGTGCAATTTCTTTTAAAATATTTTTTATAAACTTTCTAGAGAAAACCAGGTAGATTGTTAAAGAGGATCATAGCGTATTTAAACTGGTCCCCACCAAAGCAAACCACATCCTTTGAGCCCACTTACATCTATATTGAGAACAAAGACACTGCACTGCTACAGAGAACTTTGAAAACATAAAACATGAACTGTTCTTGTTGAACAGCCTTTAGCACTCCCTAATAGAGACAATACCTCTTGATATACGTGTGTATGCAGGCATGTAGCGATAGGACAAGGAGCAATGGCTTTAAACTGACAGAAAGTAGGTTATATTAGATATCAGGAACAAATTGTTTACTGTGAGGGTGTTGAGACCCTGGAACAGGTTGCCCAGAGAAGCCCCACTCCCTGTATGTTCCAGGCCAGGTTGGATGGGGCTTGGAGCAGCCTGGGATAGTGGAAGGTGTTCCTGTATATGGAAGGGGGGTGGAACGAGATGATCTGAAAGGTTCCTTCCAACACAAACCATCATATGATTCAAGGATATATCTAATCCAAATGACCTTTTCGCCTACAAGGTTCCTAGTTTTGAACCAGGACCTGCAGCATATAAAGAAAATGAGCTAATCAGAGTGACTGTACTGTGCCCCAGGCAGGGTTAGCACATGCTGCAGGCGTGCATAATCTGTGTTCATGAATATTCAGGGTAGTCCCAGCACCTACAACATCCTTCTATTTGGATGGTATGTTCGTGGCCTCCCCCATAAGGCTGAATGTGTTTCTCAGCAGGAACTTGAGAAAAAAAATCAAGTGTGGCTGGTTCAGCCACTATTTATGAGGAGTCTTATGAGGAGCAGCTGAGGGAAGTGGGGGTGTTCAGCCTGGAGTAAAGGCATTTTAGGAGAGACCTTATTGCTGTCTACAGCTACCTGAAAAGAGGGTGTAAATAGGTGGGGGACGGTCTTCTCTCACAAGGGAAAATAATAGGACAAGAGGAAATGGCCTCAAGTTGCAGCAGGGGAAGTTTAGATTGTATATTAGGAAAAATGTCTTCTCTGAAAGCATTGTTAAGCATTGGGATAAACTGTCCAGGGAAGTGGTTGAGTCACTGGCAGAATTTAAAAGATGTGTAGATGTGGCACTTAGGGACATGGTTTAGTGGCAGGCTTGGCAGTGTTCGTTGTATTCCATAATTTTAGAGGTGTTTTCCAGCCCAAATGTTTCTGTGATTCTGTTGCTTGTCAGTGAGTTATATATCCCAGAGCTATAAATATTCACCTTGTTCTCCTCCAGCCTTTATCCAAGCAGGCTATGCTTGAACTGGATGCCCAAAATGAAATTCAGGACTCCAGATAAGCAAAGTACGAAAATCACTTCATGTGACAGTACTGTTCTGGATTCAAGTACAGTGTTGGACTTCTTTTTCAGACTCAAAGCTATTAGATTTCTCTCCAGTTTGAGAGTCACTGCTATATCTGAACCTGATACTGCAGTACTCGATTAATAATTTCACATCCTGTGTTCCTGCTGTAGCTTATTCTTCTCAAAGTATAAAACTTGGTTATTGAATTGCATCCTTGTTTTCCAAAATATTTCTTCAATTTTTCAAAGTAATTTGGACTGTCTCAAAACTTATTTTCAGTCCCTCTAAACTGGATAATGTTTAAAAATCTAATAAACCCACTCTTTGTTCCATCATCCAAGCAATTAATTCAAATATGAAATAGTATTCTACCCAAAACAGAACTGTGAGGAATGTCATTTGATATGTTTTCCATTTTGCCAGCACACTGATTATTATCCATGCAATACTGCCATCTGACCCATCTGACTGACCCTGTGTTGCTACCTCTAGTCAACACCACCCTAACATGCTTTAAGTGACAAGACGTGACAAGATCTCTAACCTCCTCTGCCTCTGCTTCAAGCAGACTGAAAAATTTATTTATGGCTGTGACAGACAGTGTTCTTCAGACAGGTGTTTTCCTGCTATACTGAGGAAGATACAGAAGCCTCGTGAGCTATGGCTTGATATGGAATATAATCTACAAGACTTCTGCGTATCTTGGGCTGTGACACAGACAATGCATTGGTGTTGCTGAAGGGTTAAAGAAACCAGAGGCTTGTCACACAGGGTTTCAAAATCACCGTAACAAAGTCATCTGACTCGCAAAATAGAAGGAGTTGTCAAGCATGTCACAAGTCTTGTGCCCTCAGAAGTGTTCATCAGCCATGAACAGCTTGGAGTTTTTGAACACATTGCAAACTGGAAGAATCTGTTCCTCTACATAGAAACCTAAAAATGGCTACTGCCATGAGATCAGGCAGATGTCTTTGAATGACTTAGTTAAGACCTAGTTATTCATCTCATCAGGACTTTTTCTATTATTTTTATTAAAACATGAAAAAATCAGTACAACGTGGATAAGCAAGTAAGTTCAAGGGGTAAAAAAAGCCTGTATATTCACACGAAGATCAATTCAAACGGTATTTCTGCAAATATTTTCTTGAAATGTAATTTTTGCACTTACGTGTGTTTGCAATAATGAGGAAGTGATAACAATTTTTTTCTTCTTCGATGACAAATATTTTTTTAAAAGTTTTCAAAAATAAATTTAGAGAAGAAGAAAATTAATTAACGGACACTTTAAGAGCTTGCTATAACTCTGTGTGGAGAAACCTTAATGAAAGCCTTCCTTTTGTCATGCTGCTTCTGCCATATTTAGATCAATAGGACTATTTTACAAGTTACTTCTGTTAAGAGTTCCAGGTTGCAAAACCAACAAAAGAAATTCAGGTCATCCATCATGCAGTGCACATGTATGACCACCCAAATAAAAGCATAAATGACACAAATAGAAGCATAACTGACAGTTGCTGAGGGATGTCAAAACAATGATGTGAACTTTTACTGCAGTAAAAATACCTCCAGACAGACAGGCGTATTTCTGATTGTAAAGTTGAAGGACAGTAGTAGTGGACACTTTGGTTTTGTTCAAAAGGGCTTTAGAAATGTCATTGCCCAACAACGAACACAATTCCCTTGGTGTAAACAAAGAGAAAAAAGAAGTAGGTTTACTCTTAAAGACTGAAAAAACCATCTTTTTCAACTCCTCCCAGTTAAGCTGGGAATGGAGCCAGACACAGATTTAGCACATTACAGCCACTGTTCTTCAACAGGTAAACAGGATTGGGAAAAGAGAAAAAATGTGACTAGATTAACAAAGAAGAGATTAGCAGGGGATTTTCTCCAGGGTGTAATTTTGCACTGATTACTGTAATGACCAGCCCAGGGGCAGTGGTTGTGACTTGTAATACAAAGCACGTGCCATAAATAGTTCAGCTTTGAGACACCAGGGGACATTCGGAGTACCTGACAACCTGTCTGTTCAACAGACACTCAGGATGATGCTAAGCATCAGCTGCAGAATTTTATTAGCCAGTTACTGGCTTTAGAAGATTTGCATCCAGTGATTTTAAGAGAGATGGCTAAGGACTCTCTAGCTCCTCCACCCTGAGCCTCAAGTCTTGGAACACAAAGAGTCTGGAGCACTGAAAGGAGGCAAATGCTGCAGCAATGGAAACAGGGGGTTAGAGGCATGACCTCAACTATCAGTTTTAAACAAATGATGTCATAACTGTTAAAAAACAATTAATGAACTACTTAAAAGTGGATGATGCACAATTTATTTTAAAATTTAATTTGCTACATCTTTTTAAGTTAGAGCTAGCACAAGTTTGCAAACTTAGAATTCTGTGACATATTTACACCACGATTGATAACAATTTTCACTGAGAAGCCACAGTCTACCTAAACTGCTCTAAGAGCAAGACAACTGCTAAATCTCAATATGCCAGTGTAAGATGGATTTTTACCAGGGTCTTTTACAGATTGGTCCTTGACTTCGCGTATTCCACACTGGACTGCTGATCTGGAAGAAAATCGAAAATTGCTGCTGACAAAGTTCACAGAAGACACAAGTAATGAGAATGATAAGTAATGGTGAGGATAGGTTACAGAGGGAAACCAATCACAATAATTACTTGGTAAATCAGGCTGCAAGCAATTAATTTGACCTTCAATAAAATTGACTGTAAAATTACGCATTTAGGAAGGAAGAACACAGAACCTGATTACAACATGAGGAGATCTATCCACATTAGAAATGGCTTTAAAACAGGCATACTGAGACTATAGTGATAATCAGCTGAACCTTGGCTCCAACACAATTATTTGGCCAAGGGACTAATGAAATCTTGGTTGTGTACATAGGAGTTTATCAAAAAGAAAGTTACAAGCAGTGATCCAATTGCCTTTTTAAATACCTACATGTGGAACAAAAATCTGATAGAGCCAGATGCACCTCTGTTCCACAGAGACATGTGCAAGAAGATACAAATGCTTGAAATTAAACCTAGAGGAGTCTAGTCAATAAGTAGAGAACACACTATTAACAGCAAAGGCCATTAATCATTAGTACAGTTTAACAAGAGCTGTAGTAGATAACTTTTCCATCACTGGAGGAATTTAAAGTCATTGGCTACTCCTCTAGTTTCTGCTGTAAGCAGAAGTTAATCAGGAAAATTAAGTTATTTGTTTTATGGGGGCCTACAGATTATAGTGGTCTTGTCTGTCTCTGCCATGTGCAAATCTATAACAGAGCTTTATAACTTTATAACTGTCCTCATGCTCTAAACTTTCATTCTAATACCAGACTTCGAGATCTCTGCGCTCTGCTGTACAAAAAGGCAATTATTTTTGATGTTCTGTTGATGTAATGGAAACATGACTTTGACTAAAGTACCTCTATTCTTAATGAGAAAATATATCTTCCTCTTGAAATACTAGAGAGTTCAATTATGGCCTTTGCTCCTAGATTTTACTCATAGATGTACTGGTGTGACACAAAATAGTCCTAATGAGCCTCTTAAATTTACACATAAATGTACAAGTGTAACACAAAATGTATCCTGATGAGCCTTTGGAAACTTGCACAATGATGTAGTCAGGGCTGCGAACAACAGCAGCGGCCTTTTAAGTTTTTTTTACATACAAGAAGAGCAACTGGTGAAAAATTCAGTGTTTTTGCTTTCCTTTGCGTACATCTGGGATCTCTCTTGTTAATAACATTAATGATGTATTAAATTAGTGCATCTATTCAGAATATGAACCTGACGACAGCTAGCTAGTTATCTAAGGTAGTAATCTATAGAGAGTGATAGTAGAGCTGTGTTTCATCTGAGGCAGTAGTAAATTTGGGGATAAAGTAATTAGAAGAATTGCAGTGTCAGCAGCAGCACCCATTCATAAGCACATTTTTGGCAACTTCTAAAAAAATCATCTCTGTTCTCTCAGAAAGTCTTGTAAGGTAGATTAGTTCCTAACTTGTGCTGCTAATTAGTGCTGATATGGTTAAGGGATATTTTTACTTTATCTATGGAATTAAGATGCCTCTTCTGAGGGAGACATTTTATGAATGTCATGCCATAAAAAGAAGAGAACCTTTCAGAAAAAGAATGAGTGCCTCAGTCCTTAGGAGCTTGCTTTTGTGGTCCATAATGCCAGCAATCTGCTTTCAAGGGACAAGCAACTTGCATCACTCAGTAACTGTCCTGTACTGGTTCTAGCTCAAGCCTCGACGAAAGCAAAAGAGGTAGTAAAACTTGGTTGCATTGTCCCTGCATGCATTATAAATACAGACTGCTTTCATCTGGAATATCTGTCACGCAAACATCACCCAGGATATACCACCTATTTCATCAAGTTCCCTGTGTCCTTTGAAACCTGTGGCTTATTATAGAGAGTAGAGGATATTTTAGAGTGTACCAGCTAGATGATTTTTAGTAAATTGTAAAATTGTAAGACCTTTTAATTTCGAAAGGAAAAAGGCAGTTACCATACTAACAGATAAATACTTGTGCAGAGTGCCAGAAGCTTCCTGAATATATGTAAATATATGATAATTAGTCAATGTTCATAGTAAAACATTTTCAAGAGCTAGTAAGGCATTTCTTCATCTGATTAAGCAGTGAATATGCAATAGTAAAAGGTTAACTCAATATGAGTCTGTCATGTGATGCTCTAATACCATCATGCTGATTTAAGTGGGTAGACATCATTTAAAGTAGAAACTCATTTTCCCAGTCATCATTTTCTGTAATGTCTCACAACATGAGAGACACTTTCAGGGAGCAGAAAGAAATGTAAGATGTGACTTCAAGGCAGTTTTCATTTCAGACATAGTGAAATACTGAGAAAAGTCTGATCAGACACTTTCAGTCTTTGTGCTGGTTGTCTGAGTGACCTTGGGATAGTGCAGGATGAAGAGTACGTAACAAAGGGCTATTTGAGTTCTTAATTTGTAATTAAATACTACTTTTGCTGCTGAAGAAACTTCTGCAACTAAATGACATGGCTACATTCACCCAATGCCTTAAAACCAGGCTAAAAACCCCTGAAAAATCTTGACTTCCAGATATTTACCTAAGACTGCATTTTTCTTATCTTTCAGTATCACTTGATTCTGATGATAGATATTTTAGGATAGTATAAAGAATGATATCTCAGTATAGTCCTTTATCTGCAACTCGCACAGAAAATTCCTTACTTCTCCCTGCCTGAAAGGGATAATTTCTGTAAGGTAGCTGTTATACAGTGTAAAAATGTAGTTTAAACCAAGGGGCAGATGAGGAAGAGTCACACTTCCATTAACCTACCTTTCTTCACAAGGCTGGTACTGATCCCAGTAACCAAGAGTTATATTTTCCTCCTTATTTTTAATTAGTGTTACACTTATTCTACTTGTTGCTCTACTTTTCTGTTTCCTTCTGCATCCCATTTCCCTGGTGCCACTATTCACCCTCCTTCTGTTCCCATTTGCCAGGGCAAATATTGAAAATGGACTGGGACTGTGTCCGAGAGCATCAGTAAATCCTTTCAGCTTTCTCGACCAGAAGACACACTTCCCAGAGCTGTCTCCCAGGAGCTGCCAGGCCTGCCTTTGCTAGTGTATGTGTCCAGCCCCTTTGGAATCTGTTCTCACCATTTAAATTCTATCCAGATAGTTCCTGTAGTGAGTTATAGTTGCCTGATATTGGAAAGTCATTGGTCATATCAGCAGTGCTCACAGGGATGGGCTTAAACACATAACTTTTGCCTTTTGGAATCAGAGTGTTAATAAAAATAAAGCATGATTTACACCTCACGCTCAAGCTGGGTATCAGGGGGTTGCAGTGAAGTGTTCTGTTGTTGGCTGTGCTGTTAAACTGAGCTCTGTGCATGTGTGCAATGCAGCAGTGCAATTTTAATAAGAAATTCCCTGAAAGTTATTACCGAGAAGCGAAGTATTGCTATGCAGTTTTATTGCCAGATCATAGAATTCATCTTTTTTCCCTTGGCCTGAGCTAAGCACACAAGAGAGCAAGCCAAAAAAAAAATCAAAACTAAACCAAAACTAAAACAACTCCCACCCTTCTGGTTCCTGCAGCATCATTGAAATAGATCTCTTATCTCGAAGGTTTGCTGCTTTTGATCTATTTCTACACCTGTCTGATTTAGGGGTTCCATATGCACGGATCTGTCCCACCTGTACAGGATGTTTTCCCCCCATCCCTCCCCCAGCATGGCACATGCTGGCCAGCTGCCAGCTCTGTTAGCTGCTGTGGTCCCTGCAACGTGCAGTTTGCATTGGCAATTCTGGGGCATGAAAGAAAATTTAAGAGCAGAATAGCAGTGCTCAGGTAACTGCTGGGGAGGTCGTGGCTGTTGTCCAAATAATTTAGAGTTAACCATTTATGTTTTGTTTCTTGAGATGCTGTCACGGTATGGAAAGCAGCATCTTTTTCTGCAGTGGCAACTGACGGGTGGTGAGGGGGAGGCTGGCAGGAGATGCAGCTGATGAAGAGCCCAGAATGAAGAAACAAAAATATGGCAAAATTGATAGGAAGAAAGGATGCAGATGCTGCTGTTTTGATTGATGAAGTAAAAGCTGTTAGAGATGCTCTCATTAAAGATTGCTGAACAATCTCCAACAAATCACATACTCAGCAACCTAGTGTGAGTGTGACTGGAACAGCTCCTCTTACGTAGGCCTGCAGAAAGGGAATTGCAGGGTAAATGGACAATTAACAGCCAAGACCTCTGTCAGTGTAACTGATGACTGACATAATTCTCTGCCTCAATTCTTCACCTTGAGAGAAGGGTTGGGGGACTCTCAGTGTCGGTGTCTTGAGCGCAGTATGAAATTCTCTCCTAGGGACTGTGCGTAGCTACTCGGAGTTCCTGTCCTCCCGACTCATTGCGTGTTCTGGAGCAAGAAAAGCAATCTCAGTGTTTCAGCCTCCCCCACATCGTTATCATTACCATGGTTTATTGGAATGTACGCAACATTCACAGGGGTACTGTGACAAGTCATTAATTAGTATTTGACCAGAAGTCTGGCAACATCCAGTGTGGTCTAACTATTCAACTTTTCTTTGACCTTCTGACAGAAAGAAGAGGGACAAACAAGATAAGCAGTTCTCTGTGGCTAGAATCTCCTTCATGACCTAAGTCTCCCTTTTCATAAGCACTGCAGCTGTGGCCAGATAATCAACTGCTATAATTAAGTTTGTGATAGTTTATACCAGGAAGTATCTGCTCCAAATCCTTTTATTTTGAGGCTAAGAAAAAAAAGGATCCCTTCTGCTACATTTGTTGGCCTCCACGTTCCCTACAACCCTTACAACACCTCTGTTTTCCAATGTCCCATAAAGCACCCTCAGTGCTTGCCAGTGATCTCTGTGTACCAATTCACACTTGAACCTACAGACATCTTGACCAAGAGGCTGCCATGGAGGTCTGCAATGCTACCAAATAATCCAGATTTTCCATGGGAGGGTGCTGATTTGGATTTTTCTGCCCTGTAGAACCATTCCCATGAAGTTTACGTGAATGTAGTATTTTTGGGCCGTAGGCACCAAGTCGCATTTGTTTGAAATTGGTCAATTGGTTCAAAAATTCTCAAAAACTGACAGATATGTTGTCAAGACACAGAAAGAGAGGTCAGGAACATAGATCCTTGCTTTATTTCATGTTATCTCATGAAAAAGCCACTTTCTATCAAGGTTACTGCTAAAGTTTCATTTATGTTATTTTTTAATGACAGAAAATTCTGACTAAACCCCTTTCCCACCTGAGACAGTGATATCTGAATTAGAGTTTTCTTATACATCCAGTAGTTCTCTGATTGATCCCAGAAGATTCTCACAAGACAGGAAAGTGCACATAATACTCTCAATAGAGGAAGGAACTTTTAGCAGAAAATTTCTAGTCTTTCTTTATTCCTCACATAAGAGTAAAGAAGAATCTACTTTTATTTTTTTCCTCTTTATAAGTCACCTTAATATTTGCATCCATAAATTAGAAAGTTGCTGTGATACAGCTAATAATCCTCAGGGAATTCATACCATGCTGGAGAAGATGTCCCCTCACAAAAACAGTCCTTGGAATGATAAATACTTCTGTTAATGAGATATAAGGAAAAAGTAAATTATTTTTTCCATATCTGCACAATTAGGGGGGCTGAGCTTCTTGGGTTAGATCCATGTGGGAATTAGCACAAGGCCCAAATGAACAGGGGAAAATGTCCAAAAGCATGGACTAGAGCAGCTTCTTTCAAAACAAAATGCTCAGCTCAGAGAACAATGATGGATAAACTAAGGGTTTGATTCTATGATGTATTTCAAAGTGTTAACATGCTGAGGACTCTGGAGGAAATATAGTTGACCTCTATGGCTGCTATGAAAAATGGCACTACTGTGAATCCTCTGCTTGTAAATAAATTGCTCTGTCTTGCTAATCAGACTGGTCAGAAAAGTCCATTCCATTACAGAAACACAGGCTTTTTCAGCTGCCTCTCTGCTGGAGCAAAGGACACCCACAACTCCCATTGAGTTAATAAATGTCCTTACAGCAACTGACAGGAAGAGGTTTCAAAGCAAGCTCCGTTTCAGCAACTAACAACAGATCTTCGATTTGTATATGGGCCTGTGTTTACATATGAGGATTCTGCTCTCACTGCTACGAGTCATGTACATACACCTTAGCTCGTTTAAATGCATCAGTTAACAGGGTTTTCACTGCACCTCCTGCCGTTCTTTTCAGACATTGATGCCGCCGATGGTTGATTCCTGCCCTGTGAAGTTATCCAGTGTGAGTCCAACGGGACCTGCCCACTGACACAATTACTCATATCATGCCAGTCTCTCTAGTGCCCAACACGTAACCTTAGTTTATGCTACAAAACCATGTGGCAACTTTGGCAGCACCAGCACAGCGCTGCGGCCTTTGAAATGAACCCAAAAGAGGTTAAGGCTTCTGTGTCTCTAACCGCTGCCCTCTGGAGACCTGGCCAAGCAGTGTGATGCAGCTAATGCGTGATATTTGACCAAGGAAACTTTTAGGTCAAAATGCCTTTAGCAGTAGACAAACCACAACTTTCCTTATCTGGAGTACGACCTCACCACCTTCAAAGTCTAATCATGGGTTTAAGAACAGGTTGCTGGATCAGCAGGGTGTAAAGAGTTATGTGAAGCTTGAGGCCAGAGTTATCACAAACTGTGTCAGTGAAGCTAAATGTAGTCTCAGAGGAGGAGGTTCAGCGTCAAGAGCTTGTGTGAGACTTGCCTGAGGCCAAGAAGGACGAGCTCCTCACCATTTCCCTAAGCACCCTGTTGCCAATCAGTACCGGGGACAGTCATGAAGCAGAAGGAAGCCAGGAACTTTTTGCTGTGTGAGGCTGGAGCCTGTGTTGGAGACATGCCCTGATGCTCCTCCTCCTCTCCTCTGCTCTGTCAATCCAAAATTCACTCAGGCACGGTTTCATCTTGCAACCATGATGTTCTTCTGGCCCTGAAATTTACTGCTTGACTGAAACTTGTACTGTAGCCAGAAGAAATTTTAGTACAGGGAAAAGAATATAGGCCCAAGGCTACATAGACATATTTATTATACATCCAAGATTTATAATTGAATTGGACATTCTGGCAATGTGATAATGATCTGATTACAATTTTTATCACTGTTTCTCAGTGTATCCAAATGTAAAAGTTATCTCCTCCCTTCACATTCCACTGCAAAGCCTGCCAAGGCATGTAAGCCCCTGTGTGCCATTTCTGAGGGCTTGTTGTGGGAAGCTTCTTTGTCATCTCTGCCTGATGCCTGGGCCAGGAGATCTCCTGGCTATTGGCCTAAAACAGACCCAGTGCATGGCAGATTTCTCTGAGCTTGCCAGGTACCCATGTAATATCTGGAGCAGCCTTGTAACCTATCAAGTCTTGCTTGAGGCATCTGCTGCAGATGGGGGTTTTGTCTGTGAAAAATGAAAGGACAATATTTTAAACAAATGGTGTAGGTTGTCAGTGATGTTCTAGGTGACAAGAGCAAGAGTAAAAGGGAATTAAATAGGGGAAACATGTAAAATTAGCTGGCATTAGTCCAAGAGGACTAAGAATATAAGTGTGTTCTACACTGACTGTATTAATATTTGATAGCTTGGATTGGTTACTGTGTCTTTTCGCCTGACACCAAATCTCCATTTTTGATAGAAGATGTAATTTGGATTCCTCAAAGTGTTTTTCTACTTTGTTTTCTTTTCAAGTTTGCCTGTTTGAAGTATCTTTAAGTAGGAGGGTTTAATTGCACTTTATTTTACAGTTCTTATTGAATAAAATAAGTGTATTTCCTTTTCCTAACTTCCAACAGATGCAAAAAAAGCATTAAACTGAACTGAAAAAAGAACCCTTGAAAAGATCTTGTACCCAATACTTTTAATCACAAGTTCAGCATTTTATAAATTTAAAATTATATTTTTCTTGCTTATCTGATAAAGCAAACTCAAATATATAGGCGGAAGAGTCCACTTATTTGAGATAAATTGGAATTCTTTGCCTTTTTTTATCAGCACATTGCCAGAGGGAGTTCAAAATACCTGGTAATCCATTTCCTGTTACAGTGAATATTTTATGACAGTGACATTTTCATCTTTCTGTATACAGGTGATCAGATTTTCCCGTTATCTGTCTCATATTTTAGTGGGAGATTGTAGCTCTCCATGGGAGAGGGATGCGGCGGTTTCAGTGCGAACTTCCTCAGCTCTGCTTCCATCTCACTACAAAGAGGGGCTGGGACGTCAGCTCTGCATTCAGAAGTGTTGACTAGTGCAGAGAAGGCTTTAATCTGCACAGCAAACCTTGCTCAGAACTACTCCTCGGCTTTGTCTTAGGTAAACCCTGCCAGTGGCTACACGTAAATGAACGATTAATTCCAGATCCAAGCTGGCTTTCCACACTCCTCTGGGTACTGACTTGGGCCTATGCTACCTTAAATCTCTGCACACTGCTCCACTGCCTGAAACAGGTTTGGCCTTGGTGACTGTGATTGATAAATTTCATTTGACATGTCTCAGGTCATTTGCCTCTGGAACTGGGGTTAGACAGATTTATTTTGCAGGTGTGAGTTGAAGTGCAAATGTCCAGGAAATCAGGAGTTCGTACCCTGCATTCACACACCTGCAAAGTCTTTATTTGACAAATTTTTCATCCCTAGGATCATCCCTTGAAAATCAGTATTTGGGAAAGTCTGAGAAAAACAATGTTTGTGTTCCAAAAATTAATTTCTGGAAATGAGATAGTGCTTTGGAAAACAGTAGTAGCACTGTGCCTCAGCTATACATAGGCTGGAACATCCAGTACATAATTCTGTGTCTTCTTGATTGTCAGAAATGACGCTCCGGATTTAGACACCAAATTTAGGCGTTACAGAGTTGTATAACACCTGTGTGTGTGATAAGTTTAGGCAATTATAGACATAGAAATTTAATAAACAGTGAATTCAGAGAGATTTTTGGATTCCCAATATAGATGCCTATTCTCAGAAAATAAAAATTAGTAGCAATATTCAGCTGCCAAATCAGCAGTGCCTAGTGCCAATTTGATGCTGTGGGCTAACCTGTGTGTCCTGCTGCTGCTGCTGCTGCTGCTGCTGCAGCAGAGCCCTGGTTTCCCTCTGGGATGGGGTCATATAGCCCAACCCTTCATAGATATATGACATCGTCCATGTCATCTCAAATGGCATTCACCCTCCTTATTCAGGCAACTGAGTTCTTATTCGTTGACTTCACTGACCAGATGTTCATTAGCTGGGCTGAGGGCTGATAAATCTGACTGGTCTGTAAACACCTGCACTGTAGACACTTAAAATAATTATGTGGAGTGAGTTACCACCCTTGGTTTATATTCGCTTCTCATGAGTGTGTCAGCTACGGTCAAAACAGCCGAGCAATCTTATTGGGTCTGACAGCTGCCCAGCAGTAGTGAGTGATGCTGGCTGGGAGTTTGTGCTGGTGCACCATGACTGAATCATTCATCTTTAGCTTTATTAAGCTGAGCAGAGGTCACAGAACGTGTATGATATTTCACCAGATTTCTCTAATGCTGTGTACCAGAGCAGTGAGTTGGGTTGGGGGTTTTTTTTCGAGACTTGTTTTCCTGTGGGTTTTTCCTGGCACGGTTCAGGGCTGTGTCACCTCTCAGCAGGACTGATTAGTCTAGCGTGGAGCACTGCCCTGAGACAGACACGATACTTCCAGCTCTGAATGATTACTCGAGCATGCCTTAATGGGTAGACAGCCCTACATGGCTATGCATCCAAAGACTATATTAGCTGCAACATCACACTGAGAACATATGCCATTTATATATTCAAAATGTTCTTCTGATTCACTGTCTTTTAAAATTCAATCCTTCCTCCTGCAGGTGTGAATGAAATGGGGATTTTCAGGTGAATATGTCTTTTGCTTATATTGCTCCACAGAACTGACATTATTTTCCAGCTTGCCATATAGTAACATTAAGGACTAAAATGCTAACATCACTTCCAGAAGCAGAGGGTTTTTCATTGGAGATCTGACATCCTTACAGGCATGACTCTGCTCGACTTACAAAGGCTGACAGCAGCTCTGAGTTGGGAAGATTGAATCTTGCTTCTTTATTCTTTAATTAACTTATGCTCTGCTGCACTGTCTAGTTAATATTAATGTGCTCTCCTTGAGCTCCACTACTTATCCATGTCACTATCGTAGAATCATAGAATATCAGATTAGAAGGGGCCTCAGGGCCCCTCTGGTCCAAGATATCAACCAGTGTTGGACTCAATATTGATCCCTGGGGACTCCAAATGTGACAGATTGCCAGCTTGAAGGAAGCTGTTTATCACCATGCTCTGGGTGCAACCTGTCAGCCAATTCCCCATCCACTGCACAGATCACTTGTCCAGACCTTAACATAGGAGGAGACCATGGGAAACCACATCAAAACTCTTGGAGAAATCTATGTAGACAATGTCCACTGCTGGTCCCCCATCAACTGAGCAGGTTACTTTGTCACAGAAGGTTATCAGGTTTTTAAGCATGACTTGTCCTTGGTGAATCCATACTGGCTTTTCCCAATCATATGCTTCGTTTGACTTCTGATGGCTCCCAGGAGGCTTTATTCCATAGCTTTCCCAGGGACTGAACAAGACTGACAGGGCTATCATTTCCTGGATCCTCTAAGCCCTTCTTGTAGATGGAGTCAACATCAGCTTTCTTCCAGTCTTCTGGGACATCACCCAATCTCCACAGCTTCTGGGAGATTATGGAAAGTGGCCTTGCCATGGTGTCAGGCAGCTCTCTCAACACCCTTGGCAGATACTGCCAGGGCACGCTGATTTGTAGGGCTCAGGGTCCTCTCATAGTTTACACCCCAATCCTGCCTTCACTGCCAGTGGGTCTGTGCTCACATCAACCTGGATTTCTGTTCCCAAGGCCTGGGGCCCAACAGTGCTGGACAGACAGAAGTGAAGAAAGTGTTGAGGACCTCGGTCTTTTCAGCGCTGGGCTCAGTGTTCCCTGGAGCTGTTTCAAACCCCTGGAAGGACTGTCTGCTCGGCCTCAGGAGTCCCAGGCTCTGGAACCTTTCTGTAACTCCATCCGCCACTCAGCCTCAGGAAGCACCGTGTCCACAGTCTGCCCCATCAAGTGAGCTGTGTGATCTTCCATTGTCAAACAATTAAAACATCCCTTTCTCTTTCTTTTGATTAACTTACTGACTACATTTCATGACATGGAATTATCTGTTTTACAAAATCTTAGTATTTTAATTTATGAAGGTGGTGAAAGTGAACAAGTACTTGGAATGCAAATATTATCTGTGGTTGTTCACACAGAAAACCCAAATATTTGCTTAGCTCTAAAATGAATTAACAGCAATTGGGTGGTTTGCCTTCTGCTACTTATACTAAATGTTTCTGACAGATGAATGAAAATTGAAGAGAAATCATCTGCTTTATTTTAAATTAATAGTTAATGGAAAAGCAGCCAACTTAATAAAAATTCTAATCTGAGTCAAATTTTTTCTCAACTATTTTCTAAATAAAACTAAAAAAGCTATCCTCAGAATTTTACTTTACACTTTTTTACAAAAAATGGATAAATATTTCTTAAAATGTGTTACAGAAGATTCAGAAAGAATGAAAAAGCAATTTCAGTCATCATAGAATGGAAAAAACTTTTACATTTAAAATTTTTCTGTACTCAAGATGACTGCTTTTTCAACAGATGCCTAAATAGTTGGTTTCAGTTGTGCCTTGTCTTCGTAGTGCTTAGTAACCATAAATAAATTAAAAATCCAAATATTGCTCATAATTTAATACCTTTAACAATCTACCTGGAAAGACTGAAAAATCATTAAAACTTTATGGACAATGAAATGAATTTGGAATGCACAAATGCATAAAAATGAAAAAAGAATAAACCAAATGTTTTAAGGCTTCCCTGGATATAACATGTTGGTAATAACATTGTTACCCTTAACCATAGGCTCCAATGACTGAATAAGTGCATCATCTGACCATGAAAGTAAAGCTAAATCTACTAGAGTTTTTGTGGAATAAGATTTTTGCTTAAAGGCTATTGACAACTTTATACCTTGTAAATAAATCAATCAATGTATTTTTTTGGGTTTGTTTGAAGTTAGATATTAAAGCAAAATATGAATTATGTGCAAATCAAAGTATATTGCCTGTGCTAGACAATGAAGCATAGGCACAGCATAAGACAAAATCTAGGAGGAGTCAACAAGTTTGTTGAGTGGCTTAGAGCTGCAGTTCCATGTGTATCAGCTGCAGAAATCACTGCCAGCCTGCACCGTGCAGGCACTGGAGCATTGGCTGTCTGAGAGGACTTGTACATCCCAGTGCAGCCAATATCTGCTCTTATTGTAGTGTCAGGCCGTGCCCTGTCTTTGGACACCTGCTGCTTGCAAGAGCACCTGACCTGAGCACTAATTCCTAGGGAAATGACTGGAATAGCTGAACAACTTGTTCTTGCTGGATTGTGTTGGACATGCTCATGACAACGATGTACAGGAGCTGAATGAAGTTCAGCTGCTTAACTTCATCTAGTCCAGCTCTGGTTTTAATCTCGTCATGTAACACATTCAGTTGCTTTATGACAGAGATTCAATGGAAAGGTGATGTCAGAACTCTACATTTCATTTACCGGTACGCAGAAGCTGAGCTGGAAGCAGAGACCTGTACCCACAGGGCTTACCCACACCAGGTCACTGAATGAATGACAGGGAAAGCTTACACCCCACTCATTTGCAACCCATTCGACTGGGAAATAGAACTCTCTCTTTTGCAGTAGTGTATTTTTAGTCCTGTCATCTCAGAATTCTGAGCTGGTTTATGCTTTGTGCATCTTCACAAAGCCAGTGGAGTCACTCTAGATCATCTCTGTACATGAGGTTGAGGAGGAGAAAAGAAATATGAAATGGGAAATATGAAACATGAAATATGCAATGTGAAATGAGAAGTAGGTCTCCTGTCATTGATGTTTTCTGTTCATAGAATCCAGCTCCTGGTTTATGATATACTTCGATAACAACCAGAAGATTTGATTCCTACCTGTGATACTCAGTAATCATCAGTAATCCTGTCATGCAAAGTGCTTATTATGATATCTTTTGCCTGCAAGCTGGTGGGACACTTCATCCAGTTTGGCTTTACTTTTCCCCTTGCTTATAATTAATGATCAGTGCAGTGTAGTCCAATAAAGACGTGTAAGACCTCAATACACAGCTTGGTTCTTATTATATTGCCACTGGAGAGGTTGTACCTTACAAAGCAAAAAGAGTAAGTGCTGGTTTTACAGATAATTGAACTCAACATCATTGGGACTGATTCATACAAGTTGCTGTAGAAAGCAGTAAAATAGCGTAGTAATATGAAGAATGTGATTTTGGATGAACTTTTACTTCTAGTTGGAAATGTCCTAATTCTGAATGAATTTCTAGGTTCACCTGTGCCTTTCCACTTCCAATCTCAAGCCACTCTTTCCAAGCAACAGCCTTGCCCCTAGATGTCTTTTGGGGTGGAAATCTATTTTCTATCTGACATTTAAATAGCCAAATCACAGGAATTTTCTCCAGTATTTAAGATTTCACCACAGGCACCAGATGACTCCACTCCTGATCATTTTTGTAGTGGTCAAGATAAAAGGCAACCTCTCAGATCAAGGCAAATCTCAGGTATTTATATCACAAAAGAGGGAAAAAAATGAAGACAGAAGAAAATCTCTGCACAGCTGAATTTCATTCTTCCCTCGGAAATCTCATCTTTGACTCACTTGTTCCCCTGGGAACTGGACAGAGCATAGGAGAAATTCTTCAAGCACTCAGTTTAATTCTCAGATGTTGGCCATACGCTGCCTGGAGTAATCTGGGCTGCACACCCTTTCTCAGGCTAGACAAATTGTACTGAGGCTATTGTACAGCTGCTGAGTCCATGAAAGTTGAAACTGAAATGTGTAATTATATGACACAGTTTGATACAAGCTTAACATTCCCTACGTGACACTGTTTTAAAAGGGGACTTAGTTGTGCCAAGGTGATTAATATATTAATCAGGGGCTTGAGAACTTACCAGAGCTGTCTAATTAAAACAGCAAAAGCCATCCAGACAGACAAAAGGCAGATACATGCAGAACTGAGAGCAAAACTATTCAGTCTTAAGCAGACCAGATGTCGCCATCAATCCAATCAAGCAGACTGATTGAATTGTTCAAATTCTAGGTGCCCTACTGTAGTGTATTTGCCCAAAGCATGTATGCCCTGAATAATACTATTGTTTCTTACCACTTTACTGTGGAAGTCACTAAAAGGTTATTTTGAGTTTAATTTAGTTTAAAGAGGAACATTGTTTTAAAGGTTGCCATTATGGAAATTTTCTCTTTACAATTTTCTAAAAAGAAACAAGATCGTAAACTGATTGCAAATTCAGATACCTGTAAAATATTTTTATACAGGATATTGTCTACTCTTTCCAACTCTTTCTTCCCATTTTAATGACATGTAAGCTTTATTCCTGTCCTGGCCTGGAGACTTTTGGAAGATTCTTGCAAGTCATAACAAATGACACTTCAAACAAATCACCATTATTAAAAGATTTCTTTGCTGGGAAGGAAACCAGTACAGAGAAGACAAAGGAGAAAAAAAAATTTCAGTGAATTCTGTATCTCCAAGTATTTCATAACTACCACCAACAATATTTGTTGTCTCTATGACTCTATTCGCATACATTTTTCAGTGTTGCCTTGAACTTAATGAAATCTGTTCATCTTCTCTCTTGTGATTTGTTTTTAAAACTCTGGAAGATGTTTGCAATGGCTGTGCAATTGTATGGTTCAAATCTGTTGAAAATTGGCTTAAAAAAATAACATCTGATTGTTCAAACACCATTGCCAAATCACAGAGCCTGGGTCTTAAAACAGTGTTTGCTACTCTGGACCACACTCCCCTTTAGGCATGAAGTATTACCTCAGAACACCATAAATTTACTGAATGTAAACTGTAGGTGTAATCACTGATAGTTATGATCTATAACACAAGATAGGGCTATATTTTTCCTGGTGATGTCTCAAGACAGATGGTAAACATTCACCCGTATTTATTTGTATGCCCAAGTCTGCATTGGCTGGAACTGGGTAGAGAACACACAAATCAGTTATCTACTGACCCCTGATACGTATCATCCTTTGAATATATTGTCACAGACACCATTTGCCACTAAACACAGTTCTTTGCGACTCAAATACCCATCCAAAAATTGTGTTGAAGTTATCCATATGCCAAGCTTTGCATTTCACACTCTATTCCTTCTCCACTATCACTGGAGGTATCTACAAGTATTTGTGCTGTTGCCTGTAGCAGATAAGTGATTTTAGTAATGGTTGCTTTAGAAACTTAAATGCTCTACCAGAGCCATATTTATTTCTTAATTTTAGATATAATCTGATATGTCTTGGGAATGTAATTTCTATTAGGTCTGTTTGAAGAGCAGTTTAGGTCTATTTTATGAGCAGTTTTACAGGGAAAACATGAAAGAGAAACTTGCAGTGAGGGGTGGCTATGCTGAAGTTCTGTTTCCGAAGGCTCTGGAAACCAAGCCAACTGACAAAATTGCACAACTTGTTTAAGAAAAGTATCTACCGTACATGGCCCTCACATTTTCTCCATGGGGGCCTAGTTAGGATAAAGGGCAAATAAAAACCAGCATGTGCAGCTCTAGGAAGACTTCAAGTGCAGGTTATGAAAAGGTGTGGGACAGAAGGTTTGCACTGACACACTCTGTTCTGAACCATAGCACATTAATTTCTAACTACCGAGTTCAGAGGCTTATCCTCCAAGTATTTCAAGAAAATTCTGAAGAGGAGATGTAGATACAAATCAATGATTCACCACTATGTGTGACCCTGATATATTTAAAAACAAGACAAAGATCACCCCACATCACATTTTGAAAAAAACATATAGAGCTGGAAGACATCTTCTTAACCCACTGATTTTGGAACATGTTAGTCTGTGAATTTCTCCATAATGTTTGTAAATTGATGGAAGAAGCCAAGGAACTGTTTGTCATGTTTCTGCCTGGGATTTCCTGGACTGAAATACACACACACACACATATGTTGCACAGCTGCCTTCTGTGTGACAGTGAGCCAGATGTGTTCTAGGTATGTTGAACTCACAGTGCAAAAGCAGATCGATAAATTCTGCACAAAGAGCCCACATCTTGTTCTCTTATTTAAAGAACCTTTCCAGGGGAAAGAGGCTGTTGTGCCTGTTAGTCCCACCCAGGAATCAGGACTTCACTCCAGATCTTCTCTGCAAGGTAATTGTTCTGCAGCAGTTCTGAGGCAGATTGGCAGCTGGATGTCTAACTGTGATCAAGCAGAGAGCATGGAATAAAGATTTCCCAAGCTTTCTTGTCTTAGGCATGCTGGCAAGGTGGCAAGTGTTGGAGAATTATCCCTACAGGATGAAAGAGGCAGGAGTACCTGCCCACAGTTGAGCAGTTTATGTGTTTGGATTCCTCTATAAAAATGCTTTATCTGAACTCCTGTGATTAGATTGTATTTTAATACTGGAACGCTCACATTTCTCCTGTTTTACTTTCTGAAATGAATATACCTTTTAAATTTTTTTTTCAGTGGCTAAATCACTTGAAATCCTTTGACAGATTTTGTCAAAGCAGAGGATTCCACAAAATAATTTGAAGAGGGTTTATTAAGAAGCTAAGTGGAAACTATGGGATAGAATTGTATTGTTCACAAAAGATAACATCAAGTATTCATTTTACAAAAAGCAACCAGGAAATGATTAGTTATATTGTGACACCTTTGCTGCAACTGTGATACTTAATCTGGTAAGTAGCTATTTCAAAAGACATGGAAGTCAGTTTAGAGATCTCACTGTGAAAAGAAGTGACAGGCTTTGAACTCAATTTGTGTAATTTCTGGAGAGCATGGATCAATAAATGATAATCTTATTATAAATCATTGTTTAATCAGTATTTTGGCTCTTTGAAGAAGTAGCTCAATCCAAAGATCAACACATGAAAGAAAAAAATTAGAGTTTAAGCAACTAGGGGAATATATTGCTCATTTAAAATGTATATGGATAAAATTAATGATTTATAATGAACCATAAAAATCTCTGATTGGAATATTAACTAAAGGAATATGGCTTTAAATTGGATATTATTACAGAACCTACTTTAACAAAAAATATGCCAGTGATTTGTCAGATGTCTTAAGCACGTCTCAGAATTACAGGGAGGCCTTACACAGAAGTCAGTACAGATTTGGGACATTTTTATTCTTTCTTGATTTGGGATATTTTGGGGCTTAAAACTAAGGAATGCCTGGGACTGAGACCTCCAAGTACCTCTCATGAACTTTGTTGATACCTGAAAGATCATACAGAGCTATTGACACAGCTTAGATTTAAGAATCAGATTTTGGTAAACTCAGTTGACTTTCGGGGAATAATTTTTTTTTAATATTGACTCTACAGAAAATTTGGCTTCCAGATTTATCTGCTCTTGATTTCATCCGAGATAGTTGCCTGAACTGGCATCAACTTCCCTCCCTAAGTGGCATAACCCTACAAGAGAAGATATCTGTAGCTATGACTAAAATGTCATATCTTCTCTTACCTATTCTGCCTGCTTTTAGGAGGACAGTTTTTCATTATATTTTAGATTCATTGTCTAGGTTATAACAAGTGGTTATAACAAAACCTTTGCTGGCAGCCTACCTTATAACAAGCAGTGACTGCAGAATGAGACACTGGAGATGTTCAAGAAGGGTCAAAAGGATTTGAGACAACTGGTGATCTTGTACATAATTTTCAGTCTTGATTGTTCAAATTAAAGTTCTTCAATGCCTATATGGGAACTACAGTATAAATGACTTTGATTTCAAAAGAATGGACACGTCCACCTTGGAATCTCCTTTGATGAGGGTTCTACCCAGTTCTAATGTGTGACATCTAGGTGTGTGTATCTCTCACAACTCTGATGAAAGCTTTTTTTGGGCCACTGGCTTTGACCACAGAGATGCCTTCCTTCAGTCAGAAAAATTCTATCAGATCTAATGAGCCTCACGTCAAATCGGCAAAACTCATCTGTTTGTCTCCCTCTTCCCTCAACAACACTAACGATAAATAGCACTTCTTCTCTCCCCCCAGAGCTCCATAGGGACTGTGAATGCAGGACTCTGCTTCCCTCTGAACCTGCCTGTGTTCCCTGGCCCTTCCCAACCATACAGCACCTGAAAATGAAGGTGACTAGTGTAGCATAGCCACGGTATATCTAGTGATTCCATTTCTGCTAGGATGGCTCTATTTCTCCTTAGAACCCAGAGGAATTGCTGTGACATAAATTGCCATGTACAACACTGAGGAACTTCCCCGCACTGATCAATCTAAGGGCAATTTATGTGCAAGAACCATGAAATGAAGCTAAGTTAGTCTGGCACCTAATAAGGGAGTGAGGTTACATTTTCCTCTGATTGAAAGCCCACAACTCTTTAATTATAGAGCATTGGGCCAAACCCATCTTAATTTCATGCATTTTAGGTTGACCGTAATGGGGATTCTTGTTCTTATTTGGATTACATTTTCAGCTTGCTTTTTCATTCTGAGCCCCTCGCAAAGACTTTAACAACCGATCTGCCAGCACGAACATCCCTCCCGGTTACCTATTCAAAAGCACAGCAGAAAACAGCCACACTTCTCTCTGATCAGTGGGGAGGGCTGATGTTACTAACCAAAAGGGAGAGTAAATGATTTAAATTGTTTGTTATATCATGTCAATGTCTAAATCTCAGATGCTAACTGCAGGTAATTTGCTAATATGCATTGATGCCATCATATATGTTGCTGCTTTTCTTCTCCTAAAAATTTTTTAAATGCTGAAACTAGTGTGGGCCTTCAGAGGCAGGTCCTAAATTATTCAGGTAATTTACTCTTCTGCCAATTAATTTGGTATTTCCAGAAGTCCTTGCATAAATGTGTATGTAAGCCTCCTCCCTCCCACCCCTAATCAGTTTTCTTCCACTATTCATGACAACACCATTCAATGAATTTCCTTGCTTCTTGTGTCTGCAGAATGTGGATCCCTGACAAGCTGTCAGTATCGCCCCAGCCATATCACAGTGTTGACAGCCCTCTTCTGATGTACAACACGGGACACTGAATGAATCAAAACAATTGGGGAGTGCGACAATGACATCAAGGGGATACAGTTTGGAGGGCCTAATTGAGGTGATACACTTTAGTCATCAGGATAGCAACATGTTTGTTGACAAGAATCTTTTATCTTTGCCAGAAGAACATCTTCTTTACTGCAGGTCAGATTACACTTCGAGTGTGAAATGGTGCAAATTAAGGATGGACCGCTCATTTAATAATTAATCTCCTAATTTAAAAGCAAAAGTTTGCTGTACTCATAGCAGCATTTTCCCTTTCTTTCTTATTCTTTTTTCTTTTTTTATTGAAATGTGCTTTCATAGTTCTTATTACTGAAAGGTACCTGGCTTCTCAACAGCAATATTGACTCAATTTTTATTCCCTCAGAAAGGTGCTAACATTTCATCCAGAAACAGTTTAGAAAGGAAGTAAATCTTCCACTGGATTTTTAGATTGGTTTACTTACACAATTAAAAATAAATGAAAACATTTAGAGTCCAATTTGAAGTCTGCGCTCAATAAACTGCACAGGGATCCATGCTGGCAACTTCTATTAATACAAATGGAAGTTATTAAATATGTCTTCCCCAGGCACTGACGGGAGAATTTCCTGCTCATTTGGAAAGTCGGTGGAAAGCGAATGATCCTCTTCTCTGTTATGCTCCCGGAAATGTGCATTAGGTATGGCTATGAACATTATGAAGGAAAATCAAAAATCTGTTTTCAGAGGATTCTGTGGAAAAGTAGTAAAAAGTTAGAAAATCAATGGACGCGGCACTGTGCTAGATCAAAAACTGACCTTGGCTGATATTTGTGTTGCAGCAGGTGCCGTCTCTGATAAATGACTCTTGTAAATCCGTGGGAATGTTACACCATCCCATCTGAGATAAAAAAGTTTAAGTGCTTCTGATGAACTTTCTAAATGCCAGCCAGGGGATGCACTTGGGGGCTATTAACTTTTGTACACTTACAAATGGCAAAACATAAATACAAATGAAATACAGGAACCAAACTGGTAAAACTCCTGATGAGAGGAGCACCGGCCTCCACTGCCTGCTGAAGGAAGACATATGTCTGACATATCATTAATCAGAACTAGCTTAAATAAATTGCACATAAAATGTCAGAGGAATTTTGAAAGTAATTTTGTGTATTGTCTGCAGATTTGGAAGAATGATTTGTGTACAGCTGTTCAGCAAGTCCATTTTTTTACAGGTTTTCAAGCACCTGATTTGATATTTATTAACTCATACATGCAGAGGTTTATTACTTTTACCAAACCAGAAGTGCATACGTGCTGTGCTGTGTTGATCCTATGACCTGAATTCTCAGATGATTCAGGTTGTATTATGTATCTGTCCTGGACAGATCAATGTTGCTGTGGGAGAGAACAGCAGGTAATGCGGGCATTTGCTTCTTCATAGATTGGTTCATGTTTTCAGAGTCTGATAAATCAGAATGACACTTAAAATCTTTCTTTTTTACTTATGCATTTGTCTATGGCCAAAATATCACTGCTAGAAAATATCTACAAATTGATATTAATTTTATGTAAAATGGTGGACCCATGCTTTAAATCCTCCACTGCTCACTGGGGATTTACACTTGCCCTATGTTCACACTGTAGCTGAACTCTTTAAGACGGATTGCCTGCAGTGAATTAGAAGAGATAAAAATGTAGTATCATACTTACCCATGAAGTCCTACAAGCTGACAAATTCAGAGGTGCTATTAATTGCTCTCATCCAGAAAGAACCAGCTTGCAGAGAAAGAAAAGGACAATTTGGTAAGCTTTTAATGAATACAGCAGAAAACTTCTCTCTTAAGGAGGAACTAGAATAATTTGAATGTAAATAACTTCCATGGAAATAAATTAGGATTTCAAAGACTCTGAGGTACTTTGGAATAAACATGGTCAGTGTAATTGTTTAGGCATGCTGACAATACAAACTGTTCTGCAACTTTAAGGTATGGAGACAAAAAAGAAATCGAATTATTTTAAAATCACTTTGTTACCAATCTTCCCAGCAGGAGACAGCCCATGTATGATACCGATTCTCTTGATAGAGCTATCACAGAAGCAATTTGCCTCGATATTTTCTTTAATGGCCTCTCCCCATCTTGTTGGAAATATTCAATTTCTTTAATATTTTATACTTTTACAATGAGTATTTATATTACTTAATAAATATGGAAAACGGAGTCTATTTTTCTGAAGATTCTACTCTTTCTGTTCATGCCTTAGAGACTTCCCTGTTTTCTTGCAAATCGGAACAGCATTGAAAATGCCCGTTCATATTGCAACTCTTGCATACAGACTTTCTCTGAGCAAAAACTCTTAAAGCAAAGTTTTGGTTTGGAAAGCTTTCAGGATTTTCTGTTTCAGAATCATAAAGAGCCTTCACTTCCCACCTAGGCAGCTATGAAAGATTTAGAAGAATAAAATACTTGAGTACACTGAGGGCTTAAGGCTCCGTAATCACAAGATGCTTCTTTCTATAACTTTACTGAAACTTGCATTTATTTGAATCTCATTTCAAGCTTATAAATGGAGAAGTTCAACTCACATACACACGCGATGGTGCCACTACACGAGGGTGTCATGGCTAAGGATTTCTGTTAGGAAAGCTTGAGGATGAATTAGGATCATAAAGCTGGTAGAGAGATGAAGCAATACAAATTATTTAAGAAAAATGAGACCTCTAGTGATGCCATAATGCTTGGGTTTTGGTCATGTATGAAAGATTCGTTTTTATAAAAGAACATAAGCCATACACTGAGCCTGAAGTATATTGCACGGGTAAGTCAAGCCCAAACCAATATAGCAAAGTAAACCTGCTCAAAAATTCCTGCACACTGAAAGGAATGATGGCTGTGCAGTCAAACAGATGAGAATGTACTTGAGATTCTTACCTGTAATACCTGAGGCAAATGCACATCTTTAGTTAAGAATGGACACAAACCCCAAAATGAAAAATCTTGTGCTCAAGCACAGAGTAGTTCATGTTTATGTCGTTTTCTGCTTATACGTTCACCTTGTCAAATTTTGCTGTGAATTTCAAGCTCCAACAATCCCTTCATCTCAATACCTGGAATTCACTTGAATTTGATCAGTTTCACATGAGTTTTATGTCAACATAAATCTGTCCTGTATTTGTTGCAAGGACTGATAGCATTGGGCTATTTTCTAAGTAGGCAGTGAGACCCTCTAGTTACCTGGTACCTGGCACATCCTTTGTGCTCTCTTCACTTCAGCAAGTTTTTCTCTGTGGTCTTGTCGAAACAAAGTATGGCTCAGCACAATAAATCAAAGCAAATCAGGAGTTACAGCTCATCTTCACCAGATTGCAATGGCAATGAAAACTGAAGTGCTGCAGTGAAACAGCACTGCTGCGTCTGAATGCAGCACTGCAAAGCAAATAAATGTCATGGGGAGAGTGTGCTGATGAATACTGTAATACCTACTTGTCTGGCCTTTTCTCTGACACTGGGCAGCAGCAGTCTTAAAATGCATAATAACAGGGCAAACACCCCCAGCCTCTAGCAGTTTGTACCTCAGGGATCTCCAGATGCCTTTGTATTTCATAGATCTCAGTGGATTTCTTTATGTTTTTCTAATGGTTTTCTAACCATGTGAAAATATTTAGTAGCCAACAACATGCTAGTTGAAAAAAGATGAACATGTTCATTACACAAAGAAAAAGGGAGCAGCAGTAGGATTAGTGCACTTATGAATAACACTGGTTGCCAAAGCTGGGCTAGGTGAACATGAGTATCTCTTTTGGGGATTTGCAGCTGTGCCTACTTCCTAGGTCTTAAGCAGCAAATCCAATGTGAATTCTTTCTCCACTACAAAAAAGAAAAAAAAAAGAAAATGCAGAGCCCAGTTTACACCCAGGACTCTGCGTCCCTGCTGTGGACATTTGCAGCTACAGTTCGACCAAACAATTTAATGTAATCTTCTGTTTGATCTGAATGCACTTCTTTCATGTAACTGGAAAGTGTCATTACCGTTGGACTACAAAAATAATATTTCTCGTTGGCAGAGTTGCAGTCTGTACAAAACACATCAACATTCAGCTAAAGCAGGCTCTGCACTTCAGGTATGGCCAATGAAGGATGCAAGCTGGGGACTAGAATATGTTTCTTAATTTTCCTGTCTTGGGGAAGAGTTGGAAAGCAAATGACACAGAGCAACCACAGAGCATTAATAAAAGCTTCCATTAAGTGAGGTGGGGCACCCTGGGTTAGCCCACAGACACTGCGGCTGGGGAAGAAAGCAATGCAGTTGACAGCAGTAATTTCAGCAATTAGTCTGTTGCTGGAACAATTAATAGAGACAGATAGGGGCAAGATTTGCAATGAAAAAATAAGCAAGTTAAAGCTTTAGGAAAATTCATTGATGACTGAATAAAGGGAGTGTTCATTTTGCACTACAAAGCTGCCAAGGGCTGCTACCAGGGCACACACTGGGAAGAGCCAACAGGCAGGGCTGGACACGGTGCAGCTCGGGATGGAGCTGGTAGGGGCACAGCCCAGTGTGCCACAGGTGGTGCCAGGTACGTGTGGCACTGAGGGAGCCCTGTCCCCAGCACCCACAGTGGCTGCTGTGCACGACTGCCTCACACTAAACATGTTTTCTCATTAATGTGATTGGCCAGTTGCCACTTTTTGAAACCAATTGATTGGCTCCACGTTTCCTTTTGTCCAGGAAGTGATCCTATGTAAAAAATGTACAATGCATCTCTACCACTCCTTCAATAGATAAGCATATATTTTTATATATATAACATATTACATATAAAGTTATATATAAAATTCTACAAATATATGTAAATATTTTAATTATATATACACAGCTGCATATAAAGTATGTTTACATATTTATATATAACACCTACATTTGAACATATTTAAACTAAATACATATCCTTCAATGTGTGGGTGAGTAACAAAAATCAGCTTTAATAAGAGCAAGTGAATGATTTGTTAAATTTTAATGTGAATAGAAAGTAATTAGGCAAAATCAAAAGGCTGTTGCAGGGCCCCCAGCTCCAAAGGCTGCTGGAGAAGCCCTCACGTCTCTGGAGTAGGAGAAATGTCAGATGGGGTAGCGATGGACACAAACATGCTGAAAAATGGGGCATCAGAGGTCAGGGTGCCTCCCCAGCCTGCCCTTTTCTGCCTCACAGCATGTCCTGCTTCTGCTGAAATCCCCTCCTGTGCTGGGGAGGACCAGGAGCATCCATTTTTGGGCCTTCCCTGCAGCTACTGGGTTCTTAGGAGAATGCTGGTTTTGGAAATGTCTCATCATATCCTTTGGAAGCTGGTGGTGATTAATCTTTCTACTTTGTCCCACTGCTGTGAGTCATTAGCATTTATTCAGTCTCTGCTTCATACCTGTTTGTTCAGAGAAATTGCAGGTAGGTGTGTGGGATATTGATGACCTGCTGCTGGAGGCCCCAGCAACACAAGTAATTTTTACAATCCTCCTCCTGCTGGTATTTTGCACCCCTGTGTCCACATTGTCTCTCCGCTCATGTTAATATAAAAATGCTTACAACGGCTTTCCATAGCCCCAGAAGATTCCCAGGCTTCTATTTCCTAGTACTTACTATCTGCTGACAAAAAATGACAGCTACTTCCAATGGTTTGTAAGTTTTCCTAAGTCACCAGACCTGTGATGTTGCCCCTCAAAATACAGCAGTGTACTATGAAAAACTTTCAACTCTTCTCCTGCAGAATTGAAAATTAATACTGAAATTAATTTCCTTCTATGCAATCATTTTGTCTATAAATTCTATCTTATCCTGTCTTCATAAATATCTGTTTTATTGGATTCTCATAAGCTTTATTCCACGCTTCTGCATTTTCTCATTGTACATTACTCACCTTACATTATCCCTTCTTACCCAAGAAAAACTGAGAAGAAGAGGAAGAAACACTGAGTTATAATACTGTTTCACCAACTTTCCTGCTATATATTATCAAGGGCTGCACCACTGGCTAATCAGAAATTTATTGGCAATAATAGAGATGTCATTTGATATCAGATGCAGATTTTGATCCAGGTTCAAGTGCCAAATTAATAGTTGAGAGCAGCAACTGGTTCTGTCCTGACATTAGCAGTGGAATATTCAATGCCAGATAGGCAACATGGAATTCAGTTCCAGAAATCTATTTTTAGGAAAGTCAAGGGAAACTGAGGTGAGCAAGAATAGGGCAGACTTTTTTAAGATTTTATATTAGTAAGAGGAAACATTTCCTGCACGATTCCATCACAGAGCTGGTGTCATGCAATGTTAAATATTGAAATTCGACTTTAAACACCTACACAAGGTTTGTATCTTCAGTCTCACATTGTTAGCAACAGCTGGAGGAATAATATTTTGCAATATGAAGAAAGAAACTGTTCCAATATTTTATCATCAGACTCATTAAATAATTTGGAAAGCTGCTTCAGAGTCACTAGAATGATTGTAAAAATCTGCTAATAAAAGTGTGTTCAAACAGTTTCTCACTCACTAAAGGGTAACTGATCTCTGCAGGCTTTTGTTTTGGTTAGGATTGGTGTTCTCCATAACAGCCCTGGCATCCGGCTCCAGGTACTAGAGCTAGCACAAAGATAAAATAAATAAGTACTTAAAATGTGATTCACGTTATGCTGCATGTCCCCATTACATCTCTTGCACCCTGTCAGACTGGAGAAAAAATGGAGAGCAACAATGTCTGCCAGATCAACAAGGAAATTCCACTTTGCAGGACTGTGGCTCCTCAGTAAAATTTTATGAATCAGGTGCACAGATAAAGGAAAATGCTGCCTGAGGCAGCAATAGGACAAGACTAATGTAAAGTTCATTTCCTTATTGACATCCACAATGCTTCTGCTGTCGGCATTTTGTCCTGGATTTTCATGTTGGTGGGTCTGTGCTGCCCATGAAGGGCAGCCCTGAGCAGAGCCCCCAGGCTGCCCCAGCAGCACAGCAGAGTCCTGTTAGTGGCCCTTCCTCATACAGGTGTGCTATGATACACATACATAAGTATATATGCATAAGGGGTATCTATGGATAAATAATAATGCATATTTGTACACTTTTTAGATATATTTATACAGACAAATGTGAATAAATGTATGTCTAAAGCAACATGTCTTCTTTAAATGACTTTCCTTAAAAAGTCAAAGATGTTTCTCAATCAAGAAACCAAGTTTAGAGTTTCCTGCCTGTCATGGTCCTTGAGAGTGATAGTAAGAAGTCATTTAGGTGCTCTATAACTTAGTTCTTACTTTATAAATTGAGGACAAAGCTTTCCCTTGAACATGAAGATTTTCAGCTTCAGAAGAGTGGTATCTCTTACTAGGGGGTTATAAAACACCCACTAGAACAAAAGTTCGTAGTCAATTGGGACTTCTAGGTGCTGCAATAAAGAATAGCAGTACACAGCACTTTGGGATCAAATCGTGTAAAAGAACAATTATAGCACAATCTCTGTGCTGTAACAGTTCACATCTATCTATGCTCTGAAAGCAGAGAAAACTAAGAATTGTTGTCTAAGGCGAGCAAAGTCATCTGGGTTTGCTTAGTTCAAAAAGAAAAATAAACCCCACACTGATGAGGACACACTGATAATTAGTTAGCAAAACTCAATTTCTTCAGAGAACAGAAAGGTGGTAACATTTTTCTTGCATTGGTGCCCAGAAGTGTTGGTGAGCTGTGTGGTAATGTGATTCAGAATACCTAAAGATGAAGATGAGCTGCAAGAGAGAATTGCCATAGTGGGAAAACAACAAAAACTGGGAGACAGGACAGGGCAGTAAGTCCTGCCCTTACCAAGACAACACATTGGCTAATGGAAGTTCACATTCTAGCATAGACACAATTTGTGATGTCTCTTCATACAGCCACCCACCAGCTGAACTTTGGGGCAGTTTCCCCCACCCTGACATCCCCTGACCAGCAGCATAACCAACAGGTACTAAGATAAGAGTACACAACTTCCTCAAGGTAGATGTGGCTTAAAAATGCAATGGTGTGACGTGTTCACCATCCTTGACATAAACTGGAACACAGAATTTATGTGGCTTGGGAGACTGGGTTCTGTTTACCTTTTAAATCTTCTCTAATTGGGGCTAGCGTTGGATAATGAAGTTATCCAGACTGAGGAACTCAGCGCTTTTTTTTTCTTTTAGAACAGGAAGAACAAGAGCTGCTGGGGATCAGCTGTGAACGTACTATTGATTTCTCTCCTACTGTTACCATGAATGACAAATGCCTTGTAAGGCATTCTAATTTAGCTGGAAATAAGAGCTTTCCCAGCATAGTGCAACAGCACCACCACAATGCTTCCAGCATGAGGGGAGGGTACATTTTGCCAGGGATTGCTTTTGGTTAACCATACTGGTGAAGTGATACAGAGCTTTGGACTTTCCAGCCTTGCCTGGACTAAATCCCTGGATTTGCAGTCAGTAATATTAATCATGCTTTATGTACATCACCATCAGTGTGGAGCCAAGCCACGGACGAGTAGCATTTGTCTGCCATGGCAATCGCCCATGCCAGGCTTTTCACTTGGCAGCTTCAGGTGGCATCAAACAGGCTGTGTTTGCTTGGGAGTTCCCAGGAGGCAGCAAAGCAGGCTGGAGATAGTCAAGTCAAGTTTTATCTGTGCCTGTTATCCAGTTTTATTATTTGAAATCTTGAAATATTTCAAATCTGAAGTGCTCTTTTGGCAGATTTGGGGAAGGATGAGGTTGTATTTTCCCCAAGCAGTCAAAGATTCCACGGGAAATGAAGAATTTATTTTGTGACCTGCACTACTTTTTCAGTGTCTGGGCAAACAAAGGTATGGGTGTCCAATGTTTTGGACACTGGTGATTTCATAACTTCAAGGGAATATGTTGAAAGAGGAAATAAAAAGAGTCTTACTATTCCAGTACATTTCAGAAACAGAAATTAATATGCTTTTAGCTTTAAAGACAGAGCTTGACATCAAATTTGAATGATGGCTGAACCATCTTGGTTGAATTTTAGCATAAACTTTCCTGAAACCTCCTCTTAATATAGAATTTGATGCTTTTGCCTGTGTAATTGTACTAGACTGCTTAAAAAAACATTCATCTTGCCTTATTACCAGTACCAGATCAAAGAAGGGCAATAACTAACCAGATGTTGCTGCATATGTGTCTGTTTGTGAATCTGCTTACTTTAGAGTACTTTAGAGAAAGACTCAGTAAAATACTGTAATTGTAGAAATAGGAAACTGGGAATAATGCAACACTGTATTTTTATTCTTAAGAGATTTGAATAAATAACTGAGCAAATCTACTTTGAAAATATGAAGTCTGTGCCTAAAAAACAAATTATTTCTCACTCTCAAGTGCTTGTGAAAAAAGCACATCAAAATTTATCCTCTGTACTCTTGCTACTTGTATACTCAGCTGTAATATTAGGTCAGTGTTTAATAGGATCCATAGCTATGAAAGCGTTTCCAATTCCCATTTGAATGTGTTAAAGAAATTTAAAGGTTACAGTACAGTGCTCTGGACCTCAATGGGTTTTAAAAAATAACAGTTAATTTTACAGAGGAAATGATTTAGTAATCCCATTTTTGTTGTTATTTCTTAAATTACAGATTTAAATACATTACAGTTAAAATGTAGCAGTTTCAATAAATGTAAAGTATGTGAACGTCTGTGTAATTGTACACACATGAATAGGAAGACACTTTACCTGCTTTGATCCTACAATTCTAACAGAATTCAGGGTCTCAGGGAATATTTCCATGAGGATGAAATAATTATGATCAGAAGTAGCTGCTTTTGAATGGAGCCCCGTCTATTTACAGAAATTCCAGACAAAACCCTCTTTACGACAACACAACAGGAACAAAACCAAGAAGCCTCTCCCTTCCATGTGGTTCTTCATTCTCTCCGTGCCAAAAGTGCCTGTGCAGCAGCGTCACAGCTTTTCAGATTTGTTGTGTTTTGGCTTTATATTTTTCCCACTGGCTTTGTGCCTCTGCCTCTAACAGAAACAGCCATCATCTAATCAGTTCCTTCTCTCCACTAACCATGTGGACATTTAATTACCCCCCACTACCAGATTGAACTGAAAGTGTTTCACCAGAACAACAGTTTTATATTCCTGTGTAAATTGTGCCTTTTCATTTTCTTCACAGTTCTGGTGGCTTCCGGTGAATCAGCCCCTAACATTTTGCTCTTTCTGGCAGCCCCATCTTCCAAGTTAAAATTCTTTACAGTTGTTACCAACCTCAAAGTGGACCTCAACAGCTTCTTTTCATAGGAAGCAGGTTTTGTTCTACATGACCAACAGGGAACACACCGGTTATGCTGACATCTGTGCCCTTCAAAGTACACCTAAAATCTGAACAACCCTCAGGAGATGTCTTTTACTCTTCCAAGACGTGGAGAATTGGACAATTTCTTTCCTAGTGTGAGTCATTACTTGAAATAAAGAGGAGTGACTCCAAATTGGTATCAACTGAATGCAAGAAAATGCCTGCAATTAGGAATCTTATATTGCTTACTTAAGTCTTATTTCAGGAATTCTGGAGGCCCATCACAATTTTTTTTTCCCTATGTAATTTTAAATTTCAAGAAAATAAATAGAAATAGTTTTTTTCTAAGCAAAACTGGGTTATGCATTTGTATTTAATTTCTGATGCAGCCCTGCAGGGGATGGATTTGGGAAATAATGGAGTTTCAGGTTAATCATCAGTGTTTATCTTGCTGTAACAAGATCACCTGGAGCCACTAACTGTGCATTAAAAGTCCTTGTTTGAAATGCATGGGGTCTGTCATAAAAAATTTACAGTGTGAAATAAGTGTAGAAGGTATCTCATGTCCTATAAGTAAAATGGGATCTAACTGCTACAGGATGAGCTTTGTACTGCTTACGGTTGCACTGTAGCAAGCAGAAATTCTTTAGTCCTGCCCTCAAAAACCTGAAGGTGTAACAAAATTTTTTCTACGAGAATGATTTGGCAGCCTGGACAACAGGAAAAAAATATTTAAGGAACTTCCTCAGAAAATTTCTTTTCCCCATTGCATCAAAGAATAGCTTTACTTAGAAAGAGTCTGCAGTGCAGAAGAATGTGGGAGGAAGCGGAGTATGAAAAAGAATTCTCCACCAGAAAGGAATGGATTAACAGGATTCATCAGAAGTTTTACAAGGTTTTTGTTTTGTTCATAGATTTCTTTTGGGTTTTTTTGGTGATGTTTATTTGTCAAAACTGAAACCTTTATAAATTTGTGGAAAGTTTAGGCGACGGTGCATTTTGCTCTCAAAATTCTACTCAATTATTTCAGCAATACTTTGAAGATGACAAAAAAATCACATTTTAAGATTTGAAAAATAGATTTATCTTCTAACTTGTGTAAAAAGAAACCCAAATTATCAAAACTTAAATATTTAGAAAACAATCTGGTGTTTTAACTGTTCTGCAGTCAATTCTCCTTTAGGGTCTGGCTAATACAAATGTATCCAATTTTTAGTTTTCATACCTTTTTGCAGTAATTATTTTCTAATATCTTGATCTTTTTCTCTAATGGGAAAGCTATTTCACACTCACATCTGCTAATTAACTCAGTTATTCTTACTCTTTGGAAATGAGTGATTGTCTCATAGATCTCAGCTACGTTATCTGTGCCAGAAACAGTCAACTAATCCTGTGAACCTAAAAACCCCAAAAAAGCATTAGATGATATTAACATTCATTTATCATTAATTTTTAAAATAAAAATAATAAATGTACCTTACTTTTATGCAGTCTCGTTCTCTATTGTATCGCATGTGTATGAGCTGCTGATGTCAGATAAAATGCTGAGCTTTGGCAATGTTAAATCTCCTGTTTCCAAAAGGGATGTTGGGGTTTCTGAAGCTAATTTCTCTTTTCCAAACCACAGACATACTGCAAAACCCGAAATATTTCTAGGTACAAATAATATTTAAACCTATTCTCTTTTCTTATCCTATGACTGCAAATCTGTGCTCCAGTGTTAATCTATATTCCAGTAGATGTTGGAATTTACATGTCTGCAACCCTGCTTCAAAAAGCAAGCTCTGCTAATGAGTGCAGAAATGTTCCTCCATTCGAAATATAATGTATGTTAAAAATTACAATGCCAGAATCGTGCTAAGTGCACATGTTCTACCACTTTTTAACTGTTGTGAGTCACTTTTGAGTGGTTCACTGCAGAAATATATGTGCAATTTTCAGTAGATGGAAATACCACTGCCATGTTACATAAATTAAAAATATTTCAGAATTCAGACCTGAATAGGACATGCTGGCTTACTGTACATTTACTGGTAGAATTTATGTTTTCCTGTAAAGCATATTGGAGTAATCAAGGAAGAGCTCTAAATATTAGGTATTCTCCATGCAAAACTATGAAGAGGAAGTACTAGAGTAGCACAATAAAAAAAGTCTTAAATCACAGGGCAGCAATGTAAAGGTTGCATATGTTAATATTGTATTCTTATAGATATGTTTTCCAGATAGTTTCCAATTGTGTCATGGCAGAAATAAACCATAGTGTTTCTATATTTATGTTATGGTCATGGAAATTCTTCATCAAGGTTTTATGCTGATTAAATTTAGCTATTTTTCTAAAGTATTTTTTCATGGCAAGTTTGACTCTTTTTGCCAATAAAGTTTATTTTTTGAAGACGACATATTAAGCAAAACTTTCAGTGAAAATTTTTTTCCAATTATTTATTGGAGCCATTTTCTTTAATTTTCTGATTATTACTTGTTACAAATTAAAAAATGGAAGTAAAGGAACCGTGTAATTATAAGTACTCATTTGGATGAGCCAAAGTATATTCCTGTAAAATTGTTGTTACATAATATAACATCTTTTCATATTTTTCCATACATTAAAATTTTATTTTCCCAATTACTAAAAGTACTTTTTCTTAAAGTAAAGGGGAAAAAATGTTTGACAATAAAAAACCTAGGAGACAAAATGGGCACTGTTCACACATGCTTAAAGGCGCATGCCTGCTTAGTCTTTTCAGCACCAACAGAATAACTGATGTATATTAGCTTAACTCCTCATATGTTAAATTATTCATAGACTTAAGTATTTTCAGGACTGGGCCGTGGTTCTGGTAAATGACATGAGTCCTTAAACACTTGGGGTTTTTTTCTCTTTAAATTTGATATGTAATGTCCATAAATATAGCTCTCATGTTTCTTTAACATATTATGGCACAGAGTTTTACCAGAATGTCTCTTTACATTCTTCATCTTGTAATTCATATTAAATTGCACTGAATAATGCAAACATATAGACTTCTGTTGCAAACTGACTAAAAGTCTATCAAAATCTGCACTGTCTGATGCAATCAAAATTTCCTTGCTAAATCTGGCTCCCTCCCAAAGCTATTTATACATTTGCTAATGCCTCGCTTTGTGTTACACCAGATAAGTCATTTTGCATTACAGTTGTGGAGTGTAACATGTCATAAGTGGCGTAAGCAGGTGTGACATAGTGGAAAGCAGTGACTGGAGCATGATATTCTAAAAAGTTATGCCAAAACACTCTGCAATAAAATTCCTACCATTATTTTTCTTCAATACATACAGATATTTAATATACAGTCCTCAGCAGCATCCTTTGAAAATTAATGAAGACCTTTTGATTGCTGATATGAAGATTGTCAGAAACAAGCAGCATTTCAAGCCTGGTATACAGGGTGAAAGCTGTTAAAATATGTGAGCTCATGTATGATGTATTAGCCATGTAATTTTTACTGCCATAGGCCTGGTAGGAAATGTCTTGGATCTTACACTGGTTTACCTTATTTCACATCACAGACTGGAAGACACACATCTGTATAAACCCTTGTATACTGGTGCAACAGGATCTCTCCTTACATGTATAATAACTCTTAAAGCAACGCAATTTCCTATTACAAACAAGTTTTATGTCAATGTGATCTTTTGTGTGTGTGTTGTGTGCTACACGGCAATGCAGCCCTCATAGATTTCTCTGCACAGCCATGTGCATTGTCACTGAATTGTAGATGAATTTCCCTTTCCTCTTACTGTAATTAATTTAATTAAAATTAATTCACTCGAAAAAAATTTCTGGAACTCATGGTATGGCCTGAAGCAATGTAATTACCCACACTAATGATTGTGGGGCACCTCAAACCCAGCAGGAAGATGCCTGCATGAAACACACATCTCTCTAGTCCTCGACTCTGACTTTCCTTCATAGCTTGCCATAGGTAGAGTCCCACACTGGTGTGTTCGTGTCCATTATAAACAGGGTGGTTTTTGGTTTTCACAAGGAGAATAGATTGAGGTTTTTAGGTAAGGACCATTCTGGGTTTAAGTAATAATCACTTTAGAACAATATTAATTTAGATAACATCCAGGATAAAGACCTCTATTTTTACAAGCTATTTATACATGAAAGGGTTTTCACAGTTGTGTAAAAGGCATTAGGGCTGCTTTAAAGGTTTGTTCACATTGAATGAGACCATAGAGGAAATTTCAAAAGGGAGCTGTGCACTCTTCTGTGAAATGCAATTGTTCGTATCTTAAAACTGAACACCTGAAAGATTTGGCCTTGTTAGAGTGGAAAAGCAACTATTTCATGTGGAAGATGCTAATTACGAATCAGAGAGTAGGAGACGAGGACAGAGATAGTAAATTATTTTTGGCATAGCTGATACTACACATGTAATTGGATCAATTGAGTAATACAATGTGATTGACAAATGTGAGCAAAATTAAAGGTCATATCACTGTATCAATAACATAAACTTGAAATTATGAAAATTTATACATTATTCACTTGACTAGTGTTGTCTGATTACACTGATTGTAACAACCCTTTGAGACCATGACAAATATATTGCTGTTGTTTAGATGTTAAAGGTTTTACATCTTTTTTAAAAGAGCTACATGGGAAATTCTTAGCAAAAATAATTTTTGTTCAACACAGCTCTTAATATCCAGTTACAAAGGTATCTGATTTTTTTCTTTCTTTCAGAAATGTTAGAGCTTCGGGAAATTTTAATGAGGCATAGGATTAAAAGTTGCTTAAAATAAGGTGATATCATATGACTATCAAGTAGTTCTCTTTGTACCACACTTTCCCTCAATAAACATCTTAGCCCTTTAGAGTGAGAGAAAGGAAGAGATAGGGGGAGAGACAAAACAGATATGTTGCTGCCTAGAAGAAACTGTTAATATAGATAAAATATCATTAAACAGGCTTCAGGGACTATGCCATGCAATGCAGATAAAATAGCTGCTATATTTATCAGCATTCTCTAGTGTTTTAAGATTTCTTAGTGAAGTCTCTGCTTATAAAAGGTGCAAGACTGACAGCACAAGAATGTGAAGTCCTTTGTCTGTCTCCTGGAAAAGTACTGAGTAGGCAGCAAAGTCCTGGTTCTCTTTTTATTTAAAATTATTTGTCATTTGTGTCACTGTTGAATTTACTGCGTGGTTTGCCTTTGATTGACAACAATAATTCACAGAGTATATGCCTCCCTGCACTGTAGTCCCATTATTTGTCAAATGAGCATGGAAGGCAACATTAAAAAATAAAAAGTGTCTGGTTTCTGTAGCTATTTTGTGTCTTCCAGCACTGGGCCAGAGAAGGAAACTGATGCTCTGGTGAATGCACTGAGCAAGCACAAATTGGTTCTCCAGCCCGTGGGCAGTGAGAGAAGCTGGCACTTGAGCATGGTACGGAGCCATGGACAGGGGTCCTGAGGCTGGAATCTCTGGAAGGCAGCATGGCAGGCAGGCTGCTGGAGGTCTGGAAGCCAGCAGAATGATTACCAAAATGGAGTGGAAGGGGTGGCAGTAGTTGGAGTCTATCCAGAGTCCTTGGAGTCTATCCAGATACTTCCTCAGGATCCTGCTGCACCCACAGTTTTATCATGTGGACGTTTTTCTGCAAGGAAATGGATTGAAACTGCAAAGAGATCCCATAGATCAGGAGAGAGATGATAACAGTCCCCATTGCCTATGCCAAAAGTTTAACAGGCATCTTAAATGTTTCTACGATAGATGCTGATCTCCTGCCAGCTGGTGCACAGAGTGCAGTGTGTGCCAGCTGGGCTGGGTGCAACAGACAGTTACATCTCAGCATATATATATATTTTTTACCCACTTCATGGTATTTTGCCTCAATTGCCGACATTTTTGGAGTACACGATTCATCTGCCAGCATTCCTGCTCCTTTGTGTGGTGTGAAGAAAAGATTCACACTTTTGTTAATATTCTAATTTCACACTCCAGAAGCACATTCTTGTCACTAGTGATGCCCTAAAGGTTAAAAGCAATTATAAGGAGTTGATGAGGTTTTGTTTCAAACCTGTAGAGAAGAATGCCAAATTCGGAAAAAGGGGGAGTCAAAAGCATTGGGCTGTAGGTTAGCCAGTGCCAGAAGTGATGGGCTGTAGTTGTCAACCAAACCCTATAGATGCTTAGAGTGGAGCAGATGGCAAATTTCAATACATTCCACATTATGAGGAATGTGCTATTTTTTTTGTTTTTTTTTTTTTAATGAGTTGCTAAAATCTGCAATGAAAAATCGCAATAAGCAAATAAATCATCTGCCTGGATTGTCTGTCACCAGAGCAGTAGGATTGATTTGGCTGCACAGTGAAGCAGCGCAGTAGCTGTTGCAAACTATTGATATTTTCTTGTAAGAGTTCAGAATGGACCACATGTCTTAAAAGTTCAACTAAGCTTGAATGAAATCCCAAGACGTAAACTATACTTAGGCAGAATTTTCTTGCCTCAGGGACTCTTCAACTTCAACATGCTGATTGCTCCTGCAGCCCCTGACACTATTCCATCTGCTCCATCTGTTGTCGTCCAGTTAACACTGGGGGAGGTTACAGCTGTGCTCTAGTCTGCTAAAAGTGCTTTCCTAACCTGCTTATAAGATTACTCATAGAGCTCCATGCAGCAGAATGCTCCTTCTGCTCCTTCTGTATTAAGCACCAGGAAAAAAAAAAAAAAAAGGAAAAAAAAGAAGACCTAGAAAAAACAAACAGACAAACAGTAGTTGCTCCCTGAACCTGGACCTCTTTCCCTGTCAGGTGAAGATCATGACATGGCCAGAAAGCATAAAGCTTTCTCTTATTGCTGGGAGAAATATCACCTGAGTTGGCAACCACGCTTTCTTTTCAGTTAGGAGCTTCAGCTCTGATTCTTCAAGATTACCAACGTAAATCACTTCCACCCTGTGTTTATTCCTTGAGAAAGGGGCATGGAGAGGAGAAGTCTTGCTCTGGTTTCTCCTATTAATGTCCCATTCAGAACAGGACCAGAGAGGTGATTAGATTAAGGGCTGAATTTATTTGAAGGCAGAGTCGAGGCTGTGGCATCCTCCCCCTCTCTCTCTGGTCCAGCATGGGCTCTGCTGCCTCTGTCACTGCTGACCCACTTCTGCAGACCTTCCTCCCTGGGACACTGGGTGATTCTGTGAGAAGATTGTTCAAACCCAGTGCAAAAAATAAACTGGAAGTTCAGGGTTGACTGCATGCTGAGACTGCTTAACCTCCAGACACGGAGACAACCAAGGTTTTAAAAATATTACCTCTGGTTTCTATAATAATCCCTAAAGCCTTTGGATCCCCAGCTCTGTACCAAAGTGTCTGAACAATCACCGAGTGCCAGTAAATTCATAATACAACCAAAGTCACACAGCCCATCAAACCAGTGCCACCCCCATCCACTGCAGAAACATTGGGTGGGGTGTTCCAAACCAATATTCTGTTAAGTGTCTGATAATACTTCAATATGGTGACGTGCTTAAATGATCTTTACACAGCTGATCCTAAGTGGTTTTACAATACTTTGCACTTCTGTAAACTCTCTGATATTTTAAGATATACACTCAGCATGCTTTCTGAATCCACAGACAGTGACTTATCTCCAGACCCTTCTCTCACTTAGAGGCAATATCCTTTCCAACTGATGGTTTTCATTTCAGCTGCCAAAAGAAAAAAAAAAAAAAAACCATAACAAAAATCCTTTGGTTTTGTCTCCCACATATATTCCAACCTGCTTTTAAAGGGTCTGAAGGAGGTGAATGGTTGAGTGGGGGGGGGGAAAAGAGTTAATTGAAAAATGGAGGTTT
>VZTA01008256.1:88466-101177 GCA_013398855.1 Mohoua ochrocephala
TGGGGGGGGGGGGAAAGAGTTAATTGAAATATGGAGGTTTTAAGCCAAATTTTAATCTTATAATAAAGACACTGGCTTAGTTGAAAGCATAAAAGCATACTTGAGTCTCTTTTTGATGTCATTTCAAAAATTTATCTCCAGAAAGGAAAAACAGCTTTTAGTTACTCCAGTCTGTCATGGGTGTGATTATAGTGAATTAGAAAATATGTGACAAAAGAAATATCTCTTTTATGCAAAAACTCACCTTGAAGAAATTTAAGGAGTGAGTGAGTGAGTGAAGGCTCTTGCAAAGGTGCTTTGAGGACTTTTGCATGAGTCTGCAGTCTTGGGAGCAGATAGATGAGAGAGAGTAATCAGAGATATGAGTACATATTAAGACTATCTTCATGATGCCAAAAGTTTAAGTGAGATTAGAATCAGTCCCTTTAGCTTCCAAGCATTTTGCTGAGCAGTTTTGGATCAGACCATACAGACTTATACCTTAATAAAAATCCACATATGTTATCTAAGTGTTCAGGAGGAAGCACAGATATGTGATAAAACCAGAGCTACAGTATTACAGGCTGCTAAATGCATTCCCTAAATCTGGAGGAGTTTAGTTCACAAGAAAAAGGCTTTGCATTCCAAGTAAATGAGATCCTGCAGCTCTGTAGGGAATAGCTTTAATTGGAAAGTCACATTCCTTGCCTCCCATGTAAATAAATCAAGGTACTCGAATTTGGTCATGGCCTTTGTCTAGTTTGAGGCCAACATCAGCCCAAGGTAATGCTGTGAAGGTTAGAAACAGCACAGCGGAATCAATCTTCACATTAATACATATGTAACACCACAGGCAACACAGAGCTGGGATTGAACCCCATTACCTATAGAACATGTTAATACAGTAAAAAATAAATGTACTGGTAATGCTGCATTTGATTGGGAGTAAAATTCTGGCAGATTATAAAACAAGCTTCAAGCAAGCTAGGAGAAAAATCACCCCTCTTAGCTAAACTAAAAATGTGCTAAGGCAGTTTTTATTATTTCTTAATGAACTGCATTTTAACATGCAGTTGCAAAAATATCACCTGCCCCCATTGAAAGCAATGGTGATGTTTCTGTCATCCTCAGTATTTTATCATTCCATTAAAAAATCCAGCTGGTAGCTCTCCAATCACTTTAGAAAACAAGGACTAATGTCTTTAAATTATCATTGCACCATGGAAATATGTTGTTCTTATTTACTGCTTGCAGTGCTTGGGTTCCACAATATAAAGTGCTGTACAAAGACAGCAAAATACATTCCCAAGTTTAAGATAAGCAGCAAAGTAGGGAGTAAAATAGATTTTTTTTCTTAATCATTCTCTGGAAATGTGGAAGAAGATATCTAAACTCCCACAGATACTCTCCTTTATCATTCCAGCTGTTTTGCTGCTTGCTATGTAGATGTGTCCTTGGTGATGCCATGGGGAAATATATGATTTTGCCATATCTCCATTCCCAAAATATCCCAAATACATTAGGGAAAATCATTAATAAAGTGACACTTTGAAGCCTCTGTATTGCATTTATAAGAGGAACTCAGTTAATCTACTGTATCAAACTAGTTTATACACTGGAAAATGTCATGCTTTTCATAGTCAGTTACATTTTCTCTTTGAGTCCCCATGGCTATACATTGACATATAAATGTTTTACTTAAAGAAACACTTACAGAAGTTTATGTTACACTTCCCAGGAGCATGAGCTGTACTATCAAATCATGATTCATTTCACTTAGCTTTATAAACTTTAGGCATGAAGCCTAAATGAGTGCTCCAGTCTTCCTCCATAGCCAAGAGACAGAGGCTGACTCCAGCAAGGTGTGCAGAAGTTTTATGGGAACTTGCACCTAAATCTCACATATCTAAACATAAATGAGCATCATCCCTCTTACTAGTGTAATGGGAGATCCTGTGTCTGGTTTAAGAGCAGGAATCCTCCTGCTATAAGATGAGAGCAGACACAGGGCTGCTGTCAAATAGCAACCATTTTCCTTGAATCTGAGAAACACAACCGCCTGAGTTTTTGAAATCAGAAATTATTTCTCTGAGGAACCCTCAATAAGCAGCATTTCCCCATTCATAGGCACTATGTGTGAAAGAACAAGAACTTTATTATTGAAATTAGAAAAACTACATGAATGATAACTAAGTGTACTCCATGGTAGCTTTGCCAGCAGCCCAAAATCACGGTGCCTTTCCATTCTGGTGATCAAGTAAAAGGAAAGCACTCTTAACTGTGTAACTTATTTCTTTTTTAGGGTTTGTCTACACTACCACATAACTTAGTTCCTGAGTTCATGGCAGGCACTGGATCCTTACTGTGTGCATTGTGCAGATGTTAGTTTGCATTTGGGATTTCTTCGGCAGTAAAGCAACCAGAGCAAGTGACACAAATCTTACACGCAGTCCATGCCAGGGACCCCACCACACCTACAGGGCTGCACCTTTACCCTCAGTGGTCTTCAGAGACAGAAAGTCCTGCAGACTCCAGGACTCGCAAAATGCACCAATGCAAAAAAAAAATCAATTAAGTGCCCTGAAATGCCACTCAATCCATGTTCACACTGAATTTCACTTAAAAAGAACCCCACAACAACTCTCAGAAAAAAAAAATTAAATCACTGTGTCTCATGGCAGTGTGGTTACTCCCTACACGATACCCCTAAGCCAATTTGAAAGGGACTAGCCCTGATCAGCAAAAGTGTTTTCCACTCTTTACCAGTTTGCTTAGGGGTACGGTTAACTCCTTGGGTGGGATGCATTTAGCAGTAGGGGTGCAACCTAAGGATATTAAACCCTGTGTACAGTGTGTTGGTAGTGCGTTTCCAGTGTCCTGAGGTGCAGACAGACAGATCTGTCCTCAATTCTTCACACTTTGCTGCTCAGTGGTGCTACTTTTACTGTTTGACTACATTAAAAAGCTGAGGAATTCAACAAACCATGGTGCTCCTTCTCCACCAAATGGTCATTTTGGCAACCAAAATCCTCACAGATGTACATCAATAACATACAGGACTTTTAGGTGGAGATAGTAAGGATGTACTCCTTCTCAAAAGCAAAAATTATTCTCCTTTCCTCTTATTTCAGTTATGATGCCTAATCAGTTCTGAATTTCATTCTGTCTATGAGAATTCCCAAAGTGTCTTGGAGATGATCAGGGAAAAAAATTCCTCAAAACAAGATTTCTTTGGAAGCTATTCAAAGTCTCTCACTCATACTGGGATGTGGCAGAAAACACCTACTATATGGAGTTGTAACCAAGAGGAGGTATGGTGATAAAAACCTAATGAACAAGGGTTTTTTCACTGAAAAATTCTGTTTCCGAAACACTGGGATGTTTTGGATAAAACATTTAATTTCACTGGCATTTCTAACAGAGTTTTAAATAGTATTTAATTTTCTTTAATTTTGTTTCAATAGAATCATAGAATGGTTTGAGTTGGGAGGGACCTTAAAGCCCATCTCCTTCCAACACCCCTGCCATGGGCAGGGACATGTCCAACTAGACCAGGTTGCTCAAAGCCCCATCTAACCTGGCCTTGAACCCTTCCAGAGGTGGGGCACCCATCAGTTCTCTAGAAAAACTGTTCCAGTGTCTCATCACCCTCTGAGTAAAAAAAAATTTTAAGTGCAGATGGCTTCAAAATAAAGTTTCCAGAGGAGAGAAACCTCACACCATCCCAAACCTACCAATTTGAGGCCAGTGCCTATTTTTAGTTTGCTTTCTTTTAAACATTATATTTTAATTTCACTGAAACTTCAATTATTTAAATTTTTTAAAGATTGATTTTAAACTGTATCACTGCTTGCTGCATTTACAGTAACAACATGAGCCATCTTGACACCAACAAAATAAAACATTCTGATGAATTGTAGAATTCTCTAAAATGAAATGTTTTCGAATACTTCTTCCTCATAAATTTAGAAATTGATGTAGTCTACTGAGTTTTAGGAGAAGTATGAAAATGTCAGACTCTTTCACTGGAAGAAAAATTGTTAACAATGATCTTAATAGGCAGAGAAAGCAGTTTGCTATCTGTCCACCCACCAGTGGGAGTCCATTACCTTGCAGAGGGCACTGCTTCCCAGCCTTAGGTGGAAGAGAATTGAGTTGCCTTGCTGAAGTCAGGGTTGTGCAATATCCCAGTGTCCCAGTGCACATTCTTGTCGCTCACCATGGATCTGTAACCAGCAGATTTAATACAGTGCAACTAAAGGATACAGCACCTTCTTTGGCAGCTATCTGGACCAGGAAGGCTGAAGGGAGGAGGGGTTCATATATAAACTACAAGTGAGAAACTATCCCTGTAGCCACAGGGGTAGGAAGCATTTTAGAAACATAATCAGAACAGTTAAGTGATAATGAGTTTTTGGAGGATATTCAGCCCTGCGCTGAGGTACCACATCGTGCTTAAAATTGTCCCTTAGGTTTTATAAGCCACATAGAACAGAAAAAAGGTAGCCAGGAGGAAGAACTTCTGGAATGGGAGTTTGAGACACAGGGATATGGAGATTATGTATGAGGTTTCTTTCAGCAATAGGAACTGTCATGACTCGCCTCAGAAGAAGCTGAAGGGAACAGACAGCCCTGTGTCCCCAGGCACCGTAGCACAGGAACGACCCTCAGTGCAGCAGGTAGGTGCAATCTGGGCAGGAGTGATGTCCTTGGGCTCAAGGACACTGCAACTAAAGTCATTAAGTGTGTGTAGAGACTGATGAGCCATCAGGAACACTGCACTACAGCTTCTCTTAACCAGTTTTAGGCAGAGATGATATTTCTCAGTGTTATTATCCCATTAGTGAAAGATGCTGCTGCCTGAATTAAGGTGCAAACGAGACCATGTGCCAAAGTCAATATTCCAGAAAGCATGAGGTAGAGAGATAGAAGGAAATAGAAAAGAGAGGCAGGGAGGGGGTAGAGAGGGAGAGAGGGAGCAAGAGAGAGAGAGAGAGAGAGAGATATATCAAGCAGAAGGTAGTGACCACTTGTGAATCCAGCAGTCTTCTGTTGGTCCTTCTTCACCCTGGGTTTCTTGGTGTGGGGATGGGGGCCGGAGTGGTTTTTCTGCAGGTACCACCTTTATACAGTCCAAGTTCCAGGTTTCCACAGGGCACAGATGCCATTCCCATAACTTGGGGTGATATGTGTATGAGCAGCTGCTTCCTTTCACACAGTTTGTCACAGCAGGAATTTTGTTTGGATGCCTTAGTTCAATTGGTTAGAGCACGGGGCCAACAATGCCAAGGCTGTGGGTTTGATCCCCAAAGGGACCATTCATTTAAGAGTTGGACTTGATGATACTTGTGGATCCCTTTCAACCCAGAACATTCAGTGATTCTTTGATTAACCGGTATGTGCTAACCAGACCTCACCATCAGGGCTGGACTTAGCACTCTCCTGTTGCAAATTCCTCCCTTCTGTGCTTATCTCAAGTAACTAAGCTGCGGTGGCTTAGTTACTTCTAAGTTGGCAAGTTACTTCTGTGGCCTTGACACTGCTTTGAGACAGGCAGATGTATTTTTTAAGTCCTTACGCTCAGTTCCTGTGATAAATTTTTATACGTTGCTACTAAGTGTAGGAAAATGTCTGCTTGGCTCCACCTCAGAGGAGGCAGCATTCCAGGTGGTCCCTATGGCACACCAAGTCTGATGGCTTGTAAAGTGCTCTAGAATGCCTTCAGAGGACAAAATGGATATTCAAATGGAAAATAGTGATTATTTCTCCCATCTTTCTACCTAATGCAAGCCTTTGGAAATAAAAGTAATTTCATAAATCTTGATTAAAATAACATCTAAGCTTCTAAAATGTTTCTCCTGCTAGTTAGTCACTTTAAGAAACAGAAGAAAAAGGAATTCTATTCTCTCAAAAGAAAGTGCCCTCGCTTCACAATTCTTATTGTTCCTGCCTGAAAGAATCCTACTAATCTTAAAATAAAGCACATTGGGGATCCATAAACCTTCAAAGTATGTAATATATTTCAGAAATACTGTTCATAAGCTCTGTTTTTTTGAAAAGCAATATTTGTAAGCACAAGATCATTCCGCACATCACTCTTAACTCCCTCTAGCACTCACAACAAAGTCCAAAGGAAGAATCTAAAAATCTGCGCAAGCATCAGCCCAGGACTGAACTCTGCCATGAATTCAGCAGCACAGAAATATTGCAATTCCTTTTCCTTCTATTCCTGCGGCTCAGTGATCCAATTTACGTTATCTATTTTAAGATGACCAGCAAAGGAAGTTTTTCTTCTGGTTTTGGAGAGAATTCATAGCAGAATACAGCAACAACTGTGTAGATACAAGCCACGGCTATGTTTTAAAGGTGCATGGACTATAAAAAAGACTGTAAATTTTGTCTACTGGTTATATCTTGGGAAAAGGCTGGCAAATTGAAAACACTTCATTGTGAGTTTATTCTGTAGAAGTATTCCTTTCCTGGACAGTGAGGCTTCTCCTGTGCTTTGAGATCTACAGTAGAGAAAGACTCTCTGTAAATGCAAAGCTTCTTCTACTGTGCTCATTTTTAAATAAAACCCTGAGGATGATTTTTTGCCTCATTTACTGTACCACTGGAGAATGTGCTAAAGAGTTTCAAGAAGAGGCCAGTCCTTGCTTGACTTCAGCGTTATGGTTTTATTCTCTTCTGCTCTGTCCTTTGAAATGTGACATGTTGTGGCAGGGCCCGAGAAAGGCACAGCCTGCTCCCTCGGGGATCCTCTTTGTGAACCCGCGTGGGTGGGAACTGATGCTGAGAAAATTTCGCTTTCATGAGGAAGTTTCATAGAAGCAAAGAGAGAATGGTAATCTCTAGCTGGAGGTGTCAAACCACACCTTTGAAATCTGCAGCAGGAATGCTCTGGCAAGTGCAGGACTACTGCTAGCCATCAAAGCATGCAGCCTCCTCTGAAGGGCAGCGAGGGAGTACCTGACTCTCCGGTGTCAGGACCGCGGGCTGCCTTCACACCACGGCGGCTCGTGCATCCTCTGCACTGCAATGCATGTTGTCTGCTTAAGGATACAATCCTGCTGCTATTCATTTGCAGGATTCCTGCTGCATCCAGTACTGAGTTTTGAATTGTGATGGAAATAACCGTTACAGAAAAAGTAGTCATTTCTTCCTGGAACTTTAATCAGCTCAGTCATAATTACGGTACATCTGCTGTTACTAGATTATTTGCTAACACACACGTGCCTGCACGCTCTCTGATAAAGTAAGGACATGCTGGCATTTCTCTGAGATGCTGACAGAGAGACAATGTGCACAGGCTGAGGCATTCTAACGACATTGTTGTTTTAGCTCCCTGCATTATCATCGAGGATTGAGAACAGAGGAGGTCAAACCCACAGGTTATTCAGCCTTATGGCTGCTCTGATTTAGAATGTTCTTTTAATGTTTCATTGCAGAAACAAAAGGAAATTCCTGCAATAGTGCTGAACTGGCCACTGTGTATCATTTTGTCCATTCAAAATGCTGATTTAATTCAAGACGTTATGCCTGGATTGCTCACTGATGAATTTTATTCCTGTATACATCATCCTAAGGCTTCTGCTCTGTGTTTAATTTGCAGTGAGTAGGCAGATTACTTTTTATTATTTACTCTAAGTCATAGATTTTTATTATCAGATGCCCAAGCATGGCTGGCTTTACACAAATACTGAAACAATTCAACATGGAAATTCAACCAAAGTGCAATTTCACCATGAAAACTTCTCTAATGTTACACTCAGTTCACATGATTCAATTATTTTATTTTATACTATAAATACACAACTACCTACAGATCAGTAATAGTATTTTGGGGAACCCTCAGATATTCTAATTCTGAATGCCTGTAAGATAGTACCTGGATTTGTACGTTAGGCTTCCTAAAGCAAAAAATACTCAATTTGAGAAAATGAAAATTGTTTGAGACAAAATGTCAAGTACAACAGACTTGTTGTAAATGTTCCCTGCAACTCATTTCTGTATAGCACTTTCAGTCAGGAGCCTGAGGAGGCCAATTTAGACTCAACTGAATGCTAAAGGAGTGACTAGAAAATTATAAAACTCTCATTAATCTGCTGTGCTTACTTTCCCACTGAAACCATCTTCCAGATTCTGCATATGCTCATAATTTAAAATAGATCTGAAAATGGTAAAATACTACAAGTTCAGTGATGAATATATTCCCAGGTGTGCTCAGGTCATCTGAACTTCTCTGTTTACAGAGAAGTCAGCAGCATTGTTTAACAAAATATAAATCAGCGCTGCCTTTCCCCTTGATAACTCTAAAAAGACAAAGCCTGTTCTGTACAATCACCATAATCATGAGTTTATTACTTATGGAAAATAAATGCTTGGCCTATGTTCGGCACTGATCCCTTTCCAAGGTGATAAAGGGTAAAGCTACTTAAGGGATTGATCTACTAGACAGAAAATCAGCTCTTGCCGGCACGCGGGAGAAGTTCTGTTAGCAAAACTCTGCACATCCTAGCTGGAGGCAATGACTCAGAATTAAACCTGCATAAATAATAGAGGATTCATTGTGGGATAAACCAGAATGTGTTGCTTGACTTCAGAATAAAGGAGGAAATGCTTCATTTATGGGTTATATAGCCTTTAACATAAACCTTTTTTTTTCCTAATTGTTGTTAATTTAAAATTGAAAAATTATGTTTAAAAAAAAATCAAGCATTTCATAAATGTAAAAAAAATCTTACATGAAAATTTATTTTAATGTTTTTTCATTTTCTGTTGTTTAAACAGACCCTATCTACTGAAGTATTCAAATTAGTATTTTTGCTAAATGCATTATTTGGTGGAGAAAATATATTATGGTCTACCCTGACTCACTGCTGTCAAAAAGCTTACACTGGCAGAGGAGAGGAGGAGGTCACAGTGAGGGTTTTTCTTCCACTTAGTTTTCATGGATCTGAGGTTGCTTGAAGTGGCCAAGTTCACCTGGGTTATGACTGGGTGGCAGAGAGCAGGTGCCTGAGCTTGTCCTGCCTCTCAGAGCTGTGACTCTATCCTGCTTCCAGACATTTCTGGGGAGCACCATCCTTAGCTGCCACTGACAGGGCTGTGGCTGAGTCCAGCATGGACAGCTCACACAGGAATTGCAGAGAACCAATATTTTAAGCCCAACTATATAAGCACTCCTGCTTAAATCTGACTGTAAGAACACAAGAGCTGTCACCAGTCATAACCTCTTCTAGCTGTAGAACCAGCTCATGGTATCACTCCCATTTGTTCCAGTGTGACTGCGCTGCTTTCCTGAACGATAATTTAGAAGTTGCAGCTAAAACAATAACAACAAATAAAGGTCAGAACCGTGTGATTTTTCCTGAGACTACTTTTTTGTGCTTTGCCTAATAGTACATCTTTAATTTGAAAAATGTTTATGTTCCACCATATTCAGCATTACTGTTTTTCACAGCCTAATGAATTAGGCTTTGACACACATCCTGATGACTGTCCAACACAACATTTTTCCTCTTTATATCCCATTACTCCTAATTACTGTTTTGTGCATCAAATACTCAGCATCTCTGTGATTTTATAAGGCAATTAATTTTACGCATTACTGCCAACACATTTTTTTAACTTTTTGTCTCTGTATGTGTGATCTGAAAGCATTTCTGTTACTGTGTGTCAAGCCACTGCATGAGCATTTGCACTACTAAAGACCGACACAAAGCACAAGGTAATGGAGACATTCAACATAACACGTCAAGTTCTCTGCCAACTTGTTGCAGGACTTCAGGTTTTCCTAATGAAACACAATCCATAACAAATTTTACACCTGCATTCATACCTGAGCATCAGCAATAAGATGTGAGAGTAAAGTGTGATACAGCAGTCTGGATTTTTAAAGTTCATTGAAACCAGCTGAGTTCTCCGATACAAAACAGCTGAACGTTGGTTCATGCCCTGTGTTAGAGAGGAAAAGAATCAATTTTTTATAGAGACTAATTAAGTTCCCAGGACACTCTTGAAATCGCTTAATATTTAATAAGATTAGCATTTTGTTTATTGAATATTTATATCAATATTTACATTAATTATATTTACCAGTTATTAAATAACCTTTGAGCAATTATTTGTGCAGCTAGTACATAGAGTTTCTTTAATAACCTGGGACTGCTCCTGTGAAGGAGCAAGGTATGGAGCTTTGTAGGTTATTGCTCCCAGAGCAGAGACACGCTGTAAAAAGTGCAGGTTATTGCTGCAAGAAATCTTGTTGACCAAACGTAAAATGCAGTTTTCATTAAAGCCAGAAATGAAACTTCTAGCATCTGGTCCTGGGTAGCATCCTTTGTGAATTGATATTGATCTTGGATACCCCATAACCGTCTACATCTCTGGATAGGCTGTAACATACAGGGCATTTTCAGTTACTGGGGTCTAAATCTGTTCTGCAAAGGAATTAACAAAAAGCTGGTCTGGTTTATTAATTGTATGTCATCTAAAAAATACAGGCATGATTGTTAAAGACACATCTGGATAAGGCACAGGGAAGGTTCAAAGTGTTTCATCAGTCCTTGTGCACAAGGAGAGCACAAGGAGTGTGCCCTCAATGAGAGAGAGGAGTGGGAGCAGCATTTGGAGGCAGGGATGCCACCAGCCCTTGAGACAGGGGTTCCTCTGGCCAGCAGGACCTTGCTGCTTTTCCAGTGGAGCTGGGGACCCAAAACAATGAATATAGATGGTAGTTCTGGTTTTCATAACTACTCTTCATAAACCCCTCAGTAACCATTCATAGACATCCAGGATTCAGAGACCACAGTTAAAACAAACTGGAAAACAAAACCAAAAAACCCACACCAACAAAACCTTAAAACTGATGCAGCCAACTGTTGAAAGCAAGCTGGCGTGGGCTAGGGCTAGAGATGAAGAGCTGCAAACAGCACGGCCCTGCTCGGGAGATGGGCATCATCCCAGACACCGAGACACTGAACCCCCTTAGAAGGGTCCTGAAGCCCTACTTGGCCTGCAGCTCTCCATCCTCTGTTGTTCCAGGGGCAAAGGGGCTCCCACAGGTCTGCTTTCTCAAGGCCCCTGTGTCGTCAAGGGTACATTGCTGTCAGTATTGGAAAACCAAATTACAGATGTGACAAATGGGAAAAGTCAAGTCCTTGTTGTCCAAAGAGATCTGGGAAGGAGGGAGGCTGCACCTCTTTCACTGCCAAAGCAGGGCATTCATTGGCAGAAGATGGAGGAGTAAATCAAAAGCTCTCAAGAACTGCTCCTTTTATCTGCATTGGCTACATCTGGTACCCCAGGGTCCTGCTCAGTGGCTGCAGCAGTTCAGTGCTAATGCAGAAATGATGAAGTGCAGACAAGGTTGGATAAGCATAAGTCATTTTGGATGGTGGGGGCACACTCGGCTTATCCCTACCAGCAAGTTTGATGACAGGCTACTGTGATGAAATGTTAATCAGCATATTTATTTCTGTAATATTTGCAAAAGCATCCAACAGATTTCTGCTTTATTGACCTGCCATTTCCAGCATTCAATGCAAATCGAGAACAGTTATATTAATAAAAACTGAGTTCGGGACAATATGATACATTCACTGAATTTTTACATAGTAATTAATTGATGTCTTTCAGTAATAGTCCTTATATGTTTTAATGTCCTTGGCTGCTATCCATCATTGGCCTATATATTTCTTTAATATGAGACTATTTGAATTTGCTAGTTAGATATTCTTCTGTATTTGCACAGGCTATGTCAATTCCTAAAATATTAAGAGCAGTGTTCCCCATGGTGTGATGCTTGTCTGTGTCTATGACAAAAAATTAGAAATGTGTTTGCATCTACTTATTTAAACAACTCAGAATAAAAGCAAAACTCCCAGTGACAATTTGAGTAACAATGATAAGGTGGCTGATTGATACATAAATTAATTATGTGAGTCTGGCTGTGGTATGTCAATTAACAGCTCATCATTTAAACTTTTAAAATGTAAATCTTCTTACTTTCTCTATTCAGTTAAATAAGGAATATAGAGATGGAATTCTGCTTGAATGGTCATGAATAATAGCAAAAACTATATTCCAATTAAAAAGTAAGTAACCAAATGAATCTGACAGATACCAATCAAGCAGTGGTAGCTCTTTTCTAGAAATTTTGTTCCTTAGCGGTCTTCAGGCACGTTAAATTTACATTAAATCCATGCAAGCCATAAAGAACCGGGTGGAATAAATTAAGAAAAACCAATAAAAAGTTAATCAAATATTACATTCTGAAGGCTAAACAAAACTGCAGTTATGCACCTGTGTGCCTCTAACAGTGTGTCTACAAGGAGCTGCTATTGTAAAGCAGTTAGAATTATACATTAGAACACAATTATTATTCTGTGTTATCTTCCCATCTTCCATTCAGAGCTGTGGGCAGGAACACAGAAGAGAAAAGTGCATCTGAGCCCTGCTTGTGACTTTGGTCACTGCTGCTAAAGCTCCTCTGGAAGCAGAGTGGAGTGGTCACAGTGAGGGACAGATGGCAGGGAGAGTAGCCATCAGAAAGCCAAAAGAAAGGGGTATATCCTGGCATCCTCTGTCTGCAGTGCTGATGTCCTACACACTGAAACATTGTCATGCACAGGTACACTTGGCTGAATGGGCAGGGACTCAAGAAGTCCAAGGGTGATATAAACCAAAGTTAAGTAAATACTGAAGTTCAGAATTTGAATATTTTCTTCC
>VZTA01008256.1:101210-143911 GCA_013398855.1 Mohoua ochrocephala
TCTTTCAAAACTTTGTTTTCTTTTAAAAATAGATGCAATCATTTTTAGGAGACCAGATTTACAGTTTTATGGCCTCAGAATTCTATAAAGCTATATGAAAAATAATATCAAGCTAAACTTTTCTCCCCAGAATGAGTAACTATAGTACAAAATCTGGGTTTTTTTCAGAGAATTATTACTATAATGGGGCACAGGGAAAAATAAAGAGAATAATTTTTACATTCTCTCTGTGTCTGAAGCATCTTGTAAGTCAGGTACTGGCAGGCAAATGAAGTATGTCTTCTCCAATGCTTGTGCATCTTCCTGACAGAGTGCTTGATAAAGCACCAATAAACTTAATTGCCTTTGCAAAGTAGTGATACAAAGAACAAAAAATATGTGTCCAAGTATGGCTCCCATTTTGCAGTGAGTTACTTATGCATTCTTCTTCATTCTGTGTGCTATGTAATCAAGAGCTGCATCTTGGAATTCACAGCAACTCTCCTCTCTGTGCTGAACATTTATGAGATTTATCACCGTTTTTACAGATGTGGTAAGTAAATATAAAGTGGGAAAATGTTATAAAATATAAAACTCATCAACAGATGCCGATTAAGAAGAATTGTTATATAAGCTTTATATATTTTTCATTTAAAGTTCAGCTTTGCTGGTTTATTAGAAAAGGGTTCATATGAGAAAGGTATGACGTGGGAAATGGTAGCAGAAGGGAATTGTGGACACCAGTGGAAACATATACTGTGAAAAACCTTTACATCCGACCATTGTTCAAAACAAAATAGTAAAAGAGGAATATTTCAAAAGCTTATTTAATTTGACGTACCATGCAATAAATAACACTTGTACTATAGCCAAAATCTGTGACCAGGCTCATTGGAAGCAATAATTTTCATAGTATCATAGAATGGTTTGGATTGGAAAGGACCTTAAAGATTATCTTCTTCCAGCTCCCCTCCAGTTTTCTCAAAGCCCTATCCAATCTGGACTTGAACACTTCCCGGGGTGGGATATCCACAGCTCCTCTGGGCAACCTGTTCCAAGGTTTCAGCAGCCAAGAAACTAAACTTCATTTATCTCTCCTTCAACTTTCTACAACTCTTTGCTGGGTCATCCCACAACATGTCAGGAGCTGAAGGATACAGCAGATCCTCGCACCATGTAGAAAATAACGGAGACATTCAGAAGGTAGAATGGGAGATGCTTTTGAAGCATCAGGCTTTGTGGCCAGGGCTGAAGGGACTTTGTTGAATTAATCCTACTAGCCCACAGATAGATTTTGCAGTGGTGTTTATCCACCATGTTCTCCAATTGCAAATATCAGCCTTCAAAGATGAACAGTTCAAGGAGGAGATGTTGCTCCCGGAACTGCTTCATTTGCACTGCTGAATGCCTGTTTCATGCCTCCACCTGCCAAACATAGGGACTGAAGAAGGGTGGCTGTGAGCCAAAATGAGAAGCAGGGCCCAAGGTAGGAAAATTCACGTGGCACATTCCTGTTCCCTGAGCTTTGGCAAGCTGAGCTGCCACAGAACACGGCTGCCTGTGCCGTCATTTGCAGAAGAGCTAATGCCTGTGTCTCCAGAAAGAGCCTGTGTATCTGCAGCTGAGCTGGTAAGCTGTGCCTGCCACAGGCAGTGGGCTCGCTGCATTAAGAGCTACACACTCAGCTATAAAAGTAACCTAATTGCTGTTGGACAGAAGCGTTAAATACACAGTGAGTTCGTTTCCTGCAGAAGCGAATAATTGCCATGCGCAATTTTACACTTAGAGGGTCAGATTTTGCTGTGTTAAAATTATACAGCTCAAAAGCAATTTGCTTTCTTCTAGCACAGAGCAATTTGGTTCCGGTGTGGGATAACATAACCAGCAACACTTCACTGCAGCACTGACTCAACTGCAGTATTCCCCGGGTACTGGTCAGTATAAACCTATAGCTCAGGGCTTGATCCCGAGCCATGTTTCTGCCACTGTTTCCAAGAGGCTGTAACTCAGGACCTAAAAAAGGAACCCGTGGTGAAAAACTGAGAGAGCTGAGCATATGTCCTACACAATTCAGCTGACTATTCCTGTGCTCAGCAGCTGATAGTTTAGGGCTGCAGTATTGATTTGTGTTACTGTACTTTATAGCTAGTATGTTACAAGATTAATTTTGTGCTACTCAGCATCTGCTTTCTCCTTGGGAAGTTTTGTAAAGAATTCTGCTGACTATAAAGAATCGACTTTTTCATTTTTTTTCCAAACCAGCTGAACACATTCTTTATACCCTGCCCTTCCAAAGCATAGCATGACAGATACTGTTAGGATGATTATTCTGTATACTTACATGTGCTTCTGTGCTCACAGGCGAACGGCTAAAGTCCTATTAGTACAGGTCAGCATCCTTGTTCAGCCTTTCTTCTCTCACTTACTTCCAGCCAACATTACTGTGATAGATTATTATTCTGCTAGGGTAGGCTATGGCTTCTGTCCAAAAAATGATATAAATCTATACACTTTTACTGATGAGTATTATTTTCTTCTTGCATTTACTTGTACTTTTAAATGGGAAATAACAGGGACTGGCTAGAGGTAAAAGGGTGGATATTTAGTTCAATAAATAAATGTATAAATAGCTCAATAATAAAAAATGTGTGGTATTACCATGAATAAAATTTATCCAGGTGGAATTTGTTGATTTAGGTGTCTATAAATATCAGTGAAGTGATATCTAATACTGACATCTAATACCTTTTCACCAAATCAATATAGGCAAGGTTTTGAGTACCTATGATTTGGCTGTGCCTCCCTTTGGGGGTCATTTAGGAGCAGGCAGTGTGTGATGGATGGCAGGCAATGTAATGGGTCTTTACACAGCTTAACACCAGCCACTGCAATGCGCCGGGCTAATTTCAGGGAAGAATGGGAGAAATAAGTTGCATCATTTCGAGTCCTGACATAAATTCTTTTCCCTTGCTTCAAAGGAAAGGAGCTCTGACCCCATTTGTTTCTGGACTGAGCAGTTTTGTGCTGGCTTTGAGTGAGACTGTGCTTCATTGCGCATTGCTTTGTACACTTTCGTGCCTGCACTATGCAGCAAGACATAAACCTCATCCTCCAGCTTAGTTGCTGAATTAAAAGCAATAGAGATGTGAAAAGTACATGCTCAGTCAAAATGGGAGGAGGAAATGAAAGCATGGATGCTTCTTAAAGTTTAACCCAGGCTGCGTCTCAGAGGCAGGGGCAATGACAGATGCTTTTTAATGAACCATGAATGCCTTGCTCATGAAGGTTCTTATAAATGTATTTAATCTACCTTGCTTCAGATTTGTTCTTATTGGGTCTTATGGCAGCAAAAGCCCTGTTTTATTCTTCAGAGAGTGCCATGTGGTGGGGGGGCTGAGAGAAGGGCGGAATTACGGTGCCAAAAATTATAAAGCCTAAATCAGATCATTTCTGAGCATGAACTCTCACACCTGAAGTTTCTGCAGTAGAAGCATCCAGACTTAAGCCCAGCGAAGTTCTGCCCTTTTATCTGGGAACATGCCCAAAAGGCAGGAGGACAAATATTTTAGGGAGTTTTCTGTAGAACTCTGGAGGCATGCAAGTTCTAGACCAGAGAAAACAGAATAGCTACTCTTCTCCATCAAAAATCCGTGTCCTTCTCGTAGCATAGGCTGTACACCATGGCACAGAAAACAATTCAATAGAGTTAGCAGTGTGTGAACAAAATTGTCAGGGTCCTTATCTCCAATAACCAAAATGTACATGTAAGTAATCCTTCAACCCTGGGCATTGTAAATAAAAAAAGGGCAAGAAGCCTTGGCAAACGATCTATGGCAATGTACTATTATCTGGTTAAAGGCTGCTATAAATCACTTTGTCTGACACATGCTCACAAGCAGAAATGGTTTAAAATCAGTAAGAATAACCTTGGGAAAAACAGACTGCAAACAACCAGTAGATGGTGGTAAATCTTGGGGGATGAGTACAATATGTTTATTGCTGCACCATAAATGAACATGGTTCTGCAGATGTAAATAGACCATAAATCTGATTCTGCCCTCAGTTAACAAGGCCTTTAGTGCTGACCAGAGATAGAGCTGTGGATTTCTCCCTCAGAGATAATCTCTATCCATGTTGTCATCCTCAACAACTCTACAACAGAAAGAAAAACAGTTTAGTTCTCCAAGTTTTGTTCAGTGTTATCTTTTTGTAGCACCTCAACTTTCCAAATAATAAAGGCAAATAGATTCACTCTACCTCACCTTGTGAGGTTTTGATGTCAAAAACTCAGTCTGAACATGTCTCCATGGGTTCCAGAATGTGCCCTTCTAGAGGGAAATTCACCTGACAAATGTAACTGAACTGACCCATTTGTGTTGAACACCAAATATAGGTCAGACTTGAGTCCAGACAAGACTTCTAAATCAAGGTTTCTGTAATGCAGGTGTTTGCATGTGAACAAGCTATGTCAGGTCCAATGTCAGTCCTCAGAAGTGAATTCAGTGCACCCAGTGGAGCCAAAAGGCAGGTCAGTTCAGTTCAGTTCACCCCAAAATAGACATCTCTTGATCAGACACCTAAAATGGGAACCTGACATTTTCTGAGATGTTCTACAGGAAGACATGGGATTTATAGGAAACCTATATCCTTCTGAAGAGGCAGTAAGAAATCATGTGGAATAACCTCAGACAACTCAAACAGCAGAAGATCCCAATGTTTAGACAACTGAACTGTATCCCTTTATGTAGAACATTTCATAGGAACATAAACTGAATCCAATTCCTAACTGCTTGTGTTAGGACAAATCAATCCCCACTTGTTACCTTATCTCCTGTCTATGAGATCTACAGGCCTTATATCTTGGGGAGAAAAAAAAAAAAAAAAAAAAAAGGGTTTTTAGCCCTTATTTCTGTATCTTTTCCATTCTTAAAATTGTTGAAGACTTTCACCTGGCACCAAAAGGGCCCAAATTGAATTTTGCCATGTAGGAGGCCAGGGTTGCTGCATTCTTCTCTGTCATTTATCACCAACAGACTGATACGCATCACTCAGAATTTCAAACTTTTATAAACTTATCTGAAAGGCTTAAAATTACTGCAGGCTCTGTTAGAAGTCATCCAAAATGAAAATGATCTTCCCTAATCCATGCTGTCTACCTTTTGTTGCATTTATCATTTATTCTATGTACAAATCTCCTGAAAACATGTAGGGAAAAAATATGCAGTTGTCAGAGAAGATAAGTTCAAATATGTAATTTTAAGAAGTTAAAACAGCAGGATCCTTAAACCAATATGAAAGAAGGTTCACTACCAGAAGAAAAGAAAACCGAAATTCATGGTGACAGAACACTTTTTACTGGAGTTTTTTGAAAGCATTTTTGTTTGATGGTTCCCAGACCCATTCAGGGTCAGACTCTGAGTATGTTTATCGTTATAGAAACAGTCTGAAGAGAAAGAGTGTACTGTTAACCATAGTGTATTTCCTTCTCCCACTCAAGTTTCCAACATTGAGATGTAGCAGGAAACATTTGAGGGATTGTACAAGAGATGAAGAAACCCAGAGCAGAGGAAAACTACAAAGATGTCAGTGGAATGACCTCTGCAGGTTTCAGCATTTTGGACAAGACTTGGTTATGCTACCTGATTTCTCCCATAACATGTTTAGAAGAGTAGATATCAGCACTCAATGCGACTTTAAATCTCACAGTAAATTTGGAGAACAGGTTGCTAAAGAACAGAACTCCCAGCAAGTACTAATGTTGCTTTCTGAAAGATAAATCTCAATTACCTCCCTAATTACCTGTAATTATGAAGGTCATAGTCATAAGGTCAAACACAGAGATGCTTTTTCTCCATTCTGGTAAAGTCATCTTTGAGAAAATCCTTTATGTTTTGGTCCATGGACAAGAAAAACAAATGTTAATGAACCATTGCAGAATATCTTTTCATCTTAACTCTGCATTTGTTTCCTTTGATATCAATATTATCAGTTAGTAATGAGACAGGTATTAATTGCATTTTAAAGTACTGGGATTGATGTACAGAGGTGGGACAAACTGGTCCTTATGCCAAGCGCTGCTGGCAATTATACATAACCTTCTTTTAATCCTAATTTCATCCACTATAAAATATAGAATTCATGTGGAGACAATAAATCACTTACAGACAGTAGAAGGGTTCATTTATCTTTGTAGAGATGCTGTATAGAAGCCACATCTGAGTTATTGCAATGGAAAGTGGATTTTTGGACACTTGTGAAAGTACATTTGCTAAAACGGTTCCTTTTCAAGATACTGCTTTTTACATACTTTCACTTACACCTGCTCATGATTTTTGAAGCAAACATTGTTCTGCTTTTAAAAAATAAGCAATTTCCTCAAGGAACATGATGCCAGATACAGATGGCAACATGCAATGGTGCAAGCCTGACAGCATAGACAGGTTAGAGTTAGAAAAACCAGGGAGCAGTGCTTGTCCCACGCACAGGATAATTTTTGAATGAATGGAACTCTGAATAAACAGCAGTGAACTCAAACAACTTCATTTCCCTATCCCCAATGGTGTGTCCAATTACAGTCCCAGAAAAGGAAGGGCTGGATATTTTGGAAAATGGAGCTGTCTAGCACACTTGGTATACACTGTGGACCAGCATGTGTCTACTCTTCTCACATCACTTACCACCATTTTTTGTCTTTTTCGCTCCCCCGGGCACCTGCTCCTCATTGCTGGCCTCACCAGGCATGTCCACAGCAATCCTTCCTGCAGACTCAGTCCCCGTGCCAGAGTCAGCCACAGATGCTCCTTACCCCACAGCCTCCGATTTAATTCTCTCTCCGGACATCTGAAGATCACTGAGGTTACTGAGGACATACATCCTCTGAAGTTTGCCATCCTGGCAGGCAATTAAGGGTAAGGTAATTAGCTGGACTGAAGCCCATGGCAAAATCACTCCAGGTTCTTTCCATTTCAGTAAGTATTTTCGGATGAAGAGATGCTTCCCTGACACTTTACTCCCTACATTTGTGGGTAACTTTTTTTTAAATTTCAGGTTTGCTTCTCCAGTACTGCTTTTCCCTATAACTTTCATGGCTGTTGGCACCAGAGATTTGGATATTGATTCATTATCAGTGCCTACACACAGTGTCCCTGGCATGAGCTGCAGGCAAGAGGAATGACTAAAGAGTGCTTGAGACTGCTCCAGAGTGCATTCAGATCTGTGTGTATAGCTATGGGGAGCACTGGCAGCAGTGCAGAGACACCAGGATGAATGTGAGTATCACTCACTGCCCACCCAAACTGCTCTTCCTGGCTGAGAGGTCGGCATGCAGGCTGAGGGTGAGGGACCTGGTTGGTTTGTGACACCGGGCAGAGTGGTGGCTGCTGCAGAAATATGTCTGGCAAAGCTGGGCTCTGCCAGTGAACCTGTATTTTTCTAGAATCATACAACGGTTTGGGTTGGAAGGGAGCTTAAAGATCATCTCGTTCCAAACCTCCTGCCATGGGCAGGGACACCTGTGAGAGACTGCAGTGTTAATGGTTGATGACTCAAAACAATTGCTCATTTGTGGAGGGGCAGGGTGCTTTGCTGAGGCCAGGTTTGCACGCCCTGAGGGGGAGGAGATGAGGTTTTGGGTGTGTAATGGCAAGACTCTGGTCTACGTAAGACAGAGGGGGTGAACAACCATCACCAGAGGTTACAAGCTGGGCTCTATGGCTAATAAGAGGCAGATCCTGCAAGGTGGGATGGTGCTTTTTATGATGCCATCTGCCCTCCCCTACACAAGTCACTCAGTTGTAAAACTCCCCCTCTCCCCTGCGGAAGGTCCAGAGGGTGTTCACCCCTTCTGATGGGGCCTTCCACTAGACTTGCTTGGTCAAAGGCCCGTCTAATCTAGCCTTGAACTCTTTCCCATTTTCCACACAGGAACTTCCCTGCTATGAACCTGGGTCTGGCACGTGCTGAGTGAGCAGGTTCAGCTGCTCTTGTGCATCAGATTTTGCGGTCCCTGCTTGCACTCATTTGTCTGGCTAATTTGTGTGTTTTCATCTGTTGATTCCTTGTTATTCAGATTTGTTTGTTAGTGGTAAGGATTTGTGTTTCAGTCACATTATTGCAGTAGAAGAGAAGCTCTCTAGTGGAACACAGCAGCTGTTTAACAGTTTGTATCAGCAGTACGCAAACTGCAACAATGCAGGGCAAAGAACAACGCTCTGCTAAAAATCTGGGAGAACAGAATGAAAACTGTTACTCGAGGCTATAGAAATCTCAGCTTCCTGAAAACTCTTGTAGGAGCGCTAAAGGTCCCTCAATGAGTCATGGTTTCACAAACAGAGAGGGAGTGCCTCTTGAAATCTGTGCCAGAACTGAGCTCGTGTTACAGCATGGTGTATGAGGTGCAAAGTCACGGATAACAAAAATAAAATTACTGAGGTTTTTCTCTTGAGGGCCCTCATTTGAGTATAGCAGGATTCTTCTTTGTTTGTGGATAACTGTCCAGATTGGAGTTTGCTCTGGCTTCATTTAATTTCCTCTGCACACAATATAATCGCTGAAATAACTGAGCTGGCTGCAATTATTGGCCATGCAATTTCATGCATCCGTGAAAATTTATTGAAGTACAAATCCTTGCATTTGCTCTAATTTGTGCTAATGAAAGGCCTTGGCACGTTTGCTAGTAAGTCTTATAAAGAAGATTCAGAGGGCATTCAAAGGGAATCACTGTAATGATTTCAAATTAGAGTAATAAATTTGACTTTATCACATTAAAATTAATAAAACTGTTGTTAGTGATTTGATTTTCCACTACTGTGCACCTAGCATGGAATATAAAGATGGATCATTTTTTCGAGAAGTTTCTGGCCATCCACAGTTGAAACTTTTGATCAAAGCAAAGCTATAGATTTACATCTCAGCATATTTCTCATTAAGAAATTTATCTCTGAAGGAATTATTAGAAACTGCAAGAAAGAGTGAGCTACAGAAACACAAAGGCTATCCAGCTGCAGAATGAGAACATAGTTTAATGAATATTTAGTTTACCATTTAACTTATGAGCTGATTAATGATACAAAGTTATATTTTTTCCTCCAGATGACAGTATAATCAGAAAGGCGAGAAAGGTGTCTACTGGCGTAGTGGTACGGATGTGACATCTTTATTTTTCATACCTAAATACTATTTGCCTGAAGAGCAAACACATTTTCCCTGTGTTGGTTGAAGCTGGTCTACAGCGAACATACACACCACGCTTAGCCATGGAAATTCATCTCTTTGTCCGTCACGTTGTACTTCGCTGCAGTGAAAGCAAAAGCTTTCAAATGTGCTTTTTCCTTCTGTACTCACAAAAATAATAAATTTCCACATGAATAAAGATGAAGAAGTTGAGGAAAAAAAGCAACAAAACCTTTCAGCTGTCTGTTGAAACTCAGCTGCACTGTATCCTCTTGCAGCAGAATGGCCCCACTCGTACCCCTGAGGTGGGAATCACCAGCCCGTGCCCTGCCAGAAGGGTGCTGAGGGCTCTGCTCTGAGGTCTCTCTCTCAGTGGGGCTGCTGACTCTGCTGTGAAGTTATAAACAGTGCCAGTGATGAAACAGTGCACAGATAGCAGTGCAAAATTCATTCTGATTGAAATCACAAGAAAAATGGAGTAATCTTCCTTTGGTACAAAGTGGGAAGGTAGAGGAGGATGGATGGCTATAGGATTGTCTTTAGGGAACAGGCTGAAGAGGATGGAAAGAGGAGACTCCTTTTTACTGAGACTGATCCTGTTTTCTCATCTTCTCTCTCCTTCTTACTAACCTCCAAATTCTCCCTTCCTGCATCTTTTCCATCTCACCTCAGACACCCCTTCATCTTGTCACCTAACCCTCTTCTCTGCCTGGCCAGATGAGTTACTGAGGATCCACCTTGCTGTACCTGTGCTGCCCCAGGAGTACAGTGACAGCGAACTGAAAGTATTGGCCAGAAAATCTGTCTTTGTGCCAATAAATTACTACTAGAAGAGCAAGGCCCACCCTCTGGTCCCGAGGGCATTTCCCTAGCCTGGCCCCTGACCCTGTTCAGCTGCTAGCACAGCTGGTGCCAACAACATTTTGAGAAAGAGATTTTTTGGCACAGGGGTGCCATAAGTAAGAAAAACCACACAATCCTAGCCCTCTGCCTAGGGAAACCTGGACACAGAAAAATTTCTAAATCATCATGCTCTTCAGTTCTTGGTGTAGAAAACCATTCCTTGGCATTGGATAGCCAGGCTCATGTCAGGATCCCTGGAATAAAGGACTGCCTTGGTGTCTTTAGTGGCTATTTATGTTCAGGTGGAATATATAATGGCAATAAACGATTTACAGTGAGAGCTATCCCACAATTGATTCCTCCTCCTGTGAGAAACTGATTTGCAACACCAAACTCTTCTCTGTTTTGTAGGAAGCATCATGGTAACACACATCACACGTGCAGGGAGACAAATCCCATGGCCATGCTTCTCATGGGACTGCAGGCAGCTGTGAAGCTGCTCAAGCAGCTGACTAAGGTCTTCTCTTCATTTTGTTCTCACCGGAGAATGGCTGTTATCATGTTATCACCAAAGTTATCCCATGAAAAAACAGCACTCTGGCATTACTTCCCTCATCAGTAAGGCACTAAGTTTGGATTAATTCTTTTTTTTGAAAGATTTTTCACCTGCTTGGCATTAGCTTTAACTAAACACATATGCCATAAAATGATCATGGGTAGGTAGTGACTTAGTGCTAGAGCTATGGAAAGGAAAGTCACTCTGCCTGAGTTCTGTAAAACTTTGCCTTACATACAGCCTAAGCCATGTCTACTTCTTTTATTAACTATATATTAGAGACAGATTTCAGAGAAAAAAGAGAGTAGGGAAAAAGGAGTAGGGAAAAAATGCTTTCAGAAAAACAGAATTACTCCTGGGTTTTGGTGATATTTATGAGACGGTTCCCTTTGCAGGGTTTTAGAGTTGCTTTTTTTTCCCAGAAGCCAATGTAGAACTGCTCTCCAATATCTACCACAAATTGATTCATTGTTCAATTTTTCACTCCAAGTTCCTGACAACCTGGATCAAGCAGCTAAGTAGCAATTAACAGCATTTATGGATGGCTGATGCAAAAGAGAGGTTGACTACAAGGTGATCCCTCTGCTCTGCTTAGCTCTTGGATTTGCTTGCAGGTATAAGGCAGATGGAAGAGGCACTGAGTAACTTATATAGAGAGCAGGATGTACAGGGAGAGCACTATCTTCTGACAATTTGAAAAACAATTGCAAGAATTATTTTCTAAAGTTTTTTATTTTAAACATTTGCTTTTATTTTAAACATAAACTGTATCATATTACAAATCCCATAAATAAGACTGTTCTTTGAGATACAACAGTTCAGCCATTGAAAGGGACAGGTATGAAAGCTGAACTCTCTGAATGGATGTAATGGCTCTTTTTTGAACATGGTAAGACAGAAGAATTTCTGTCCAGAACTTGTCTCTTTTTTTTTTTCTGTTATTTTTGGCTTCCTGTTCACAGAGCAAAAGCAGTTTTAGCACGACTTGTTTGTTGGCATGCAACACACTCATGCAGGGGAAGGTACTATGGTATGTTGAGTATAATGTGGTGCACCAGAAATTCAAGAACAAGTATTCTAATAATGCTTTGGGTTTCTGAAAGAGCTGCTAGAAACAGGTAATTTCTAACTCTTCTCTTACAAAGCTATATGCCTCCCTCACCAGGAACTCAACAACATAAAGAAGTGAAAGCCAACTAACAAGAACCCAAAGAAGCTTTAAGGTATCAGAGCCTTAATAGACATTTTATCAAGGCTTTCTGGGACTCAAAGTGAGAAACTGAAAAAGTCCATGTTCTGAAGAGATATAGGTCCTACTTGCAGGCTTTCAGGGCAACAAAGCAATATCTCCATGGTTGGGAATTTTTTATTTCAAATGTCAGATTAGACTGGTCCATATTCATGATGTGCTTTAGTTTCGAATACATTTGGGCAGAAAATCTTATGTTTGCAGGAGACAAGGATTTATTCTTATCTACCCTGCATACCACTTACCTATCTGCTTGGTGGATTAAAATTAGAGTAACTCCTGGGGGAGAATGATTAGCGAGCAGAGAAGAAGGAAGTGGCTAAGGTAGTTTATAAATAAATTTATCACCTAACTGCACTTTATGACTTACATATTCTCTGCTAGCAGCAACTAGAGTGCTGCAAATTACTTTGTTGCTAAAGAAATAAATATCCATGTCTATCCACATCAATCTATCTCCTACTTCATATTTTTCAAGGCAATGATATTGCTTAAAATAATACATACAGTCTGATTGCAAAATAAGACTGAAGTTAGTTTTAATTGTTTAATGAATGTGTTTTGAAAAACTGAGTTGAGAATTCTTTTCCTGATAACTGCATCTCAACAACCTCTTACAACAAAATTCATAGACTGCCTTTAGTTCATACTGAACTTTGAAAAAAAAATTATTCTATCCTGTAGTACAGCTCCATATTGGTCATAATGGCCATGTCAAAAGTATGTGCTTCTTCTTGCTATGGCTTACTCCTAGTAAAGAAGAAAGAGGGAGCAGGGAAGGAACTGTTCCTACCGAGCACTTCTCTTGGGGTACCCCTGGTACAGCTTCTGCCATGACCTGGGTCTTGCCCTCCAGCCAGGAGAGCACGATGAAGTGACAGAAGGTGGTTGTCCCACTTCCATGCTCCACAGTTCAGCAGCACAAGGGTCCCAGATCAGCCTTCTGTCGGTGCCCATTGAAGAGAACAGAGTGCGTCCATTTTTCATGGATGTGTAAGGTGAACTCCAACAGGAAACGCAGACTTTCTCAGCTCCAGCTTTCCAGGAGGTCCAGCCCTAATGATGTTGCTGCTATAATTATCATGCCCCATTTGATGTTTTCAAGAAGCCTGAGCAATGATCACTTACAACATCAACAAGCAAATGTGTTTATGAAGATCAAACTGATGTGTGACTTAGAGACATCCAATTTCACATATTTCATTTGCAAATTGTTCCCTGAAGATTTTATTAACTTTTTTATAAAATCCCTCAGCTTTATAGAAAATCAATTCTCTGTCATCTAAATGTTGTCTTATAGCTCAGCATGCCCTCAATTTATTTTTGTATTGCTCCCTATTAATGGGAGTGTATATTAGAAATAGCTGTAAAATATATGCTGTGCTTTTTTGCTGGGGGCAATTTTAGAGAAGTTTGATGAAATTATATATAAAGTGAGTGCTCTAAATTTTAAATTTGTATAATTTATATGTCCAGGGTGACAGATTAATCATAGGTGCCTGTATAACTTAAAACTCCAATTAAAATAAACAAAAATTAACTTGTCAGAATTGTCATGTATGCAAGAAATTAGTTTGAGTAATAAAAGAAGATTTTAAGCCAACTTTTTCTTTTCAATGCTCCTAGCCTTCAGTTAATGGAATTAGTGGACTACAGTTTACTATAGGCAATTATGTGTTTCAGAAGGGACAGATGTAGACAAAAAATAATGATGGCTGTCAGCCTTGCATGAAGAATCCATGAAAATGACCTGCAAGAGAGAAGAACAGTTTTGTGGAATTCAAGCTAATGGCTTGTGCCTGTATAAACACTTATGAAAGATCAGAGTGACATTGAGAGTCTGCAAAGGCCGTGTTAAACAATAGTATTGAAACATATAATAGGACAGTTTGGAGTGGGGTGGAAGTCATTGCTATTCAAAATCAGTTGTTAAAATAAACATTTATTTTTGATCGCTGGAGTTTATCTGACAAGATATAATCTTCAATTATACAGGTGTCCTTCTCTTTATCCCAAACGTCTAAAATCAGTCTTTTCCTGCACTCCCCAATTATAATTTCTCATCAGCTCTAGCATCTCCAGCTCCACAGAAGAGGAGAAGAGATGTATTAGGAATGAAGGAAAACAGATGATGGTCAGTCTGGAACTGACTACCAATACTCTTGGAGGAAGCAATATGGGAATGAGGGTGAAATATATAGCCAAGAAAGTATGGCCACTGAACACAGAGGAGAGAAGTAGTCTTGGAAAAATCACATCTGTGAACTTTCACCAATTAAAACTGAATCTAGCTAAACCGAATTATAAAAGACAACTCCATTATAAAAACCACCATATTGTATCATATTATTTTAATAAATAAGATAAAGTTGGGAATTTAAAATATTTACTACCAGTAAATCCTGAATTTAAAAAAATACTGTATATGAAATCAGGAGTAGAACCTGAATGTTGCCTTCATTTTTAACAATAAAGTTAGTAACTAAACTTGGCTCCTGCAGATAAGTGCAAGCACTAACAAGACAAACCAACCCTTCCCTCAACCAGTTATCCACAAGTAAATGTGTAAAAGAAACACACAAGTATTAGTCAAAACATAAGGATCTTGATGTATTAAAACTCCACCTCCGTGTGCCTAGCTGTGACAGGGAAGTCTATTGCAAATGGAAATTTTCACACCACAAAATACAAATGATGAAATTACAATGAGATAGAAATTGAACAAAGCAAGAACAACTACGTTATTCAGAGTGATTACAAAAGCTCTCTTAAGTTTGGCAGACCTTGACCATCCTGACTACAGACCAGGAGCATCTATGTAAAATCCCAGCAATGGTCTAAAACTATTTTCAGTCTAAATGATTCTTATTTAAAGACTGTGCTTACATCTCCATAGGAAAAGTACAAAATAAGTATATTGTCAACCTGTGCAAAATGGCTGACTAATGATCAAATCTTAAAATTTGAACCAGTGTTGTGATAGATTAATCATGGCCATGAAGTATGAAGGAGCTCAAATGGGAGTACTCTGACAGCCCATAATAAATCAACTAAGAGCAACACGCAGAGCTAGTAAATAAGCTCAGAACCAAATATAGAGCATGTGAGTCAGGCACAGGGCTAGAGCAGCCAACAATATAAATAAATATGGAAATTGTAAGACAGATGTATTAAATTGCTACAAAAACAAATGCAGAAATACATACAAGAGGTAAATGAAATGAAAAATAAAACATAAGCACTATTGGCAGTTTAAGAAAGGCAAACATTTTTCCAAGTGTTTCATCTGGAAAACAATACTGACAAGAATTTGAATGGGGAGATATTTGCATCAGTGTTTGGCTGCTGGAAGAAGGGATGAACAGTCTGCAAGGCAGGCCTTGAATGGAGCAGTGGAACAGCCTACGAGAAACCCAGAGGCCAGGTGAGAGACAGCAGCATCCAACTGGGACCACAGAGCCTTCAAAGAGCTAGTCAGCATATCTAGATCTGGATAAATATGAAATGTTGATTATTTGTGGAAATACTGGGATATAGACCCTAGAAAGGAGAAATCATTACAAACCCTAAGAGAAGATAATAAATCAATTCAGAAATACTGCAACCAATCTCAAAACCTCAAAATATCTCCCATAAATCACAGATATTTGGAAACTGTGAGGCACTGATTGACCAAAGAATGAAACAACCCTGGTTTCTTCCTCTTGATGCATTTGTCCCACATGTCAGAGAACCAGTGACCTATTCTAAAACACTTACGATGTGAATGAAAAGGTAAAGACAAAAGTGATGACACAGGGGCAAGAGTTGAAGCACCCTCCTATGAAAGGGACAGCCTTAACTTTTTCTCAGTGACACTAACATGAATGGAATGAAGGCAGACACAAATTGAAAGAAATGTCTTTGCAGTGATGTTTGTGCTTGAAAAGTTCACCCAGCTCTTTCAGGAGCAGGAAGCCATTCGAGTAGAACATGGCCATAAATCACTGGAGGGCATTTCTTAAAAGCAAGCTGCTCCAGAGTGCTTTCAGCCCATGCTCTGGGGGAACAGCACTATTATTTTAGATGTGTGCTGCAAGAAATGAACTGCAATTACTGACAACTTATCCAGGCAGGAACTGTAGCATTAAATGAAAGACAAGTGAATAAGAATACAAAATTGTAACTCTTCTAGAAATATAAAAGACTGGAGAACACCGAGACCATTGGACAATAAATTTTCACGTCCCTTTTAAGAAAAGGTCTGGAGAGAATTGTATGAAACACATAAGACAAACATTTAGAACTATTCATAACATTTTTCCTTCAGTCTGGCCGATGAACAGAAGGAAACCTCAACTCTACTGAAGTGTGCTAGAAAGACTGACATGAGACAAATATCCAAGAATGGATCAAAATGTACTCTGCAGTCAAACTGCAATGTCCCGACTACTGAGAAAAGAAATCCTCCATTCCAGAATACAGGCCTGTACCGGAAAGCTTAGGCATCCTGTGTATCAGCAAACAGCCCTGAAGATCTCTGAGAGCTAATAAGATGTGATACATGTAGGAGAAGGCCAGGCAAGCTGCAAAAGGAAAAAAAAGTGCAGTCTTAGAGCAGAAGGAAAATAGATCACTTGAACACAAACCACTCATCACAGTGGCCTGATTTCTCGACTGCCTCAGTGACAGATGAAGCAATGTGTTTGTTAAGCACATTTTTTATCACAAAGTATTATTTGAGAGAAGGGCAAAAATTAGAACAGGAACCATTCAAGGTCAGATGGAATGTTCATATAGGAAGAGGAAATAGTTGGTGTTGTGTAAAAGAACAGGTTGAGCACAGAAGCAGTTCTGCAAGATATCCCTTCACCTCAGCATGGCCTGAGACTTCCTAAGCCAGAAGTGTTGGGTTTGTTTATTAGCCTCCAAGGAATGTTTCTTTCCATGCATTTTTCTTTACAGCTGAAGGATTCAATCACTACCTTTCAGTATGCAGTATGCCTGTGTGTAACTGAAGTGTACTATCTTTCAATTTCTCCATCTTCTCTTCTAAAAGCTCTTTCTAAAACTGCTTCAGAGTTTTCTCTTGTAACTGCTGTTGGTCTCATGTGAGCTTTCTCATGTGTTCTCAAACATTCTGTAAGCACCATGACTCATACCAACATCTCTTTTCACATGAGGCTTTGCTAATGTGGCATAGACCAGAAAATTAACCCAGTATGTTTTACAGGTGAAATATGTATGTCTTAGAGACTCAGAATAACATAGAGGCAGAACAGCTGGAGTTTTGTTGGCTGTGATGTTGTTTCTGTGAGAACAAAAGCACATTTGTTTCTCTCGTGCCAAAGTACTGCTGGGATGCTATCCAGAGCAGGGCTGATTTCATTGGAGGTTATACCTTTGCTGTCTTTTATCTACTCACAGTGAAGAAAATAGTTCATGCATAGTGCAAAGTATGAGCAGCATTGTAGAGTCATCCCTTACTTATCTGCATGACTGTTCCAAGCTGTCTGTTACATAAGGCATGAACACTGAAGAGTCAGTGCTTAGATGTCAACATAATAGACAGCTAAGAAATATCTTGTATGAAGGGAAAGATTTTGTACATCAGTGAAGAACAATGAGCTAATGAGTCATGGATGTCCTGCATGAAATGTCTTAAGCCTATTATAAGGCTTATCCCATTCTAACCCCAAATTATCTCACAAGGTCTGATTGTGGGAAAGGGGGAGATGTTTGCATATTCATCTTATAAGAATTTTCCATCTATGTGATGCTTAAGTGGGTTTGCTGGAAAAAGAGAACAAAAAAAATCATCTAATTTGGAGCTGTAGCATTCAAGGGTGCAATTAATTTTCACAGCACACTGCTCGTTTCTCCTGCAGCAGAAAGCACACACAACATCCTCCTGCAAGGCCATTCAGCCTGAGCCTCACAGACTCACTGGGACCTCTGCCCTGGCTCCCCTCAGCACTCACCAGTCAGCTGGAAAGAAACAACTGGTCAGAAAATAACGTCAGCAAGCAGAGAGGCTGCTGGCGGCATCTTCCAGAGCTTAACCGGCTCATTCCCAACACCCGAGTCACGATCCAGCCATGGGTGATGGGGATTTGCAGCCCAAGCTGTTCCCCGGTCCCGCAGACATTGCTGCTGCACACTGAGCTGACTTGGGGAATGATAGAAATGATGAAATTTCTGCAGGGCAGGGGGAAAATGGTTCAACTTTTGAAGCTTCTCATCAAAAGCACCGGAAGCACTTTCAGTGTTTAATGTCTTAACAACTCCATATTAGCTTCCTATGTGTGAAGTATTCCAGAAACATGAATCCTTTTATCTGTTTTACCATGTTTGCAGGTCTTATGAAGGCTTTAGTATCTCTTAGCACTTAAAGTGAATTCTGTGTTTCCACAGAATTTTTTTTTTTATTTTGACTCCTTTTTTTTCAGATGAGGATACCTTTATTTGTATCTTTTCCCTGAAAATTCAGATTTTCATAACATATTATAAGAATAGAAATGTCCAATTAACACGAGAAAAATCCCAAATGAATTGGAATTAATGCTCTGTAGTAGTTACCATGGTGCTTTGATATGTCCACCTGTCCCTCTTGATATCCTCAACAAACCTCATTTAAAATCTGTATAAAGTATATATAAAGTAGGAGGTTGCTGTCAATGACAAGCACATATTCATTGCCACATCAGTCACTCGTGTTTCAGAGTTCCATTGCCCTCTCTCTGGCTGGGTCGGCGAGTGAGTAAAGCTACAGCTCCCTGTCCTGGATACCTTGTTAACTAAAGCATGGACAGTGAAGATCTCAGTTACCATGATGAATGAAGCCCTGTCACTGTCTGTATAATTTAGAAAGTACAGCTGACCCTCTGTTCTCTCCTTACTCATCAGGTGTTAATTGCTTAATGACTGAAATCAGAAACTAAATTGTACATTTATCTGCATGTTTTATATATATATATAAACTCTTCTGCAGTCAAAAGTTCTCCATCTTTTATCCAATTTATTGCTCTATGATAATTTCTTGCCTTTCTTAGAATATGTAGTGAGCTCTTAATAAATAAACTTTATTTCTCTCTTCACTTCTAGTGAGTGATCTCCAAAGAGTAGCAACATTGCAGCAATATTTTCAGCCTATATTAAAGGCACCTACCAGTCATCTGAAAAAAGAGCCTGATTTTTTTTTATCCAATCTTGAAAATACAGAAGTTCAAAGAATTGCACAAAGAAATAGGAATTAACTATACAAGGAAGGTAGAAAATCTGGATCTCAAATTCAGGCTGAATATAGCTGAAGAAATTCCTAAGAATACACAGTAGCCCACAGAAAAACTTCTACCAGGAACACCCTCTCTCCTCCCCACATCATCCCCAAAACCCCACTGCTCTCAAGGACATTGGATTCTTTATCTAATTCACCCTCCTCACTTTCTTCCACAGCTAATGCAGCCAGGCAAGCATTTCTGAAGCCAAATATCTGATGAGACTGTCATGAGTAAGAATAACATTTGAGCTGTGTGAAGCTAAAGAACCAGGAAAGAATCTGCACCCTAAGGAAAGTTTGTTATTGCTGCTTGCACACAGCTGGAAAACCCCATCCCTTTGGTAGCTAAAACAATTTAATTAGCCCCAACTCGAGCTGCTCTGTTATTACACTGGTCCTTGACGAAAATGTTTCACAGCATTTCCCCTCAGTGTTTACTTTAGCACATCAGTGCTAGAAGGGGTATTTTTAAAGCATTTGGGGTCAGCTGCCTTTTCCTCCTCTCCAGCCCGTGAGGAATGCTGAGTAAGTTGTTCTTACCTGCTAAACTAATATTATTGCCTCCAGGTTACAGCAGTTACTGTGCAAACTAACAGATCCCACTTAGGCAAGTCAGGCTCGCATTTTACACATGGCCATCAGATCTAACGAGGGATCAAAAAAACCTGCCAAAATGTAATTTTAATTAAAAAATCTGTCTGCCAGCAGAAGCTTATAATTGAGGAAACTGGTCTAGGGAAGAACCATGAGGATTTTCAACCCCAGGGCACGGATGCTGCTTGTACCATCATCCAGCTGCTCCTTGGCAATATCTGTTCAACAGTCCCTGCAATATGTGGCCAGGCCAAAATCAGTGGAAAACAGCTAATGGACAGCCTCAGCATGCAGGTTAAAGAATCAACCTCTTCCCCAAAATATTCAGCCCACCAGGTTAGAGTTCAAATTGATTGGGAAGGAGTTGAGAACTGGATAAAATTTTTTGGTGGCTATAGAGGGGATTTAATTTCCAAATATTGTTAATTTACCTCCTTTTACTTAGTGTCTGTCTACTTTCATTTGCACCAACTCAGAAATATTTATGATGCCAATTTGTACTGCGATGTAGCCCTGGGCATAGTCGAGCCCCAAGACTGCTTTGAGCTTTCCCATCCGGCTTTTTTCTTGAGAAAAAAACCTCATAATTGCTCAGAAGAGACCCTCTCTAATGCTATATTTTCTTTTGAGTGAAGGGAGAATAACAGATGAAATTCACTCAAAAATTATTATTTTGGTAAAAGTTATATGAGCCTCTGATATTCATAAAATGCATTTAGAAGTTGTGCCACTCCCAGCTCAGCCATATGGAAGCCAAACGATTCTGTAGGTCCTTCCTGCAGTTTTATTAAAGCTTTTTTAAAGTCAGAAGCCTATGCAGAGACTGTATGTGAATTTGGAGCCTTTACCAGGCTCTCTGCCTTGGGTATTTGAAAGATGCATATGCTGCATTTCAGAGAACTAAAATCAGTGTTTGAGGTATTGCACTTTGGATTATGCCTCTTCTAATCTTATTTAAATGATAACCAAAGCCGTGCAACCATGAACAAAAATAAAGGCAGAGGAAAAGGCAGCTCTTTCTCCCCTGCTGTTCCTGGGGGTGCAGGTGTGATGTGCTGCGCTGTGTTGCTTCACCTCTGATCACATTTTTTCACCAATAGTTATTGTAGACGCCACCGTGAAAACCTTTACCTTGGCAAATATTCTTCTTTCTGGATCTGTGGCTCAAAACCACTCCTTGCTGCACAGAGTATCACAAAAAGACCAGAGCAGAGTCTCTTTCCTGATGTAGCTGCTGCTTTATTCCCTCCTGTTCTTCCCAGTGGGAAAGGGCTTACATGGCCACAACCACAGTCCAAATTCTCCTCTTCTTTGAGACACTTCGCTACTTTGACTCTTTACCCACACCATGATCAGCCCACACCACGATGCAAGGCATCGCTGAAGCTGGTTTTGTGTTGGATGTAGGGTACAGACAAATTGCAGCCAGAATCTGAGTCCCCAGGAAATCCCCTGGGAATTTTACGAACCAGCAGGATGAGTTTCTTATAGCTTCTTGTCTGAGACCATGCAGCTGAGATGCTTCTGAAACAGCCTGAGAGTAAATTTAGCATCTCATATGGAAAAATGGTCAGTCAGTCAAAATGCACTGTACCTAGAGATACCCTCAACAAGGGTAACAATGGCCTGCTTTGTTCAGCTTAGTTGTCTGTAAAGTATTTTGGTATTTTAAGAGGAAATGCAATGCATTGGCCCTAAAATTGTATGTGTTCTCTGAATTAGCAGGGCACATACATCACTTTCAGCAGTAGAAGTTCTACATTATAGAAAATGGAATCTTTATTTTCAAAAGTAGAGATTAAAAATGAGCTGAGCAATTAATAAAGGTTATAGCTCCAGATGGCCTGAGTTTATGTCAAGCAGCCATAAATAGCCACCCACAGTAATTTATTTATGGGGCAGCTCTTATTACCTGAACTTGGGCCTTTGATACCAGCTTAAATACACACTTACGTTTTTCATAGCATTCAGCTACTGATATACTCAATTGCATCTTTCCAATACAAGAATGGACAGGTTTCTTCCTCCTTTATATTTACTCGAAAAGCCAGGAAAATAGGCACAGTGTGACGTTTTCAATAGACTTTTTTCAAAGATAAGATAAGGGAACATGACGTAGATCATCATTCTTTCTCCCTGTAGCCTGGGCAAGGAGGTAGTCAAGAGACCAATAATTCAAATATTAACATCTCTCAGACAGAGCCTGGAAACTACAGTCAAGGCTGGAAACAGTCCTGAGCCATCAATCTTTGAATGCACCCAGTGTCCAAGGACTCTACTTTCCAGGTTGTTTACATTCTTCATCCATCTCCTTGTTTTAATTAAACTGCTAGTTAAAACTTTCTTACTGATGAATGTTGGCAGATATTGCTAGACACAACAACACAAGAAAATTGTGTTGATTTGTGACAAATTGTTTTATATAGACATTCTGTATGTTACAAAACTGAGATGAAGTTTTGTCTTTTCTGCATAGCAAGAGAAGAGAACCAAGAGTTATTAAGAGCATTTATTTCAAAAAGTCTGCAATGGAAAATGAAACTGCTCAGTGCCATATTTCAGAAACCTTGATGGACCTTATTCTTCTAAAATTCCACACTGAATTCCATTCCATAATTGTTTAAAACCATTATTACTTTACTGCATTTTGTAAGACAGTTATTTCTGTCACACGGCTCAGGCTGGCAGTTGTTCACTGCCAGAACCTGTTGTGGGACCTGCAACCTGTTGTCTTGGGGATTGAAAGTATTATGATGATGCTGCTTTGTTGGTAGGGCATATAGTCAATACTGAAGCCAGAAAAGCACTAGTTATAACCCGTGTTTTGGCAGCTTGTCAATAATCCTGGTGTTATGATCAAAAGGGCTGTAGTAGGACTTATAACCTGTGTCAGATGAACAGAGAGATTGACCTTATTGAGAGTAGGGTGGAAAAAAATCAGTTAATTTTATTGCCAGGAAATAAGCTGAAGGCAACAGATTGCTCGGCAAAAACACGCTAAAAAGGGCAAAGTGGACAGACCTTCTGAACTCTACAGCCAATTGGTTATTAATGGGAGAAATAATCAGTCATTAGATAATTGTGTTTTCCCACTTGATCACTTTCAATGACATGTGAAAAGAAAATCTTCAGAGATTTTTTAAATATTTCATTTTAACTGTTCTGTCTTGTCTTTCAACACTATCACATCCCACAAGTCTTTAAGGAATACACACAGCAAAGCTTTATTAAAAAATGATCCATGTTTTGTACTTTTATATTAAAAGTTAAGCCAATTTCAGTCACATTGAAGAAATATCAGCCCAAGCGGACAGGATATCATGAGTTAGAAATGTCTCACAGAAACAAGAGGATTCATGGAAGCAAGGTATAGGAATAACTGAAATACTTTTATATCTACATTATTTTATATTATATTTGAAACTCATAAGCCCTTGTGTCCCTCTGGGTGGAAAACACTTCTTTCATTTTCATGAAGGATGAACTTGGTGCCAGCTTGGAGCCAGTGCTGTTCCACGGTGGGTACCGGGGGGAGGATTTGAGTTAAGCCTACTCGAGGCACCAGCATGCCGAACCGAGCCCCTCAAAAGTGCTTATTTGTTTTCATTGCCTACACAGAGCACAGCCTTTCAAATCACACTCCTGTGGTCTTTTAAATCACAGCTTAATTACGATGCCTAAGTAGCCTGAGTAGACAGTACAAATGTTACCTTACACTTCATCATAATTCCTCAGAATGTTGCAGCAATTTAATTACAGTTCACCCCACCCTTGTTAAACTTGGCTAAAAATACTCTTGCTTTCATTAATAAGAGAATCCACATGAATTTTTCTGTGTTTGGTTAAGGTTTGGGGGTTTTTTTGTGGTGAATATGTGAGATAATCAAGGTCTCAGCCTATTTCAGCACAGTGCTTGAAAGGCACAGTAATTAGTCAATAAGAAATCACACAAAAGGAAATTAAATAAGACATAAATAGAACAGATATCACATGGCAGCATTATTAAGGGACTGTTTCTCACATGAGAGGAAGGATGAGTAAGAGGAAAATGCAAATCCAGGCTGGATCAAGGAAGGTGATTTCAGTGAAGACAGGGAAGCACTGATGACAACATCCAGGACAGTAAGAAAACCTTATTTGGAATACTGTATGACATTTTGATCAGGTTGACCTAAAGGAAAAAAAACACACCACCAATAATGGGAAAGGTGCAGTGAAATGCTGCTGGGGAGCTTAGAATCTGTCTTGCAAGAGTAAAGGCAATTCCTTGTTACTCTTAAGGAAAAGTCTTAGGGCAGCACGATTTTGCTCTGTAAATATTCTAAAACAAATAGAAAAAGGATTCAAGCTCTAAAACAAAGCCAACCCTCTTGGAAGATCAGTGCAGGTGGGGTCTCATACTCCACATTGTGTCCTTTAGCTGACAAAAAGTAAACAGCCCGAATATTTCTGGCAGCAGCGGTGCCTAACCATTCTGCATTCATGGACTTTGCATGTTATAAACTGACCGCTGACAGCCACGGAAATATATTCAGACATAGGACTACAATTCATGAGCCTAGGAGAGACAGCACACATGAATCTTTAAAAGGAAAACATCACCAAGAAAAGTAAAGTAATTTAAGTATGGCTCTGAATGTTCTGGGATAGGAATGCGTGAAAAACAATGTTCCATGAAAGAAACCATTTATGTGAAAGCACAATCTTTGATCTTGCTTATGCTGGAGCTTTCAGGAAAATGGAAATACAGGAAACCTTGCAATTGAACAAATATTTGAGATTGATGGCACATTTCAGATGAAGAAGGAATCAATAATTTAATCATTCCATCATCCCTGGCTGAATTTCCTCTCTACCTGTAATAACTCTAATGCTGATCCACCACACACAAGCAGCAGCAGAACAGACTTTGTGAGAAAAAGGACTATGCAGCCCCATCCTGGGAGTTATGCTTGTCTGAATTTTCATTCCTTAACCTGGTAACACTACACAACAACAAAACCAGATCATCTTTATACGTAAGTCTTCAAGGAATGGATTTCCAACATTTGCTGGAGCAAATGCAATTTCATCATCTGTATCCAGTGCTGAATTGCTCAATGTCAATACAGCTGCTGAGAGTAGACTTTTAGATGTGGATCCTAGGTCTAGTGAAAATGTAAAACCAGAAATGATAATAAATTTCTGCCCTAGGAATTGTTTTTGTACATGAAAAATTACTTAGGCATACATATATACATAGGTATGTTCATCCTCCATAATATAATTGAAAATGTTTAATTTTGATTATATCAGTTTGAATTTTATCATTTGTGTCAAGGCAGAAAACTGAAGTAATCTTATTTTACTCCATTCTTATTGGTCTCTCACTCTTTATAGGAAGTAAAAGAGCATTTGCAGGGGATGAACATTGCAACTGATGATACAGGGAACAAACAGCAAGAGGAAGCTGAGGCACTCAAGGACAAAGTGGCTCACGCAGATGCATTGGAAAGAGGGATGGAGAAAGAGCCCGGTTTTCTTCATTCCTATATTAGCATCTTTCTTGATAGAAAATCTTAAAACCTTTCCCTCCTCTACTGGAGTGGTCATCCCTGAAAGCACTGAGTGGATCAGAGGGAAATGTTGTTTAAGCCCTCTGTTATTTAATTCTAAAATTTATCTATAAAATGGGGTTTTTTTTGAGTTTTTTCCATAAATATGGATCTACAACAAAAGAATTCCATAATTTAAGTCTTTTAAATTCTCCAAAACTTATTCTTGTGACAGCTACAGTTGCTCTTACGTTTGACTATTAAATGTCAGAAATCAGACTTTCCAAGATATATCTTTTTTCCTCTGAGGGAGAAGGCTAACCCCATTGTGTGATATATAGTTATGGAAACTGGTAAAGTAGCACGAATATGTGGTAGCAGTAATAAAGAATGATTTAGAGTAATTTTATCTTTTCTTCTGTACTGAGTATTAGAACCACCAAACAACAGAGATTCATCGTCCATCTCAAACACCACTTAATTTACATGAAAATCTCTCTGTTTACGCAAATATATTGGGAGAGCAGTGATTAATTCTAGTAAGCTAGGCAGGTAATTTAATTAGCTGGTAAGAATTCTGTCTTGAAATGTCTCATTAATTTGTTGAGAGCAGCTATCTCCAAAGTGCATCTATTAACCCTATGCAAGGATATATTCAAATGTGACACACACACAAACCCAAGACAGTTACAGATAGAAAACTGCTTTCAATAACTCAATTGGAGCTGTAAAATGCTTTTGTTCAGTCCTTGACGGTCCAGTGTGTTCAGTCCTTGACAGTCCAGGGTGTTTCGTATCTTTTAGATGTCAGCAACTCAGCAGAGAGCAAGAGAAGAGCAGCTCCTGAGGGGTCATCACCGAGCAGAGGTGTAGGCAGGAGCCTTGGATGTGCTGCAGGAGACACACAAAGATCTCCTCCTGCCTCTGAAATCATTCCTGAAAAGAAATTCATCACAGCAGTGCCAAAAAGATCCTACTGCAGAGGGCAAGTGTGTTGACAGGTAGAGAGAAAAGGACAGAGTTTTCCTCATAGTCTGAGATTCCCAAAAGAGGCCAGCAAATAGACAGCAGACCCTTTCTCGGATCTGATCTATTCCCTGCACCAAAAGGAAACTACTTCTCTGTGCCTCAGCTTCATCACACAGACAGGTACTGAGATGATGGGGTCACCCAGCTGACAGCTCACTCTCGCTGTTTTTCCCTTCCTTCTAAGTTACTGTAGCAGCCAGAAGCTACTTCACTGTCTCAGCCCTCGAAGGAAGAACACTTTGAATACCAGGAAAAAGTGAGGGAAAAAAGCTTCATGGGCTGCTTTAAGTGAACTAAGCTTCTTCTGAAAGCAAAATAAACATATTTTGACCTGACAAAAAAAGCTTTTACGGATCAAGGGATTTACAGATTTAGGCTATGTCAAAATCAGTAGGCAGATAGCTGCTGCAGTGTAAAGCTGTGCTCCCTGCAGCCGAGGCACCAGCTTTCCTCTCTGCGGGAAGAGGCGGGATGGAGAGGGGTGATGTCTGCCTCGGGCTCACCTGGATACAGCTGTGGGCCAGCAGGCACCTGCAGGTATCGTGGTTAAGCTGTCACTTCCAGAGGAAGTTCAGACAGCCTCAGAGGGAGCTAATGAGACACTGCAGCCCCTCGGGAGTGGCTCCCTGCATCCCAAGGCTGCCGCTGCTCCATCCCCTGGCAGTGACAGGGTGGCCTGGGCACACGGCTGGGTGGCCATGTCCTCTCCTGCACGGCAGGAACCCACTTCTCACAAGCTCTGCCGTGAGCCACAGACAGGCTTGGGAGGCAGCTGAGCTCCACCTAATCCTGTGAGGAGTCTGCTCTGCTGGACCAGGGGATATCGACTGGGACAAGGCAAAGCAGTAATAAGTGCCTGGCATTAAAAAGCTGATCAAACAGTGGGTGTCCCTTAATTAAGGAGCTAAATCAGCAGGAACAGAGCTAGGTTTGATTGTCTCTTCAGCCTGAGGGGTTTCAATGATGTGATTTTTGAGACTCCTAAAAATGCATCATTCTACATGACCTATCTCTTCTGTAGCTGCAGGTGTTCTCCTTCTGGGTCCCCCTTCAGACCCAATGTCCAGAATTGACACAGCCAGGAAAAATTCTATTAATTGCAGAAACCTGCCTGTGCCACCAAGCTGCACATACCCAACAGGCACCAGTAGGATGTCGAGCCTGAAAACCATCCGCTTTATATAGGAACAGTTAGAAACACTTCTGGATGATTTAGGAAATGCTTCACCCCATCCTGGTTTGGACCTTTGAACAGAGGAATTCCCAGTCACAGACACTCCAGAGAGCACCCAAACCTTTTGGCTTCCATCACTGCTAACATCACACACAGCCAGGGAGACACCCTGGACTGCCCAGGCTCACAGCAGTAGGAATATTGAACATAAAATTTAAATATTACTCTCTCCTGTACAACCACAATTAAAAGATTGTATTCACAGCAATAGTCGGGAAACCCAATTCAGACCAGCCTTGCTCCCAAGTGGAAACAGCAGAGGTGACTGATCTCACAGCAAGGACAAGGAATGAGGTGTCAGCTCTGATACCAGAGGCTGGGAACAGGGTAGGTGCTTCTTTTTGAGAAGTAGAAAATGGGATGCTGGAAATTACATCAACCACAGACAAACATGCCTCCAGCAATTATAAATTTTATGGCAGAACTCCCTTCTCAGTTGCCTCAGGCTGTTACATATACAGCTAAATAGGATAATTTGTCTGTCTCATCTTTAGAGAGGCACATGTAACACAGTCTAGAGCAAAGGCAGATGTGCCATATTATATAATACCTGTTTTACCCGACAGGTTAACGCAGCCAGAGCTGTCAAGTCCTCCTCCACACACACATGCAGGAAGGGAGGGATACTGCTGATGTTAATCTTTGCTAATAGATCTACAGTACAAATAATTTAAACTAATTCACAGCACTGTGGCTAGACACGCCATAGCTGCTTCTCTGTCACCCTAGGTCTTGAGCAAAGGTCATTGATGACATGAAAATCCTTGACTTAAGCTGGTGGTGGCAATTTTTCCCAATTCCTACATTCAGTTTTAGGAAGCCAAGGGCTGCCTCTGCTCTGCAGGAGTCGTGTGCTTGGTTAGAACCATACAGAGCTCCAGGGTCTGTGCTACAGCCAGTATTTCTTTCTATATGACCTGGTCATTGTCTAATCTACCTCTGTGATACCAAAAACACTGAGAAGGAAAACAAAGCAGGGAAAACATAATAAGCCACGAAAATACCTGTGACCTTCTGGAATAATTTATGAAGTCCAGCACATAGGTTAAGATCTCCGAGAGTATTTAAGTACTGGGAAAATACTCAGGTGCTTAGAACTGATTGCACTTTTCACTCTTTTCCCTCAAAAGAGCCTGACCAGCTTTGGATATCCAGCATTGCTCAGGTTTAACTCTGCTCTAGGCAGGTGAATGGCTCTGCTCATTAAATGAGATGAACTGTACCTATTACTAATTGGATACTGTTTTCTTTTCCTTTCCCCTCAGAAAATAAAATTTTGCCAAATAAAGTTAACAAAGTCAGAATTCAAGTAAATAGAGATGCACTGTATTTCAGATACAAGGAGAAAATGTACTTTCCTTTAAAAAAATATTGTGTGTGTGGGATAAAAATAAAAAGAAAGCAGGAAGCATGATATGTTTCAGAGACAAACGAGCAACTCTCTATGACTGGGTCATGAAATGGTCCACTGCAGCATGGTCCACATGCCAGGACCTGGGACAGGGCTGGTGCTCCTAGGCTGGTTTTGGGAGGTGTCCTCTCCACCCAGACCGTGCAGGCAGAGAGATGCTTCAGAGAGCACCACCACTCTGACGTCCCCACTGCTCTACCCCACAGGGTGGTGGTCAACTGTGAAAGAACAGAACAAGGCCAAACTGGTGTTGGAAGGTCCAGGCTTTGGGCAGGGACCTAGAGCAAAGCTATGACCCTACGGTAGGTTTGAGTGCCACGTGAGGCTCTGTGTGCTCCAGCACTGGAGTTTTTGGAACCATGATGGCTGTTTTGCCATCCCTCTTTTCCATTTCTCCAGCACTGGACTAGACCAGTTTTGTCCTGTGGAAGAAAAGGGAAAAACAAGGAAGGAACTACTCCCTTTGAATTTTTCTAAACCTCTCAAAAATATTTAAGTTTAATTATTTGCTGCACAAAAAAATGTATTTATAAACCTCAGTCCTAAAGTGCTTTTGATAGGTGTCATGCAGGCTGCAACAAAAGCAGTTGTGTCATGTAGTTAAACAGAGAACAACCAAAAAGCAGCTGATAATGACTACAGAAGGAAAAAAAACCCCTTTATAATCATATGTAAACTGTAGATCAGGAGCTGAGGCTGAAACAGTGCAAATATCCAAAGGAAGGAGAGATGAGATTCCTGACTGGAGTGAGACAACTCATTTGTAGCACTACCATGAGGAAGGCTGTGGCCAGCGGGCCTTTCAGAGATCCGTATTTCTCAGGACCAGGTTAGGACACACTTTTGCAATGCTCTGCAAAGAGTAGTCACACTTCCTCACTAACTTTCACCAAAGGGTTTGGGTTCTGTTGTGCTGCATTTTACACCCTGGTAAACCCGGGGAAGGGAAGATGATTGGTGGCACTCTTCCAGTTAGTTTTGCAGTTAACGATGTCCTGAGAGCCAGCTGACTGAGAGTTAATAATCCCTATTCATTGCACAATGTATAGGGTTCCTCAGCAGACATGGGGAGCTCAGGGACAGGTACCAGCCCTGCCTCTTCACACCACACCTGGAAGTGCATCTGGGCACTTCCATGGCTCCCACCAGGTTTCCAGAACCACACAATTGCCACTGGTCCAAACCTGGTCTGCCAGCAGCGCCTCTCAGGGAGAACAGGCAAGAACAGTCGGTCAGATCCATGATGGTTCTGTTGTTGATACAAAAATCAAAAAACATGGAAGAATAATTTCCAGATGGGATCTGCCAAGGATCCTAAGGGGGTTTGAATTCAAATCAATAGTGGGTTGGAGTTACTTTGAAAATCACAGTCTTAATCATTGAGGTACTGCTGTGAGAACTCAGCACCGTGCTGTCGAGTAAAAGATCTTTTTACCACAGTCTTTTTTCACAGCAGAATTACCCTGCACTGACAGTGATTAATAATCAAGAGCTAGTAATTAAGCTTGTATTTACAGAAAACACACAGATGAAAATGATGACTAAGGAAATGGTGCTACAAACTGACCCTTCTCACTTCAAAGAATGTGAAAGGTGCAGCAGATTTTGCACTCACTCCAAGATAAATATCTAATTACTCTTATCTGCTCATCCTAAAAGCTCTAATGAGGAGATTGCACATCTAAGAAGTGACAAAACTAGCAACAACCCTTCTTGAGGGTTTCTATAGGAAAGAGTTAAATTTACCTCATAGAAAAGTGAGGAAATGCTGTCTCTGCTTTCCCTGTGAGTCTTTCAGGGCTCACCCTTTACTGAGAAACAGAGAATCATTTTGTAAAAGACACCAACAAGACACAGAAACAGTCTGTTTATTTGGACCACTTCTAACACTTCTGCAAGACAAGGTAGATCCTCCTCCAACCCTGTCATATTAGAGACACCCTCCTAATCTTTCTCATGTGGGGTCCCAGCCCCAGAGTCAGCCCGAGGAAGCAGGTTTGCACATGTTTCTGCGTGGGACTGTGCAGATTTGGGTTGTAGTTGCCAGTGTGGGCCACGGTTTTTGTGGAAAAACCCATTGGCTCACCTCGCAGCTTAGCAAGGAATCGCTGCTGTGTGCTACAGCATGGAGCAGCCTAGAGAGGGAGAGGAGAGGGGGCACGCAGAGCTACGAAATTCTCTCATTCTCTCAACTCTCCCATCATTTCAGAGGATGACAGGTGGGCATAATGCCAGTCTTCCTCAGCAGTGCAACAAGAACCTACTGCATGTCAGAGCCAGGGAAGTCTGTGGGGCGAAATCTACGGCTTTGCATATCTGGGGATCAAAATGCAAGTTCACAGTGCAGGTGTGACACGGATTCATTTCGTGTGTGCTGAGATAAAATGCTGCCAAATCTCAGGCCATCTAAAGCAGTGGTAGGTATCTATTTGAAGTCATGAATCACGCTGGGATTGCTGGGCAGCCTACTCCTTCTCAAGAGTAAGTGAACCATAGATCTGATAAGCTTTGTATTACCTTTGTAAAACTTGAATCAGGCCCTGGGGTGTTTCTTATGTTAGTGTATTTAAGATTAACAAACCTAGATGTGGTGTACAGTTCAGAGATTTGGGGGGCAAATCCTATGTTTGCCAGGAAAGATAGATGAAATAGATACTTTGTGAAATAAATATTTTATAAAAGAAATAAAAATAAAATACAAATTCAGAATTTGTGTCTCAAAGGACTGATGTACCTTAGCATTTATGCTGGAATGACTGTGAGGCCTCCAATGTTTCATTTCCCTTGCCTTTGAGCAACATGATTAATTTAAATAGACAAAGAACCAAATGGTAAATCACAATTCCTTTGAAGTTTAGAGCTAAGTCTGCTGAATCAGTATTAAGCTGTTCCTGCATTTCAATTAACTCTTTGAGAAACCACTGCTTCATGGAGACCTTCTGTAATTACTGATGTGAATGAGTGGAATTCCAGAGGTGATGAAGACCTTTCAGTTAATTGATTTTGAGGCTCTAGCTAGACAAGCCATGAAAAAAAGGAGAACATAGCCCTGAAAGTGGTGATAAGTAGCTTAATCTTCAAGGCTTTTTGGGGTTTTTTTGTAAAAAAAAGCAGTGAATAAGAATGTTTATTCTCAGAGTTCTTTTGAGAAGCAGCTTCTGTAGTTGAAACAAATGTGTTAGTAGTTAAAAATAAAATCAATGACCTCAGCAGCCTCCTCTAGATGCAATCCTAAACCAGCGCTGACCTGAGTCTTTTTATTTGCAGATTTTTAATTATACGAAGACTGTCTCTTCCTTATTCTGCCATCAGTGTAATGGAACAAAGCCACCTGCAGCCTCTTTTCTATAGTGGATTACGTTCATTTTTTTAAATTCAGGAGACAACAATTTGGGACATGACTTACATTTGTGAATGATCTTGCCAGGGCAGTACCAGAACATGTTTTACGGTGTGGCAAGAGCGCTTATCTCCTTTCATGAAATCAAGGTTGGACAAGAGCAAGGTTCATCTCCTCTCCAGGTCATCTGAGTTTTATTGTTTCTAAATATGTTGGCAGTTTACTGAAGCACTGACTAATATACTATAGCATGCATATTTATTACTTTTATAGCACCTTTTCTCTTTCTTATTTCCACACCTTCCTAAAGTAAAAGGTGATAGAATTTCAAGAGAGCTTAAAGTACAAATTTTCACAAATTCCCTGGGATGTAGAGAACTTGGACTTTAAAAAATTGGTTATTAAATTCTCAAATCTGGTATAGACACACCAAATCTTGTGTATGTGTGAGAGGTAGGAACTGTCACAAATCGGTGATTCCAAGCAAAAAGCATTTTTGGGAATATTATTCATAGTCAGATAAATAAAACCATAACAGACAGGTTGCTCCTTCCGTGCTAGACTTTGTAGATGTACATCCACTGTTGTAGATGGGATGGCTGAAATCACCAAATAAATTCATGCTGTGTGTTGGCAGAACTGCTCCCTCGGGTTCCAGGCCTCCCACTACCAGTACTGACTCTTACACCTTTACAGTTTGTTCCTTTGGGCCTTACCACGCCCCTTTATACACTTGGCATAGCATTTTTGCAGCTGCCAGTACCCACTTGGTGCTACTACATGTCCAAATCCACAGCTGGATCCCCCTTCCATCCTCGGTTCCAACATGGAACTGGCCAGTTTTAGTTTTGTTGCTCTTTCTTACTCTTCTCCTCCTTCTGGCCTTCTCTGGAGTGGCATTTTGTTTTGGAGAAGAAAACCTTTTGCGTTAGAACTGGAACGTAGGAACTTAGAAATTCTGTTCTGACCAAGCAATTCTTCTATGAAAAAGAAGTTTTTTTCAGGCTTTGTCCAGCAGGTTTGGTGAAAAGCATAAAGTACCATTACAAACTCTTGCCTTGGAAGCCAGTCAATGGTAACCTGCTTCTTAAAGATATAAGCTGAAACTATTAATGATGCAGTGAAAAGATAAAATTTGGGGTATATTTTGAGACAAAGATATGGTTTGATTTATTTTTTAATTCATTATAATGAACTGTTTATTTTAGTCCTCGATGAATTAATGTGACTAACATTTTTATCAGAACAGTTTATCAAAATCAGTGATAAATAATGTTATTAGACTTAATATTCCAGCCTCATTTGCTTTTCACACAGAAATTCATAACAGCCAATAAAACACAGCCATGTAATAACATTGTGCTAAAGCCATAAACACTGTATTTGTAAAGTTGACATGTAATAAAAAAGGACAAAAACTATCTTCTAACAAAAGAAGATTACAGTCAGACTCAATAAATGCTGAGTTTGGGCTCTTTATAACACAAAACTGTGAAAAATTAACAACCTTAAAAAAAACCAAACTATTGTTTTAGTGAAATGAGAAAATTAATAATAACTGTTTATTTCTTCCCCTGTGTGTCCTTTCTCTCCCTCCCTGCCTCTTCTACCCGCTTAAGGAGGCAGTGGAGAGGGTCAAGATGGAAGGAAGGAAGGAAGGAAGGAAGGAAGGAAGGAAGGAAGGAAGGAAGGAAGGAAAAGGTAATGTATACAAATCTAAAATCTGTAAATTAGTCTGAAGGAATAAAAGTATGTGTTTTAAGCCTACGAATGAAAATTATCTCTTTTTTTTTGGTGATTTTTTTATTTCAATATCCTGATGTTTTCCAACTCCTACTTGTTTGGATATCAGTGAATTACAGTCACATGAAGTATCTCATACCATGGTCAGATTTGTTCTGGAGAAAGCTCATATGATGCAAATTAATTTTATTCTCACTTCCAAGTCGGGAAGAAAAGAGCATGAGGAAATATGAAGCATAACTTCCAGTTCCTTACCAATCTCCCTGCCCCATTTCCCTCCTAGGTTCACAGAGCACAGCCTGAAGTACCCATCTGTTTCCAACTAAGTGTTTCAAGCTCTGTCTTTTATAGAGGCTTTTTGCTACAAGCCCAGAAATATCCTAAAGCTCTGACTCAAACCAGACTTGTGCTGCTCTCCCATGAAAACACAAATTCCAGACAGAGAAAAAAATTTCCTTTGCCTCTTTTAGAGCTGGCTGGTGCTCAGAGATACCCAAACACCACTGACAACACATGAAATGTGTCTGTATTAGCAAATACTGGTCCACTGACCTTGATATCACCCACGAGCAGAGGCCGTGCAGCCACAACATTTTACAACATGTGAATCTGAGTGCTGCAAAAGGTGGCATTAAAGGCAGGCAGGAGGTGAGCACTCCTCATTCCTTCCCAAAACAAGCTGCTACCACAGTGCCCAGAGGCCCAACACATCCATTTCAGCTGGGCTCAGGCAGAAACACACAGAGACATCAGTTCTCATTAGCTCTGCCACAAACAGGGCAATGGAGGCTGCTGGGAAAATTCGATCAAGGAGGTGGATGAAAACAACATAAACTATGTCATGTTTCTAATGTCTTCCAAATCTCATTAATATATTTCAAATTGCATGGAGTGCTTTGAGTTTACATATGATTTGATTTCTTATGATCGGTGACAACATAAGCAATCCCCAAACTGCAGTGGCTGAGATTTCCCCTGGAATTACAAACTCACATTTCTCTAGAAGCGTCTTTTCAGTAATACCAGCTACAGAGTTACTATAGTTATATAGAGTATATATAGTCACTGTTTTTTACTGACTTGTTTAATTGTTTATAACTAGAATGCAGTTTCAAATTGAATTTATTGGGCTGACTGGAAGCTGCACAGCTTTCAAGTGTGTATGGAGCCTTCCCAGATTCCATTTTACCATTTTCATAGCCAGAGGCCACTTTGCTGCCTATTTAGTTTGGTGCCTTTATAAAATAATGCCATCAATATATTCAGACTGGAATGAGAAGGCACACATTGACCTTCCTTTCGCCAGTACCTCTGGGCTGTTGTTATTATGTTAAAGATCTATAGGTCAATAAAAAAGCTTATTAAGGTGAGGTTACTAAATGAAAACAAGGCAGTCAGTGGGGTCAGTCGTCATCTACAGCTCAAAACAATATAAATACAGGCTTTTCTCCTTCCTTCTCTCTTTTCAGAAGTGACTTTAGCTTTTCTGTTTGGCCCCAGTTAAATGGGTTGTGTGAATCTCTGCTCAAGTAATTTCAGGTGTACAGACCCAAAATAGCTCAATCTTGCTCTATAGATCCTCTGCTGCTAGAAATTATTGATTCTGCTGATACAATAAAGTATGAATTCTCACCAAATATTGTGAAATTTCTTACTTTTTTTTCTTCTTAAATCTTTTGCCTTTGAAGATAGGTGCAGACCTATATTGTTTCCCTATCAAACCCCCCCCAACAAAACAATCCCCCAAAACCACCAGAAAAACAGAAGGAAAAAAACCCTCTGAAAAATCAAAATCCTTGAAAAATGGAAGCAGTCATCATTGACATAATTTTCACTCATTTTGACCAGCTCTAGTGAAAGTACAGTGTAGCACAGTGTAGCATTCTGAGCTGAAATAAATGACCTGCCTGAAGTTCACATTTATCTCTTCATTTCAATGCAATTTAAGTAGACTATCTGACCTAGATAAACTATATAGGTTCGTTGCATAACACAGGTATGATGAAAGAACAGGTTTCTGAGAATATTTTTCATTATTACATCAAGAGAGTAAAAGGACCAGTGCTGAGAAAAATAATGTTCCAAAGAGCATAGAAAAAGAGCAAATAGGGAGAAAAGAGCTATTCGAGTAGATGGCAACAGGTCACATATTAAAACTTCAAAAGAGCTGGTCACAAGGGAAATTAAGAGAAACATTTCAGAGAGCATATGATTAAGAAGTGTATAGAAGCACTGCAGTCAGCAGTGGAAGCTGTGCTCCTGCTTCTCCTTTGACTTAGATCACCCTCATTCCAACAGCACTAGGGTGTCATCAGACAAAAATGAAAACGTGACTGCGGTGGGCTACTCTTATTCTGAAATTACCAGAAATTAAGAGGCCTGGACTCAAAGCACAAGCTCACACTTGTATTGCACAGTGACTTCACCAACATTACTGTTTGAAATATGGATTTAAACTGCTACTGGTGATTCCCCTGTTCCCCTGCTCAAGGAAGAAATTTCCATCCATAGTGGTGACTTTCAGTTCTGACCCCAAGTACTTCCTCCAGCTGATCCCATAAGTGATTGTGGGGTGGGGGAATATAACATTTCTATAGTCAATGGCAAATAACAGCTGAAGAAAATCCCTGGAGGGGAATAAATGGCTTCCCCCAGAAGAATCCTCAGAAAACTCATAAGGAAAGGGCTGCAGATCTGCTCCTGCAGGATGCAATTTATCCTAGGAAGGACAAGATCAGTGGCAGCATGAGTTCTTTTGCTCAGTCTCTCTCTAACATGTAAAAGTTTTCCATTGTATATTTTTTGATTCCTCTATTTTTAAAATAACATCCTTACATCAGATCCAGTCAAATCTGAGAACCAATCATGCCCTGGCTTCAGGCTTATGCTTCCCTAGAGAACATCACTTTGGCCTACCAAAATAAAACCCCAATGAACACAAAAAGAAAAATCCCCAAGCATTTATATTTACCCTCATATTCAAGCGTTTAAATTTATTCAACTACTTTGAACTCCTGAGTACACCAAAAAAAGGGATACATCAAATAATAAACTCCATATTGCATTTTTTTCTCCAAAATAATAGAGAAGGCAGTTTTACTTGCTGCTTTGGGTTGGCTGAGATTCCCATGAAGTGATCTTATTTTCTTCTCCCTTATCCTCCTTCCTTTCTCTCTCTCCCTCTCTGCAGCCAAGCCACTGATCTAGTTTCTGAGGTCCTCCTGGCAGAAGCTTGCCCATCTGTTCAGTAATGTCTCTTTGTAATGATGCTGGCATTATTTTTTTTTCTGCATTTTGTTTTAACGGTGCTCATCAGAAATGTGCAATCTTTGACTCGCAGCCGATTTCTCATCAGAGCTATAACTGGTCTGAATAAAGCTCTGGAAGGCAGAGACCCTCAATTTTACATTAACAAGCACTTCAGAGATGGGCAGAGATGGGCAGCGGGAAAGCAGACCTGAGTCACCTCTTAGCTGACATCTTTTTTAAATTCCATATGCATTAAAAAGGAAAGGTTTACTTTTAAATACTTCTAAGAACAGAGAGAGTGAACTGCTGAAGTCAATTAAATCAGGTTATTCAACAGGTTGCAATGGAAGGACAGTAACTTTTTTAAGCACAATGCTCTTGCATGCTTTGACTATCTCACTGCTGATCAGAGCAGTGCTTCCTTCAAAGGAATAGGGCATTAAATACAGCAGGTGAGTATAAACAACCTTGCTCTCCCTTCGACCTGTGATAGGTACATTTTACTTTCTAAGAAGGCTCAGGAATTCATAGACTTGTGGGACACATTTTCCTCCCACTATACTAATATAAATCAGAGGAATTCCATTTTAACCAATTGATTTTCTGTGAGCCTGCATAAATGGAACATCACAAGGTCTGCACCTTTTTAATCTTTTCTATTTTGAAGCTCATAATTTTCATCAAAAATTAGCAACTAGCAGCTAATAATACTTTATATATTTAGCATATGCTATTCTATAACTCTTTCCACAAATCCTGCATCACCCTTGAGGAGAAATTTAAATGAATACTAACAGACAAGGAGAGATCTATGGGTTAGCTGGGTAAGAAATAAGTATTTTAAACTCAGAAGACATACACTGCTCTCTAGTGGCAAGAGCAGGAAGTCTTCACACGCTGCAGCACATAACCACACAGAGTTTAAGATAAAAGGTTTTTTTATTTGTTGCTCCTTTTCTTTAATAGAGAAAAGCAAGGTCAGTGCCCTACCAGTGTTTCTGATGTCAACTCTCAGCAGCCAGTGTTTGTAACTGGCAGTAGGGTCTGCATTTTAACTATATTTACAATTCTTCTGTGAAAAGCAAGTGCAGCATTTCAAATGCTGAAATGTTTTTATAAAATAAGAAAAACATTTTTATAGTTAGAAAAAATATTCTTGATAGGAGCTAAACCAAAACATCTAAACCAAGACACTACTATACATCTTCTAAAAATTGGTTAAAGTAACTCCTGTGAAATCAACTCGGCCCAATTTTCTAAGCTTATAGGTCAACTAAATATTTTTCCATCTTTTGCAATTGTTTGTAAGGATAATTTTTGAAGACACTTAGGACACTTACTTGTGAAAGGATATATTAAGTTGTTTTCAGGGTGCAAAAGTGTCTAGAGAAATTTTTCATTTCCTAATTCAGCCAGAAGTCTAAGGAGCAGTGTTTATTTCCAGCTCTCCGGCCCCCAGTGTGTTGATTCATCATTCTCTGCTTTATGAGAGGGAATTTTTGCCAGCAGGAACAGCAAAATGGACCCTGGGTTTGTATTTCAGCCTATTCATCCTGCTGCCTGTAATGAGAAGCCATATTACTTATCTGATGCCCATGGCTGCAGACATCAGTTGAAGGTGTTGTGAAGTTAATCTCCCCAATGTTTCTCAAAAAAGCTCTCAGGATCTGATAAGGGTTGGTATTTGATTAATAGCTTTGGCAGTTTCCAAAATTCATTTTATTATATGGCTTTTGAAAGATAAATCCTACATGATGTGACCCATGGACAACAAGCCCTACACTGAGAGCCAGTTTAAATGAATTTATGTAAGTCTTTTTACATATGGTCCCAAAATAAAGCTGTGCCTGGAGGGAAATTATTAAGGGAGGGTCACTGGATGGGAAATCCTATTTCCCTTTATAGTCAGTGGAGAGAAATTTATGCTTCCCAGAAGGAAGGTAGAGGTAGAAATTTGTTTGACCTCTTTCAAATAACTTCTCTGGGCTGAGATGAATAACAGCCAGAAATGCCCATTTCTCTGCACTGGTTATAGAGGGACCAGGCAAGACAGCTTAGAGAGGAGTTTGCCCAAAGGAAAATTGCTGAGGTCCTCAGGACAGAGCAAATTGACCAGTCGTGGTTCAGATCTTGGACGCCGAGCAAGGACATCCTCTCACAGGTGGGATGTCCATCCAGCGCGACTGGAGCCCCACGGTCTGGCCATACAAAGGCAGAATGCAAGTAGTGATGCAAGAGAGATGCTGTTTAGGTGACAGGTCTGCTCTGGTGATTCACTCTTCTGATTTGGTCACGAGAAAGTGCAAGTCATGCTCCAGCTCACTGGGTATCGTTTATGCAATGAGCCTTCCATTTGTGTCATGGAAATGCATGTTATCCAAGGAGTGAGGCAGTTCATTAACTTTTGTAAGCAGGAATCTCCATAAACGTACTACAGTAGCTTAAAAGCAGCACAAAGATCTGTTTTAAAGAAACTTTAACTCTTTTTTGTCCTTGCAATAGCCATTCACAAAACAAATTATCAAGATTTCAAAGAACAAAATGTAGTAATACCTTAACACAGAAAAATAGTCCTGAAAGGAGGTTTATTGCAACTATTTCACAAGTCCATAAATCAGCAGTATATTCCAAATTTGTTCCCCGTGATTTTTCTTCAGAGAGTGGGGAGGGACAGGCACTTTAAAGATGACCAGCATTAGCAGATACATTTGGGTAAGGAATCTTAAAACCACTTTCTGGAAGTGCCCATCGCTCTCCTTTACCTACAAAGACCCAACACAAGTAGCAGTCCTTATAATTCCATGAGCAAACAGAAAGAGACGTTCCAGCCTTTATCTCTGCCTCTTCACTTGCATTCCTCTCTCCCCTCCAGCTCATGTTTTTGGGCCATATGAGAACCTCCTAGGGCCATAACTGACAAAGAAAAAAAAAAAAAACTAAAAAAGAAAGATAATTTTAACCTGAATCCCTTCTGTAAACCACATCAGTGGGGCCAACTCCTGCCGGCATCAGAGAGGGGAGAGCACACAGGTAGGAAGGAGTAACCAATTCCAGGAGAACCGCTCCGACCTTAATGCTCAGCAGATATTGCAGCAAAGTGGAATCTCATGGTGACTACAGGGAATTTAACTGCAATCTTCAGTGATTCCTTATCACAAGATGATTAGCACGAGTGCATTATTTTATTTCTGTCCATGTGTGATGTCTGTCTTTTGCAAAAGGAACTCCTGGCTGAGAAGCTCCAGTCACACTTGGCATGTGTGAGCCTGACTGCTTGGGGGGCCATGGGGAGGGGGTTGGTTGTCACCCTGAAGGGCACAGCAGTGAGTCCAGAACAGTGTCTACAGCAGTGAAAATAAACAATTACCGTCTCTTTTGCAGTTTGGTTTCAACACATGCACAGTGCATTTATTCACATTCACATCTTCATTTTACAGAAAACTTTCCAGCAGCTCATCCTAAACACACCTCTACTCTTCTGAATCAAACAACGCTTTTCAGATGTTCAGAGGCAAGAATTACACACACCTTAGAAACCACAAGTGTTTATCGATCTTGAACTTAACAATTCTGGGTTTAAAGATTTCATCTGGAGTTTACTGAGTGCTAAATTTATTCTGGAGTGTATTTTCACATAAAAATACCCCTTTAAACATCTGTCTTATCTCAATTGTAATCAAAAGGGTTTTGGATCAGTATTCTCTAAATATGCAACCAAGCTGTGGGTGGGATTTTGTCTTTTCAAGATGCCATTACAATCCTGCATTTGTGAGTCAGCTGTGACATTCTGCAACTGATCCTGGGGCAGAACTTTAAAAGGGCTGTTAGTGTTTGCACTGTTGAACAAATCTTCTAAGATCCTTGAAATCCCCACATCTCATCTGTGCATTCCAGTGCAGTGCGTACAGAACAATTGTGCCAACACTGCTGCATCCCATGTGAATAGCAAGGAGACAGTTTTCATATATCAGGGTAGAAATACGGGTCCACAAAAATCAAAATTATCCCGAGATGCAGTACTGTGTTGAGGGCTATAGGGCAGTGCTAGGATGCCATCAAGCCTGAGGACTTTGACATTTGCAGGCCTTTCAGTACCACAGAGGAGTGCAGAGCCCAAGGGCCTGGTCAATCTGCCCGTTTCCTTGAAAGTTCCGAAACCCAGACCTGAGATAAGGGCAAATAACAGACAGAAACAAGTAAGAGAGCAAAGCTGGGCTCTGAACATATCAAAGTAAGTTTTAATTCAAACACTCAGATTGCTCTGAGGAAGCTGCTTTAGTGCTCTGGAGCAGCTGTCTTGTATTTTATTGGACATAAACTCCTTTTGCAAATATGGGGAAATGCTCTCTTCTGACATCTGTTCGACAAGTTTGAGAGAGATTATCAGCAATAGCTGGTGAGAGCTGTGTGCAGCTGAGGACAGAAGGCAAAAAAATACCTTTTGCAATTTTTCAAGGGTATTTTGGAATGATCCAGACAATGTGAAACAGATACATTGGCCTCTTTCCTCTCTTACTCTGAGTGAGGGGTCCCCAGTTTCTTTTTTCCTTTTGTTCTGCAATTTCAGACAGATACCCATATTTATATGCCTCTCCAAGTAAACATTCACAGCTGTCACTAAAGGACTAGAAAAATATCCTGCTTTCAAGTAGAACTATTGCTAAACTAAAAACATGAGAGAGGGTAAGTCCCAAAAGACTGATACTTTATGGCTCAGTCGTGAAGTAAATCTCATAAAATACAAAGGGTGTTGAAAGCTTATGGAATATTTCCTGTCTCAGTGCAGTTCTCTCTTGAGATAACCCTTTCAATAGCATCTGCTTTTTGCATGAAATAGAAAAATGTATTTACACCTATTTCTGCAGTCACTTTTAAGCACAGTTCTTCATTAAGAGCTTTTCTTCAATCCAATAAAGCCTTCCCAACACCTCCAAATTCCAAATAACCATGTAATCTATAAAATCAGTATTTTGATAGGGGGTTGAGGTGTGTGTGTTTCTGCTCAATTTGGTAAATTAAAAAAAGAAACAGTTTTATTCATGCATTGTACTGAAAGGAAGGGAGTGTTTCGAGTGATCAAGGTCCTTCACTGCAGGGCATCTGTGAACTCTCATATGAGATCAGCTGATCTCCAAGACATACCTGTGACTTTAACATAAAGAGCTGCAATATACATCCTATGGGTATACATGGCAATAGAAACAGTTCATCATTTACAGCAACATTTCTACCCTGCAATTAAGGAAGAATTCGGTCGAACTTTCAGACTTCCCTTTTTTTTCTATCTCACTAAAATAACTTAATCCAACTGAATAACTGAATTTCCCATGCTGCTTCTCATTCCTGTAACCAGAGGGTTTGGGACTTCTTTTGACTTGTTTGTTTTGGTTTGTTTTGGAGGGGTTTGGTTTGTTTGTTTGCTTGCTTCCTGAGCAACCTGGTCTAGTTTGGTTCCTTTTTTTCCCCAGTAAGTCCCTTTAAAAGCAAATATAAACCACACACACACCACCC
>VZTA01008256.1:143926-175490 GCA_013398855.1 Mohoua ochrocephala
CCCCCCCCCACACGCACATACACAAAGGTTGTAAAGTATTTCTTAAATTATCAACTCGCCTGCTTGGATAATTGTTTTCCCCCATAACTCAACATATCTTCAAAATGTTATTATTCTTGTTTTGCTGTGAGATTTCAAAGCTATGGGGACTGAACAAGCAAGGAAAGTAATGCCATGTGAGCTGATAGCTCTGCATGCAGATGCAAACACTGAAGCTAAACTTTAGTAAATATACATTTCTGAGATGGTGTTTCTATCACACTGTCTATTTGTTTATTGAGAGGGTGGACTTACATCTAAGTATCATGGAGAGCTCTTAAATATATAGCATATGTATAACAATCCTGGTTTATTTCATCATCTCTATGGCTGTCATTTAGGAAAGACAGAGTTCCGAGGCACTGTAAACATCCCACTGCAGGGCACAGCTCACTTCTGTCTGATAGGAGCAAGCAGGAGGCTGTGTGAGGTTTTAAAGACACGTACCTACTACAGGTGCCTCCTTCACGAGAGGTAAGAGATTTGGGGTTTCTTTCATCCTTCTGGGAGGCAGGATTTAGTGTACATGAACAGAATGCCAAGATTATAGCTACACCTTAAGAGTGCTGCTTTCTTGTTTAAAAGGAGCTGCTACATCCCAAACATTTCCTGCTTTGCTTGCTTATAACAAGCCTGTGCTGCCTCTAGTAGCTGCAGAGTGAATGGGGAACTGCAGATGTGATGTTTGGAAAAAAAAGTGGTGCAGAGGATGAACAAACAGGCCATATAATGTTTAACTTTGTCACAGCTTGAGACCTTCCATGCTCAAATAAATCCTTGGTCTTCCGACTGCTTTTCCTTATGTAGCATAATCCTCTCTTAGTATTCTCTGCTGCTCAGCATTTTAAGTTGCCTTTCATAAAGCTTGCATATTAAGCATTCATAGGCAATTCTACTCGTGAAAAATTATTCCTTTTAAAGCAGAGGGCAAAGGAAACTTTTTCCAAGGTTGCTGGCTGTTAGAAAGATGGCCATTAAAATAAAGTACTCCTACTGCAAAACTGCTTTTTAAACTAAAAGCAACTCTTTCAAACGACTACTCTTGCCAGAACTGAGAGTTTGATGACTGAGGCCTAAAATGAGAAAAAAGAAGGCTAATCAGAGCTTAAGACAACATATAGCAAGACAGAGGATGATTGATTAATGGAAGAAGCTAACAAGCAAGACTAAGCGTCTTTTTTACCTTCCTATTTTACTACTAGTGAAGAAATCCACGTTAATTAGATCCCCAAGCCATAAAGCTGAGAGAGCTGAGACATGGGAAGTCTAAGCAGGAGCTGTGTCTGTGCGAGGATCCCAATGTGATGCAGGAGTTAGCAGGTGCAGACTCCAGGGTAACTTGGGAGAGGCTGGGGATGGAGAGGGAGCGAGGACAGGTGACTGAGCCCCAGGACTTGATACCCGAGTACAGTGCATCCACGAGGAAAGCCAGAGTTTATCACCAACTGCCCTTAGGAGTCCCACACCCGAAAGAAGTGGACACAGTTACTGCTGAACTTTGGGAATAGACAATAATTCTCTAAATTTAAATTTTATTCACATTGTTAAAAAATGGAATTGCTACTGCTATCCTGCTAGCAGTGGATGAGGTACAGTCCTTTCTGTCCTGAAAAGAAAACAAACTATTCCTGCTTGCTTGTACAGGCTTCTCTAAATCCTACCATCAGGCCGAATTGTTTCTCTGACTGATCCCTTCTCTCTCTGCACAAGAATTTCTCATCTCCATCCAGACAGGTCTGAGACAGGTCCAGTTGGTTACTGCTCTTCTGGAGACCACGGAGTACCAATTTTGTTTCATTTTAGATCAACAAGGGATCTGTGTGTAAGAAAAAGTGACTGGCACTCAGTTTTGTTCCTCCATCTCTGCATTCGTTTTGTGTGCTTGCAGAGGGGGCAGGCTTCTTCCATTACATTTAGAGGTGTCACACACACAGTCATACCTAACCTTTACTCCTCTTTATGGGCAGAGAGCCTCATTCTGTGCTATTACACAATTTAAATTGTTTCTTAATCATGAATATAATTATTTATTAATTGTGAAATCTGTTTCCAGCCTGACATAGGCAGAGATTTGCCAGTCAAAAAAACCCCTGGAACTTCATTCACTTGTCATTGTTAGCTGGATCCGTATGTGCTTTTGCATGAAGTGATGAGGTGGTAGAAGAAAAACACAGCTTTTTATTCCTCTTAGCTATTCTTTCATATCTCCCACACATTAATATGAAATTAATATTTTACAGAAGAATGTGTAGTTTGTTCTCTGCTAGACACCTTTGTTGCTTCGCTAACTTTTTACCATACGGTTTTCTAAACTTAAAACCTACAGAGATAAATGTTCATTTCATAACTTGGAATTCATGTGAAATATTTTGTATAAATACTGAACAACAACAACAAAAATAAGCTGTTCTACATGTTTTGGAACAATATAAAAAATTGTAATCATGCAAAATAAGAAGTATAATGTTTTATTCAAGGCTGTACAGTCACCAGGCATTTTATAGCTGAGATTTCATTCCATTTGTGCAGACAATGAATGTTTGTGAATTTTAAGCTAGACTTGACAATGTAACCATTTTAACAGCAGAAGTAATTAGAGAAAAGAGGTAAAATACTGAGAACAAATGCTGTTGTAAAAAACCCACTCACTACTGAAGTTAATGGGAAGCCGAGACACTACTAAATGGCTGCAGAGGTGTTGTGGAATCATAGAATTAATTTGTTAGCAAATTATTACCACTGGAAACTGTATTTAAGACAGAAAACATAAAGTGTTATGTCAGGAGGAGTTGAGGATTTCTTCGAGAAGTGTTTTGCAAGATCCAAAAAAAGAAGTGAGCTCCAATGGAAACATTTAATTTTCCTTTTGAGTATTCTCAACCATGGCAGACAATTTTTCCTAGATTCTTGAAGGAACAGATATTTCAGCAGCAGGAAAGTAATTTCTTATGAAGAGATTTCTCTACTTTGTAAGACCAAAATCAGAAGACAGAATACTACTGGAAAAGCCTATAGGTATATAGAGATAAAAAAAGAAATTTATCAAGAAATACTAGTGATAAAGATGAATGTCCTGATCAAAATTCAAAGGATTTCTATGATTGTAGCTACTTCCAAGCAATTGATTTTCCAAGCTTCAGTGCTTGATCAAACAAAAATATTTAATATCATGAAATTTTATTAACTGTATGTTTAAGAGAATCTAGACTCAGGTTATGTTTCAGGTGTAAGCATCTGATTTCAGTCATGAAAAAGGTTGCTTATATTGTTGACAGCTGGTCAGGAGTGACTCCCTGGCTCCAGGCATGGGGGTGAAGGGCAGGGCCTGGGTGGTGCTTCCTCAGTCTCACTGGTGAAGGGGAAACGCATGAGAAGGAGCAGATGGTGCTGCAAATCAATACCCAGTTGTGCAACTGGTGTCATCAAAAGGGATTCGGCTTTTAAAAACACAGGATCCTTTTTGAGGATTGAGGACTGCTAGGAAGAGATGGGATCCACCTGAAAAAGCCAGGCAAGAGAGCGTTTGCTCACTTGCTGACCCACCTGGTGAGGTGAGCTTTAACCTAGAAATTGTGAGGGATGGAAATAACAACCCATGGGAGACAGCACTGAACGGGATGGAAAGCAAAGGGTGCAGGGTGGCAGGAGCAACACACACCTCAGAATCAATTAGAAAGGTAAAGAGACATCAACTTTAAGAGTACACAATGACCTGCAACCCATGGAGGAAGCAGGAGAAACTAGAGCTCTGCATGGAGTCACAAAAATATTGGAGTAACTGAGACATGGAACAGCTTGCACAGCAGGAGAGAGCAACAAGATGGAGCAAGCTCTTCAGAAAACATGGGCAAGGATGACAAGAGAAGGGGTTGCCCACTGTGTGAAGATGCAGCTTGGATTTATGGAGTTCTTCTGTGGGATGAATGTCCAGCCGGTGGAGAGCCTGGGAGTCAGGAACAGAGAAGAGGCTGGGAAGGCAGACATTGTGATGGGTTGCTACAGAGCCCCTGGTTATGGTGAAGAAATGGACAGAGATTTCTTTAAACTTAAGGGTGTTTCTGGTCACACACTCTAGTTCTCACGAGGAACTCGACCCAACATCTTCTGGATGGGTGGCTATGGAACACAGTCAGTGAGGTTTCTGAGCATTCTCAGGGGTAACTTCTCAATACAGGTAGTGGATGGGACTGACCAGGTCTCCCAGACATCTGTCCTTGGTCAAAGTGTTCAGGGAAGACCGTCAAGCAGCAGCAGAGCTTTCACTGAGAGATTGATTCGATGTCCATTCTGGGAGGGGTCCAAGACCTGACTGGACAAAACCCTGAGCAACCTGGTCTGACCGTACAGCTAACCCTGCTTGGAGTAGGAGGTTAAACTAGAGACTTCCTGAGGTCTCTTCCCACCTGAATTGTCCTATGATCCTATAATTTTTTGAAAAACATCTTGCACAGATGGATCATTAAAGCCAGTTCACAAATATCCCAGTTCACTCAGCCAAACCAAATACCATCTGTTTACCAAAGAGGTGAAGCTGACAGAAATAAGGGTCATAGTTTCAGGTTTCTACACCATGACAACCTGGGTCAAATGCACAGTGAAACAGTGAGTTATATCAGTCAATTGGCACACGATGACATATTTACAAGGAAGAAACCATTGTTTAACGGTTTACAGATGTCAAGAAATAATTCACTTGAAGAAACATAGAGTAAACGCCCTTACTGGGGACGGCTAAAAATCTGTATTAATCTTACCAAAGTTAAAACACCAAGGAAGTAAGTATTTTTGTATGAGATCTGCTAGCAATAAAGTCGGGTGTGACTCTGACTTTATTTGTAAATGCAATTCTTTAATTTTTGTGAGAGGCGAATGATAATAGAAGTTGAACAATAAATCCTTTTAACATTCATATTTGCCAGCATGAGTTAAAAGAATTTTCTGAGGATCTTTTCTGATATTTTACTTTGAAATGTATTGAGGAACTTGAAAAAATTTAGTTCTGCTTGTGCCAATTCACATCGAGTTCTGAATTATATCTTCTTGCCCTCTGAATTTTGTCTCAGCCCTTTGAATAAAGCTTTGCCACTTTAGATGGATTTTTATGGGAATTCATAAGCAGTCATTTGCTTTCGCTTGGAAACCCTCATCAGTCTGTCTGTAAAGGAATATTCACAAAGATGCCATGATGTGAATGAACAACCAGGCGATCGGAAATGAGGACCGAATGTTTGTGTGTAGTAGATGGTCCTCGCTCTCCTGGTGGTTCTGACACACCTGAGTCCCCCTTTGCTGAGGGTGTCCTCAGTCCCTCCCCAACTGATGCAGTGCAAAAGTGCACAGGCTGAGACCATCACAGTGCTACAATCTTTACACAATTCTGATTTCTCATCAGCTCATACAGCAGTGCCACTGACTGAGAAAATCCAGAAACAAGCCGTTTTCTTGGGAGGAAGTGTACATAATTTCCTTAGGATTTTAGGTTTTGGGTGGTTTTCCTTTCTATATGGTTCTTTCTTTTAGCCAACACCATACTTTTCTCATGAAGGTATAATTTCACCAGCAATACAGCCCTCTCTGGTAAGACGAGAGCCTTTACAGTAAAAGAAAAGGCCACTGGAATTCTGGCATACATTCAGAGGCCTAAATGAAAAAAATGTTTGGCAAAATGCTCAGGAAGTGAGTTCCATGCAACCTCACAAGAAGAAAACATCAAAATCAAACCATGTGAATTAGAATAATGCACCATAATATACCTTCATTTTATTTCTCATTTTTGTTCTCTAGCTTATGGACAAACACAGCTGTTTCTGAGACGCTAAACAAAAGACAGCTTTGTTATAACTAAATACTCTCCAGATGGGAGTGTCTCCTTGCAGTAAATCACACAGTGCATGGTTTTGAAAATACTTCTTTTAGAGATCCTGTTCTTTCAGAAGGGTTTCTCTCTGGGCTGTCCCTCAAAACACCGGGGCACCTACAGCCTTGCTGGTGCTGTCCAACGGGGGTTAAAACACTGTGTATGGTAGGGAATGCTGCTCCGCTGTATTACAGAGTGAAGTCCTCTATCTACTCTGAAAACCGTGGCAAAGGAGAACTTTGGAAAATGCCATTTAACTAAAACCTTGAACAGAGCTAAAAGAATAACTATTTTAATCTTTAACAAAGTAATGCAAATTGAGAACATTAAGAAACTTTCCAAACCACGTAATACTTAAAATAAAGAAGTTGGCTAATTCATCCCAACAGACCTTCAGTTTCTGCTGAACATGTAGCTACTTTTCTGGAAAATTACTATGTGCCTTCTTGGAAGAATTGCCTGCCTGAACAATATACAGCTCTCAGCATGGCAAGAAGATGTAATTTGGAGAAGGAAAAATACAGATAAAGCATAAAGGGAGAAACCACCACTAGGTGGCAAAATGGTGTTTTCAATGTAATAACATGGGGATCCAGGTTCATTGATGCAGTTTTTAGAAACTTGTTTGCCCAAACAGGGGTGGTTAGATATAAATAGTGCATTGTAATGTCGCAGTGTGTCTCAGTTTGCTGGAAAACAACCATCGGTTTGTAGCCTGACTTCCACTGCTGCCGGTAGGATTTCTCCTGCTGTGTAGCTACTCTTTGGCAGAAGTCAGTAGTCAGTACCTGCTCATTTGCAAGCCCGATTTCCAGTTTTATTTCCATCTGACATACCAAGTTTGATGAGACAGCCAATCACTCACAGCACAGCCTTGCAGACTGCAGAATTTTCTTACATTTCATCTTGTCTGGCACACTATAGGATAGTCTGACCTCATTAGACTCATGCAAGTATGAAACAGGAGAGATAAAGAGAAGAGTCAGTTTCCATTCAAAGGTAAAGCTTAGGAAACATTTTAAAAGTGCTGTGAAATAAAATATAAAAAGTTTTGGTACTACCAGATAGATAACACAGATTTCCTCTCTCAGCTGGGATGAGATGCGGTGCTGTGAGCTGCTGACCTCACCTCCGCGGGCTCCGAGCATCCATCAGTCCATGGAAACAGGCCTGTAATGTGCAAACAGTGCAAACACTGCGCTGCAGGAAAGGGATAAAACCACTGCAGTTAATAGCTAATCTGAAACGCAAATGAAAATAGGCATTGTGGGACATCCTTGAATACACATCCTTGTGTAAGGCCGCAGGACTCATCACTGCCTCTTACTCTTTTCTCTCGGCTTTTAGTTGCCGTGGTGATGGAATAACTTTTTCTCTGCAGCCTGTTGTCCAGCCAACACTAAATCTGCCCCCACCTCATCCTTTACAGCGTGCCCTGTCCACTTCACATTTGTCTGTTCTCTTCTTCCCAGCCTGTATTGGTGTTGAACCACTCCTTTGTCTGTTCCACAAATGAAATTTGCCCTTATAAACCTGCCTTGGCTGCAGAGGACCTGGCTCCCCAAAGAAATACAGGATTCAACAGATTGCAGAGAAACTGCAAAGGGAAAACTGTACTACAACTGTTGCAAACCAAACAGAGGCTAAGCACGGCTTGCTTTGCCTCTGAACCTTTTTTCATTCCCCAAGAAGTTAATATTTAAAGTAAATAGCATGATTTGAGTGTGCTCCAGTATAGGACATTCCCTGGCTGTCGGCAAGCCAGCGATGTGCAGCAGCTGGGACCAACCCAGCCCAATCTTAAAGGCAAATTCAGTCTCAGACAGTAAAAACTCAACATCTTGTCTAAATGATTTCCATCCTGCTGTACCCTGTGAAATCAACACATGAGGAAATAAAATGAAGAATATGCTTTAAATACGGTGTGGTCCTGAAAGGCATCCTACAAAAACTCCCTCAGCTCTGCATTGCAGCCTTCACAGGGACTGCTGGTCATCCCTATGTGCACTCACCCAGGGTCACATCCCACACATAGTTCATGAAGTCATGAAATTAGGTTGTTAATGAATGGACAAAGGTAAATGCTAAAAAACAGGAATATGAAATCAACATGAACTGGCAGAAAAATGGAAAAAAATCAAACCTCTAAATACTTCCCTATATCTACTGATTTAAATTTGCGATTGGAAGATCATAATTTTTCAAATTCTCACAAAGGTATCATAATTATGTGTTGGCTGACTTTTGTGCCTTTCATTTATACTATAAGTCTCTCACAATGAACTTTTTAATTCATATTTGATTCTACAATTATAGTCTTCAGAGAAAAATTCACTTTCTATTTACAATAGAAAATAGATGCTGTTTGGGAGGGGGAATGCTCTATTGGGCTGAGGCTGTTTGTTCTCTTACTGACTAGCAGATATGATACACTGTGCCTATTTTAATTTGAGCTAAAGCCTCATTCAGAGACCCTTTTCATAGAATCAGAATGGTTTGGGTTGAAATGGACCTTAAAGACCATCTAGTTCCAAACCCTCGCCAGGGCAGGGACACCTTCCACTAGACCAGGTTGCTCAGAGCCCCATCCAACCTGGCCTTGAACAGTTCCAGGGATGGGGCAGCAGCAGCTTTTCTGGGCAAAACATTTTGAACAAAACATTAATGGATCCAAAAGTAACACTCAACAAGTTTTTTCTGTTCTGTTCTTTTCTTTTTTTCTCATATTTCCAGATTTAACTCCAAAGCTCAAATATACATTTGTACAGAAGAGAAACAAGAATCATGTTTGGTCTTGGGAAAAAAAGTCAGAGGACAGGACCCAGATGAGTAACATTCAGCTTTTGGCTTGATAAATGCACATCATTTCTGCAGAAATACAATCAGTATTATAGGGTTCACAGTTCAATAGACACCCAAAACCCTTTCCAAGAAGATGAAGAGAGTTTCCATGATTGTGTCGGGTGGGTAAATTATTTTTATCAGATCTGCCACACTTGCCAGTATGTTTAGGCCAGTATGTTTCTGAGAAAACAACCCAAACATTGATAAACTCAACAAGCCCCAGGCAGGTCAGGTCCCTTCCAGGAACAAAGGAACTGGTGTTATTTGCAGAGTACTCGCATTACAGAAAATTAGGGGAATGAGAGTGCAGTAAAGACTGCACTGGCAGATGCAGAGCTGAATCAGTCAATATTATTGTACATAATTCAGCTAAAAAGTCCCATTTGTAATCTACTAGAAAACCTTCTTAATTAGGACATGCTAATGGCAAGTCTGTTCTCTCTTGAGTGGGCATACTGAATAAAAACCTGTTTTCTAAAAATGCCTGGAACATAAAAATTTGAATGAAATAAAATATTGACCTACCTAAAAATAATACTTACCACCTTACAATTTAGCCCAATAGTTTTTTGATTCTGGTAATCCCAATCGGGCCATATCCTTCCAAAGGCTGAAAATGCAGGTTTCATTCATCTGACCTGACACCACCTGACCTCTTGGTGCCAGAAGAACATATGTGCATTATACTGAAATTATGTTAACAACAAAAAGCAGTGGCTGTGGTGCATTCCGGGCACTTCAGTGTCTCATGTAATGCATCACGATTATCACCAGGCAATTTTAGAAGTTGTCTGTTTTAGTCTCTGTCAGAGCAAGTCTACGGGGCCCAGGTCTGATTTAGCTGCCAGTGGCCACCAGAGCCCCAGAGGTGAAAAGGTTCCAACTCTTGCTGCCAAAACTGGAGCTGTCCGGATGACAGCAACCATAGGCAGGTTTTGTGAACAAACAGAGCTGGTCAAAGAGTAAGAAAGAACTCTGAAATCACAAATCCAGTACGTGGTGGAACTGAAGCCAGGAATAACTAGTTAACAGCAGCTTAAAAGCTTCCCCTTTAGGCTGTGCTGCATTTTGTATGTGCACAGTGTATCCCACTTCGGCACAGTAATGGACAACTCGGTTGCCCTTCACACAGCACATCAGTTAGCACAGACTTCCCATGCGTCTGAAAGTGACTCACAGTCTGAATTATCACAACAAATCATTTTAATAGATATACTCGTGTTAATAACTAAATGCATATAGCTAATGTAACATTGCATGTGAAGACAAAATATTGCTCCTTAGTGTTTTATTAAACAGTTGAATGCTTTCAAAAATTGGAATGTCAGACTGTGTCATATTGCACCATTTCATAGCTACTTTGAATTGAGCACTCCAACAGGAGTATTTATGCATTTAAAATAAGTCAAATTTATACTTAGACATATCACAGGCTCAGCATTTCTTACAGAACTGATGGGAAACACAAGCTCTGGCAGCTGTTGGTTTGTCCAGAACACCAAGGTCACGTGCCGAACCTGTTGCTGATCCTGTCAGTTTACTGTAAACCCAACACACCTTTTAGGCCACACCTTGTCCACGTGGTTTCTGTGAAGGTGATTTATCTGCAGCCTGTTACAATGTGATGTGTGGGTTCCTTGTCCCTGTGACTGACGGGGAACATTACCAGAAAACTAATGTTAACTCTGATACTTGGGATGAAAATATCAGAAGAATTTGGTCTATTCGCACTCTTCTGCACTAATTAGAATTGCTTTGAGAAAATGTTTTTTTTTTAATAGAGCTTGACAAATGTGATTTGTTTGACCAAGCTATTTCACATTTCAGAGAATCACAGAATTAACTAGGTTGGAAAATACCTTTGAGATCATGACGTCCAACCTATGACCTAACACCACCCTATCAACTAAACCTGAGTGCCACATCCAGCCTCTTTTTAAACACCTCCAGGGATGGTGACTCCACCACCTCCCTGGGCAGCAGAGGAAGTCAGTGACCTCTAAGTATAATGCACGAGAAAGGAAAGTCTAGCAGTCCTTAATATTCCACTCTACTGTTGGTAGCATTTCAAACTAGGTGCCTCTCACACATTTGGTACAAACATATAAATATGACGAAAACTTTAAAATATCCACAGTCTGATACGATCAGGCTTCTTGAATGTATTTTATTTCCATAATATGCTTTTGGAGTTGGTACTCCCTGAAGTCACAGACCTGCGTGTTCACATGCATTCATACCAAACCCCAGAGCCTGGTCCCTGGTCACCCTGCAGCTGCAGCCTGTACATTGCCACGGCTCTGGTGCAGACCTGGAGAGCCCACACAGCCTCGCACGCGGAGCCCGGGGATTGGGTCATGCCTCCTGCTCTCAGCCCTGGCAGCTAATGCCGTTCTTAGGGATGAAAACACGGCACTGAGTCAGCCACTCCAGCTGTATTAACAGTTTTCATGCTATTTCAGATGAACAGTGAGGTTCAACCAGCGCTCCACTCATTTCTCCGAGATCTCCTTGTCCTTCCTGTAGGACCACGAGCTTGAACAATGCACCCACAATGAAATAAACACTCTGTTCCTAATTTAAAAGATGTATCTATATGAGCACCTAGTTCTCAGAAAAAAACCCACATTCTCTAGACTGTAAAGCTGCAACATTTCTTTGGGCATGCTGTCAAGATCATCTATTTGAACTAGTGTCAGCCACTGTTCGAAGCTACACAATATGCTGTTTGTTTACTGTGTGCTATAAATAAGAATGCACAAAAGAAGAAAAGATGCAATTGTGTTTCATCTTGGACAGTTAAATGGAGCAATTATTTCTGTTTTCAGATTTCTCTTTACACTTTTTAAATAATGGAATTATTTTTTTCAAAGCTTGCCATCAAAATACATAGCTTCAAAATCACAGTTGGCGTAAATCAGTTTTGCTGTGCTTAGTGGAATTCTGTCTATTTGTAAAGTTGATAATTTACTCACAGAGCTGTTGTGCCTAGATATATCCATAGCTCAACTCCATTAAAATATTGTAGAACATTACCAGTGCATATAAAAAAACCCCAAATATATTAACATATTAATTAATTTACAATATTAATAATTAACAATAATTAAAATTATTAATAAATAGCAATTAACAATAATGTTAGTTAACTTTGAGGATTTTTTTTTCAGTGGGAACATAAAAAATTTAACATATCAGGTAATGTCTCTACTTTTGGGGTATGTGGTATGGCATTTTGTAACAAAGGTTCATTGCACCACAAACTCATTTACAATACTTTGCTACAGTGATATGTGGGTCTATTGTTTTAGTACTTCTATTGTTTTTCTTGTTAGCTTCTATGCTGCCCTATATTTCAGCTTCCTTCACTGAAATCCTTTTTCAACCAATTTCCCTGTCATTCAGGTTAGGTGGAATTCCTGTCTCCAAGCTTTTATCATCTGAAAAGTGTTGCAATCTAGGTTAGTCATATAGGTTTCCTTTGCAATCACTGTAAAGGGTCTGATAGATCTTAGGAGTGACTCATCTATTCCCAAATGATTGAATACAATAGAAGGCAAACTGTCTTTCAGAAGTGTCTCTTCCACATTGCTTATATCCAGGTAACACCGACTAGAGAAACTGCTTGGATTAGATACTTCATTTCTAGACAGCTAAAATGAGAAGAAAAAAATGTGTTTATCCATTAGCAATGGGAGCAGAGTTTGGAGACACTTTTAACCACTGTGGCAGCACAGATGCCAGCATGCACTATGAACCCACCTGAGACAAAGAGAAGGTTAACACGCAGCCAGCTCCATGGTGCTCTCTCTGGGCTCTTACAAGTACCAAGCACGGGTCAAGGAACAGGCCATGTGCTGCTGCAATGCCTGTAGTGCCAGCCAAGTGAAGAGGTGAGAGAGATGGAAAGTGTAGGCTGAGATAGGTCAGAGAACAGTGGGAGTACTGCTGCACATCAGTGTTCCCCGAAGTGAGCACATCTAGCTTTTATTGCCCCGGAAGAATTTGAGGAGTCTTTTTATTTCTCTATACAGAAAATTCTACAATGTATGTTCACATCCACTACATACCAACACTTTGTAAAAGACATTTTGAGTAATATAGCTCCTCTTGATACCTTTTGCATTAAAAAGAAGATGTGTTAGCAGTATGAGTCCAGGCTCCCTCCTATTTCCTCCTTCAACCTCACACACCCACTTCCTTGCTTCCACCAATTATGACAGCAATTAAAGTGAAGGGCTCACAAGTTTCCCTGGCTAGTAGCATTTACTGGATCTAGTCATCTCAGCCTATTACTGCCCTTATCCACACATTTTCTTTGCAGCAGGTTATTGCATCTGCAATAGGAGGAGCAAAAGTCAATGTATATCAGCTTCTCAACTGCTACAGGTCAATGCCAGCCATGTTTGATTAGAAGGTGATGACAGGGAGAAAAAAGAGCTGAACACAATCTTCTAACCATAGTTCTGTCAGATGCATATGCAAATTATGAAAATATTTGTATTATTTTACAGAGGGGTAATGAGGAACTCAAATGAACTCCGAGAACGGTGCTAATAGAAAGCGCAAAGCTAATTTCTTGCAAATAACACCAAAAATTAACAAAATTGTCATGCTGGTTAGTTACAGTTCGGGTGAATAACTGGGACAGAAGAGATGTGGAGAATTAGAAGCTCTAGGAAAAAAAAACCTCAACAACCCTTCAACCTTTGCATCCTTCTCCTGCCTACCAAAACGACCCTTCTCCTTTCCTGAGATGAGATGCGGCGTGAAAGGACCAGAACCAGGCTGTGAATCTGAGGAAAGGCAACATAAAACTGCGCAAGGTAATGATTAAAAAACACCTGAGTGAAAGAGGGAAATGTCACTGAAGGAAAACTGTTTATGATCTGGCTGTGCAAAAAAAAGATGAGAAGCTAGAGCAGGTACCCAGAAAGCCAACTGGAAGGTAACGACTGCAGCCAGTGTTTTCCTTTCCCACCATTAAAATATTTCTGTTGATCAACAGTGAATAATATACTGTGGGCAGGAGCTCTATACAGGGCAGAAATATAGAAACAAAAACCAGATTAGGCTTTTGTCATATTTAATTCTAATTGACAGAAGAACAATGACAGGCATTTCTCCAGTATTTCATAACTAATTGAGAAGCAGAACTAATGAGGTTTTCTGGAATCAGTAGTGGCAGTCAAGAGCGCCAGCCCCTTTTGGGCATGTTTTTCACACTAACCATGGTAACAGTGTTAAGTGTTTCCATTAATGTGACTCTATGTCACCTGCCATACTATGCATTATTTAATGACTTTTCTCAGACAAATAATTGCTTTTTAAGATTACCAGGTGATTCGTAAGATTGTTTGATTGTATCCCTTGGAGTCAGCTGTCTTACCAGCCCAGCTTTATGCTGGTTTTAAGAGCACAGGGAGAAATGAGCTGGCTAAATAGAGAGAGCAAGTGTTCACACAATGCCCAGACTAAAAACCCAGAGGGATTTCATAGTAGTCTGATGTTCAGAGAATGTAATAATATAGATGACCAGTTCAAAGCCATAGAAACAGCTGTAGAGTTTAGAAAAAGGTCCTCTGTTAGCTTCTCATTTTGAACACTAGATCAATCCCTGATGTTTTTCCCAGATTGATTCAATGGCTTTATCAGCTTTCAGTGACAGCATTTGATTTCTACATCCTTTTCAAATTTTCAATACAAAATCAGAAGCTTTTTGTCAGACTTGGTTGTCATCCCTCCTTCATTCTTTTCAGCTGTGACTGTTTATTTATTGAATTTATTCCACCTACCCTCCAGCTATTAGCTATATATTGTCTCCATAGCAATCCCTCTCTTCTCCTCAGCACAAAAGCAAAAGAAGAGGCCTGGTAATTTTGATTTGAGATGCAAGGTGTTATTTTAATGCTTTCAGCAGTGCAAACAGCAGGGAATATGGCACTTCTGACACTTTTGGATATCATCCCTGTGTGCATTATTTTTTCCATATTCATGTTTCATCAACCATTTGCAAATTCTCATTTATCTTGACTGACTTTAACATTGCCTTTGCTCACATTTTATAATCAGTATAAATTTAATGATACTGTGTTCTTCTCATCAGGCTGCTTTCCTCATGCAATTTTACATTTACACTAAATGTTTTAAGGGGCCTTTAAAAATTTTCCTTCCCATGATGTGGGGGGAAATCACTTGGTTGAATTCCCAATATAACAGGTGAATAAGGACTCTCTCTCCCACAAACCTTTGCTATACATTTTCTATTATTTTGTGGCTTTTTTACAACAAACCAGTATTGTTAATACCAAGAAAGTTCACTTTCTCTCCACAGCTGGCAATAGTTAGTATACATCTATTTCCTTGAATCCTTCACAACTAATCCTATACTTGTGAGAAAAAAAATACACCTTTGTATGGGTATGTTAAGAACATCATCCAAGGGATTGGATGTTCTGTTTCTGCTTCATCCAAGGTTCTGCTTCCATGTCCAAACAATCTTTGTGTATTAACAAAAATTTAAGTTATTTGTGTATGAACAAAAATAACAAATTAGTTCTTTACTACAACGAACTAAGCTGAGTAATGTACACATTTAGCACGGATTGCAATGTTGCTAGATAGCAGCTGGAACAGAAAAATGACATCTCTGTCACCATGAAGTGTTTTGTATTTTCTGTTACTATTTATAGACTGAATTAAGCGTGGATGGTTCTTTGGAACGCAGTCGGCTTTAGGCTCTGCCTTGGTTAGTTTGCTGTCTAGCATGAGCCTTGACTAAACTTTACGTAACAACACTAGGGGTGGACAGTTTTACATGTAATAATGGAGTGGAGCAGCCAAGTCAAAAAGGGCTGACAGAAAATTGATAGAAAGAGTAGTTACATTTAATATGGAAAAAGCAAGCTGTGCCCCCAAAAAAGCTAGTGAAGTATAACATTTTCAACTGTGAAGAACCACAGGGAAAATTTAAATGGAGGCTAATGACCCAAAGTGAGTTCAGGCGGCATTGTAATACCTGCTTTTGAAAAATACAGCAAAGGGTACCACGTTATTAAACACTATACTTATACAGACTCATTCACCCAAACTAAATGAAAAGGATTAAATATTTGTAAGTCTGTACTTTTGCTTTGACTTGAGGTAGATAAAGGCCACTATTAAATACTCTGTGCAGCAAGAGCATTATCAGAAGTTCACTGCAATTCTCTTAATTATAAGTTCACTGGGATCAAGATAAAAGTCGAAATAAGATTTTCATATCCTTTCTGTTTAAAGCACTACAGTCCCCTTAATCTTGTCCCATGCCCTTTGTAAAAATCAATTTTAGGCTTTTTTGTAGCCCCTTTAGCTACTGAAAGACTGCAACAAGATCTCCCCAGAGCCTTCTCCCATCTGAACCAACCCAACTCTCTCAGCCTGCCTCCACAGGAAAGGTGCTCCAGCCCTCTGATCACCTTTGTGGCCTCCTCCAGACTTGCTCCAGCAGGTCCTTGTCCTTTATATACGTTGGAGACCCCAGAGATGGATGCAGAACTCCAGGTGGGATCTTACAAGAACAGAGCAGAGGGGCAGAATCCCCTCCCTTGCCCTGCTGCCCACACTGCTTTGGATGCAGTCCAGGGCACAAGTGGCTTTCTGAGCTGCAAAAGCACATTGCTGGGTCATGTCAGGCATGTCATGATCTCATCAACACCCTCAAGTCCTTCTCCTCAGGACTTCTCAATCCATTTTCCACCCAGCCTGAATTTGTGCTTGTTATTGGCCTGACTCCACAGCTCTACAGTGAAATGCAGAGGTGATACACTGCTTCAGTTAAGGACCAGGACCAGCATTCTGAAAAAAGATGCAGCTCTTCCTATGTTGTTTCCCTTGCTGCCCAAGGAGCCCACAAGGAGGATATGAATTTTGGAGAGCAGAAAGAGGTTTTGGAAACAGGCCACTTTTAGCAAGAAGACAAAATTATTATTCCTCTTTGCTGTTACTTAACAGTAAGGAAGGCTCCATGAAAGAATTAAAGTTTAAGTCTCTGCATATTTACTGTGTTGAGAGATAGAAGTATTTTGGGGTTATTCCCTACCTAACTAGGCTTTAGAAAGAAAAGCTCTGACAACAGCCTCAAGACATTAATTAGTATCAAATTCAGGACAATCATGTTGGTAAGAAGCACTGACTGACAACTCAAGTTACAAAAACATTTTGTATTAAACAAAACTTCTTCAATGTTCAGTGTTGCTTTGAATCAAATTTAATTTTCATTTTCTTTACATTCAGTGTTTTGCATACTTGTTCCAGACTGACAGCACACATCTTGCCAAAAGGCAGCAGCAATCCAAACTAGCTAGCCTTGAAGCAGAAGACTGCATGACAAGGAGTAGAGGCCTTTTTTTATGATTTAACAAAAAAACCCCCACTTCTTGATAAAATTCACCACTCTAATTCAGTTCATACATATTAAAATCAGAAACCTAAAGGCAGATATGGAAAACTTGTTTTCACTGCAACTTATAATTCACTTCTTCACTACTATAAAGTAGTTTTGTGACTATAAGAAGGTTTAAGGAGGGGAAAAATAGACCGGAGTGAATAATAAAATATTGCCTTTAGTCACACAAAATCAAGATACTAATACTTGCAGCACCAGTTTGTATAAACAAACCAACTAATAGTCTCAGCTACAAAAAAGTTGCCTTGTTGATGCGTTCTTACCTGATTGTCCATTACAGTATTTTGGAATACTTACTGGGGAATATTAAGAGCCAGCTATTCTCAAGGAAGGAATGCCACAAAAGTATAATTAATTTGAGATAATATTACAATTGCTGTTAGTAATTAACATTCCTGGTCTCATCCTGGAAGAGAAAGAGAGAATGCAAAGGAAGACCATAAATTATCCTTCAGAACAAATAGACTTCTCTTCAGGTGACAGTGAAAAAAATAATAGCAGAGATATCAAAGAAGCTTGTGCTATAATTCCCCTGCAGAAAATGTATATACCTATAAGGCTTTTTACTGCAGTTTATTTATATAAATACATATCTATATATCATATATTTATATATCTATGTACATCTGTGTGTAAAGCCTTTGGCTTACACAGTACAAATTTGGTACACTGAAACACCACAATTTTATGTAGTTTAAGATCTTATTACCACTGGGAGAAAACTCACACTGCTGCCATGTGGTGTTTACTGATGCAAGTGGGTTTTTTTAGATATTTTGTTGATATTTTTCTGTGAAATTACTGTTTTAGCATAAGAAAGAGCAAATAAGAATTAGCACAAAGTCCTAAGTGTCATTTTTTACAGAGGAAAAAGCAAGAAGAAAAGCAGAGGTGGCAGGATGCAAGCAGTGAGCTAAATTATTTGTATTTGTGAATTCTGGAATTCAGTTCTTTAACTAAATTAGTCTATGGCTATTTTAGAGTCAAATATCTCTAAATCAAGATACACATATTTCATACAGATCAATAGCACATATGATCACTCATCTGTAGCTTTACAAACAATTTACAATATATTGCAGATGTTTTTGCAAACAGGTGTGTCGAAGGTTGAAGACCTCCCAGATTTTTTATTTGAGCCTTTCCCAGTTTTTCTACCAGTATTTAGATTTCAAACAACAAACAAGTAAAATTTCAAAGGTTGGACTCGATGATCTTGGGGGTCTTTTCAGTCTTAATGACTCTAAATATTTCTAAATTTGGGTATTATTAATTAGAAAATTGATCAGCACACTGAAAATGAAAGGGGTTTTGTCCCTTTTTTTTTTTTTTTTTGGTTTCAACTTTGTCAAATGTGATTCTCATTTTGCACAAGGCTGAACATTTCTGAGTTGGCTGATCATGACCCATCTGCATTATGTAACTGTCAAACGCCTGTCTTGGCCTTGGAAAATGTTGAAAGCAACTATTGTACAGAGGGTCACTCGCCATTTTTATGTAATTGTCCAGAGAATGTCCTAGTTCACATTTAAATGACTCTACGATACAAAATTTCTCCCAGCATTCAATCAGCCTTTTGTCTTGCTCTGAATAGATCCTATTAAAAAGCAGAAATGTATGAATAGGGATACCCCACTGCCTGCTTCAACCCACTGGAAGCTGTGACATGCTTGTGAATAAACAATATATACACATACATAAAGAGGAAGTTAAAATTAAAAAGTTTGGTGTGAAAAATAACATTTATGTTTGGATAGGCTAGGCTGCTGTGGCCAAGGCAGTGCTGAAGAAGACCTATTCCTAAGAAAAAGGCCATGGTTCTATGATATCTTTATAGTTCCTCATCCCTGAAATCTGGCTTGTTTGCTATCTTATTATGGCGTTAAATAGGGCACAGCAAGCATGAACATTCATTACTGTTTGTACTGTGGACACTAGCAGAGGGTGTCCAGGTCACAAAGACACTTCCAAACTGTGCTGAGGGGCCTGAGGGGCCAGGGACCCAGTTCTGCAGTGCAGGCCAGGTATGGCAGTGCTGCCTGGCCTTACAAGCCCTCCTTGGAGAACAATAATGCAAAGTGTTTTCTTTTCACAGCCCCATTAGCTCAGAACTTGCCCTGCTCCTGCACCGCACAGTGTGGGGCCTCCTGTGCAAAGCCAGCTCCCTGTCAGTGCTGGTGACGGTGTCATCTGTGTCTGCAATCACCACGGTCAAGTCACACAGTCACATCACATGTTCACCCATGACGGCACAACGGGGCAGCACTATTTCCTCTCTCCCCACTGTCACATTTATCAGTGACATACATTATCCTGTTTAGATATCAGATGACAGACTGAGGAGTTGGACTACTCTGCACAATAACATCACTACCAAAGTGATTTTTTAGTGCCAACACCAACTTCTTTTTCCTGCCACTCACCAAGATCTGAAACTTTAGTATATAAGAATCAAAAACCCAGCAGCCAGATCCAGTAAAAGGCTCAGTAAAGCTCATGGATACTGCATCATTATGTGCCCATACTTCTCTTTTCCAGAGGCTTTTACATGATTTTTAATCAGTAATATAAATCAGGCTTTGAACTATATCTCCAAGGCCCAGCAGCCATTTGGCTAGCAATGAACTAAAAGGGAGTTCAAAGGAACATCAAAGTTGCCAGGTATCCCTATCATGTTTCAGAATGAACTAAAAGGTTCCCTTTATTCAAATCACAGAATTCTGTGTCACAGCCATCTGTGGCAAGTCACACAGCTTTATTTTAACGAAGGGACAATCATGCCGCTTTGAGAATCAGCTTCACTTGGAGGAGCTTTCCTTTGCAAGATCATATTGGAGCAATTTCTAATCGCTAGTCAGAGGAGATTTGTTACAGTTTATTCCTAAATTATTTTACTTATTATTTATAGGCATACTGACACTAAGGAAGTATAAAAAGCGGATTATCTAGTTTAACATTCCGTCTCTCACTGACCTTTAAATGGTGTACTTGTCATTTGAGAAAGAAAGTTTCAGTGGTCTCCTCAGTGCCCTGCCTGCCATGAGGCAGCCACCTCACATCCATTCCTGCCTAACCTGTGGTTCTCTGGTACCACTTGGATGCGTGACAGGTTCTGAGAGCCTGTCCAAGCCACTGCCAGATGCAGGGCAGCCAGTTCCTTCTGCTGCTCCTCACATTCCTCATTCTTTTTTACTAGAGAATTCTCCCTGGGCATTTTAATGATGATTTATACTGTAGACTTTCAATTTCCTTTTTTTTTTTTGGTGCATCCACATTAGTTCTGTTAGTACTATTTCAATACTGATCTCATTATAACCTCAAGAAGAGATAAAACTGCCTTTTCATACACTTGTTCTTTGTTTAGCTGTATAAACAACTTTTACCCCCCTTCCCAGTGCCCTGCAGTACAGTAATTTTAGGACACTGCATATAATTGCTTTAGCCTCATCATTACTTAATGTTTTGTTGGCCTGTGTGTCACATGCAAGTTTTATCAGATACGGTATGATAAAAAATTCGAAGTTACCACGCACTAAGTTGAACCGAACAGAAATGAGTCCTGCTTTCTGCTGAACCCTTCTACAAATTCCATCCATCCATGAAAATCTGGACAAAGTATTTACATAAACGTCACAACTGAGAAAAATATATATCTATATAAAGGCACAAAATTGTATATACATTTTAAAAATCTGCCAGCTCACTTCTCTGAAATCCCTCTAAGGTCTGAATCATGGATAAAGCTGCATTTTCAGTCTGAATGTCATGGAATACTTAGTCAAAAAACTCACAGATTTTCATCACAGAAGTAAAAAGATTTATTTTTGGAAAATCAGATTCAGTAAAATGTTGGTTGGAATTTATTTTATTCCTGCCTTTTACTTCATAAAGAAGAACAAGTTGTGTATCTGTTTTCTGTTATTTTTGGTCAGACTGAGCAGCCTACTGTAGCAGGGGTATCTTAGCAGCACTATTTCAATGTTATTGCCATAATTTTTTTTTAAAAAAAGACCTTTTCTATATGTATAATCTCATTGCTGCTTTTATAATAGACAATACAATAACAACAGATGCTTCTGTAGACCTATTGTTTATACATTAATTGAAAATACTTCAGAAATGGAAAAGCACAATATAGCCCAAACTCATGCCAACTTTGCCTAGCAAAACTAAGACTTGGGCTGGGACTTACTCTGATTTTGCTGCAATATACAAAGGATGCATAGGTCAGGGAGTGAGAAGGCTCACCTACCAAATAAGTCAGTTTAGAACTTCTGAGAGCGTTATGAGGGTTGGGGGAGATTGCAAGGTGGGGATTGGGGGTTGTTTGTGGTTTGATTTTTTGTTTGGTTGTTTTGGGCCTTTTTGTAAAAATGCAGTTTGTAGATTCTGAAGTCTCTTGCTCACTCCCTACACTACTGATCTGCTTTCACTCTAGGACCGTTCTGGGGGAAAACTGCCCATGGCTTACAGGTCTGTTGGGAAGCCAGAGCTCTGCCCCAGGCCTGCACTGCAGGAGGGACTGCTGTGAGCTTCAGGAACTGAAACCTGAGAACTGCAGCTATTCCCTGACAGAACCATCTTCATCCATCATCAGAGGAGCCGCTGAGACCTGCACTGCTGTCTCAGCCGGGCAGTTTCAGAGCCCTCCAGGGATGGGCGGGCGTGTGAGCCCCTGGCCCAACGTGTGCCTGTCCGTAGCCCACCTGCAACAGCCCCGGGCAGTGCAGCTCCGCACTCACACCACAGAGCACCTGTCACGATGGCATTGAGACCTCCTCCTTCTTTCCAAGGCTCTCTGTCCGGCAGATGACAACCCATTCTGAGTGCCAGCACAGTATCTGCTCAGATCTCCATTTGTGACCAGCTCTGGATCACTGTCTCCCTACTCTAACACAGCTCCAGCTGGAGCTCACTGCTTGTCTGGTTCCCTCAGTTTGCCTCTGACTCCTCTGACCCCAGCTGCAATATGGTGCTTTTTTCACATGTCTGAGATCTTTTCTCTGGTCATAACTCTTGTTTACAGCTGGGTCCTACTAACTTAGGGGATAGTTGGATGCCTGACTCCCTTGACTCTAATTCCATTTTCAGCTCTTTTAAGCAGTGAAGCGTCTTGTGGGCAACTTTGCACTGCTGATCTGGACTGCCTATCCTTGGACAGTGTCTGTCAAAGCTCTCATAGTCAGGGCAATGGTCATTCTGCACACAGCATCGGCATTCTGCAGTAACAAACAGTACTCAGCCTTTCCTGTTTAAATTCCTGATAGCTCTTTCTCATCTAAAAACATTTCCTGTTTTTGTTCCCTTAGACAGTTTTATCAATACATAGTTTTCTTAATCTGGGTTCTCCAAATTCTTGAAGCAGAGGCTCACTATTCAGTTTTATAGTTCTGCTCAGCTAGGGAGATATCTGGATCTTCCAAATACCCCTCATGATAGAAGCTTGAAAACAGCATCTATTTTCTTGGGAACGAAGCCTAGATAAACTAGCCAGAACTCAACATGATGGAGTAAAATGTGTAGAGTAGTTTGCCAGATTATTCAATCAGGTGATCTTGTGACAGACAAGGAAGAATTATCTTTGCACACTGGAGAGAAGAAATTATTTTTTTATGCAGGGTTTTTATTTCTAGCTTCTTTTACCACTGTCTCCATCATTGTGTAATGCAAAGCTACAACCAAGTCTTACAGATATGGATGACAGCGATCGTCTTTCCTTACAGTGGACCTGGGATTTGGCATTAATAATGTTGACAGTGTTTAGCTAATGTATTTTATTTCTGTTGTTAATAATAACATTTTTAAGACAAAATATTTCTGAACATATTTTCATGTTATTTTACAAATAGGTATCATGACTGTTTCATCATTGCATTTTTATAAAAAAACATTGCTCGTGTTGCTTGATTTTATTTTGTTCACACAATTGATTCTACAAACTTTACTCAAGAAAACCTTCTGTCAGAATCCTCCTCTGGCACATGTAGTTTTTTTTGGGGGGTGGGTGAGATTTAAACAGATAAACAGAGTACTCCAAGGCAAAACTGCTTTGCTTTCAAAGTAAATATTACATTCAAAATGTAACTTATAATATCAGGCACCATTAGACATAATGTATTATTCAGCTGAACACCATAATAGTATCTAATCCACAATGAAAATTAAAAATTAATAACTTTGCAACCATTGATTTTCTGTATTCTGCATAGATATGAGAAAAGTGAACTAGTCTACTTGAGAAAAAAAGAGTAGCAGCCCATGATTTCTACCAGCTTTGAGGATATTGGATGTGTAAACAAACAATATAAAGAAAAACATTACCCAGGTAACTTGTACTAATTTATATAAAAGCAAAGCAAATGCCAAGACAAACAAAGGGGCACTGGAATATAACCTAATATGTGCTAGGTTTACGTGTTCCTGTTTGCAAGATGAAGGAAGTAACATTCGAAACCACTGTTTCCTGCAATAAGGCTCATACCTGCTTTGCTCTGAGAAATTATTACTTTCATAAAAATAAACAAGATACAACCAGTCTTGTCGCTGCATTAGAGAAGACCCTGCATATTTATCTAGGTCTTTGTGGTGACATGAAGTATTCTGCCTTTTTGAGGCCATTTGAGGAGAATGAAATGAGAAAACTTCTCAGTCAACAGAAACAAAAAATTTTGAATGGAAATATACTTAGATGTTACTATTTCAAGGTCTAAACTTTAATTGTATCTTTCCTACCGAATCATTTAGGATCCGATTTTAGACAAAAAGCATAATAACTTTTTTCATTCACACAGTAAAAACAATGGTTTTGCAACAGTGTCAGCATAATTTGTTTAACTACAAAACAATTTTGAAAGATGCTGAGGAGCCTGGCTGCAGTTCAGGAATGCATTTAAACACATGTGTAACTTGAAGCACTTGAGCAGTTCCAAAAGAGAAATTCTGGCTGTACTTACATACAGTAATGGTAAAGTAACAGTAAATAGTCACATTTCCATTGACCCCAGTGTATCCAGGATCTGAACCACAAACTCCATTGCTTCTAATAAAATGCCTAAAACTAAGGCTTGTTGGCTTATTTAAATTAACTGGTGTAAGCTCAGGAAAAAACAGACAAGCTTTGGGGTACACAAGCCCATCTTCAGAAGCCGCAGAATTCAGAGCTAATGACAAGCTAAGAGTAAAAGAAAGCATAGGTGTAAGTATAACTCTGGACTGAATCTGGGACCTGGTATGACTGAGAATGAAGAGGAACATTTTGAAGATTCAGCAAACATGTAAACACAAAACCACAGCAAAGGCCTTCCTTCAGATCTGCTTCCTGTCGCTGCTCCGTAACAATCACTGAAGCAGGCAGGCGGTTTTACCACTTCGTTTCTTCTCCATCTTTTGTAATCAGGGGAATCTTTTAGTGTTATGGAACAAAAATCGCAACGTCTAGTGTTAGAGTCTCCGTCATCATGCCTAGGGAGAAGGACAAACCCATTTTGATAAATATTTCAAAGTTATTTTACTTGGTATTTACAGATCAGCAGTCATGGTTGCTCAGCATTCTAAAATGGAAAGACTACTGCCATAGCCCACACATAAATAGCTGCAAAAATAAAACGGACCACTTATTAAAAAAATACTTTTCATTTCCATGTAAATATTGTGCAACTTCCATTTGAAAAAAACCAAATAATATTTATTGGATAACGTGGTCATAGTTGACTCCTTTCAATCAATACACTTTACCTGCAATTTATTTTAAAATTGCAATTATTGAAAAACTGTCTGAATTTCCATAAGTAATCAGAGCTATTCTTTGTTTTTTTTGATACGCTTTGTCAGCAAAATCATTGCTGGACTTATACTACAACTGGAATAAAATCCTTGTATTAATACATTATAGAACTAATTTATCACGATAAGTAATGTTCACATATTTTCATATGCAGTAAAAGAAAACAGACTATTCAAGCTATCTACTCATATGAGCTGCCTTTCAGAGCATGCGTGAAGACGCTTAGATATGACAGTCAAAAAGTTGTTGTATTGTCTTACAGTCATACTGTGCTTTTGTGAGATAAAAATTGACCGTTCCTGCAGCAATTTTCCTGAATATCTCATTTAGTGTAACATCTTATACAGTTGTTTCACTTACTGTACTTTTATGAATCTTGAATAAATATATTTATCATAAAGTCATTTAAAAAGACACCAATTTATGAAGACCTAGCATCATAACAGGAAATATTATACTGTTGGATATCTTTGCATATACACTGATGTTTACTTCCTACAATTCAAAATTAAAACAGTCACTATAAAAAAGTGTTACTGAAGCTTTACACAAATTGAATGATATCCACTTTATAATTTTTACTGATGTGACAGCTGCACATGAATATACCTATTTATGTATCTAATTATTATTAACATGCTGTAACATTCACAAATACAACACTTAGTGTTTCGGTGCTATTTCACACTTACTGGGAAATAACTTCCATTTACCAATACGTACAAAGGAACAAAACATAATGTAACTGCCCGGATCACATCCCAAAAAGCCATTTATTCCATAATATTATAGGTTTACCTGATTTTTTGTAGTTTAATTTATGTATAATCCATTTCTGCTATGGGTATACTAAAGACACTATGTCCTGAAGTTCTATAGGATTTTGTGCTGGCCCCTTAGCAATATGGAAACAAATGTCTAACAGAGTGTGTGTGTGTCCCTTTCTCTTATAAATTAATACAATCTTTATTAATACAGTGCTCAATTTTTCAATGAGTTTTTCCTTTGTTTATTTATACTATGAAGTCTGTACCACGATTAGTTCATTTGCAGGTTGGGGTTTAACAGACAGTAGATTATGTCGTTTCTTCTGCTATAACTACTCAGATCAAGTCTAACATGGTAATATTTCAAAAACATGCTGACTGCACAAAAAGAAATCTGCTTTGCTGAACATTTACCCTTGATTCTATCATATTCTAGGAGAGGACCTATCTACAGTGTTTTGAACAATGAAATCATCAACTTAGATACTTGCACAACTCGTTGGAAACCTGGTCTCTTGGAAAGGTTAACATAAAACGAATGAAGTGTCAAATTCCCTTCTGCCCCATTGCTCAGCCTTCTCCTAGCAAAATACATGCAGTCCACCTCCAAGGACCTCTGGATTACACAGTGTGCATACACAGAGCTGATTTTCTTCCCACATCACTGTAATTACACTGCCTTCATTAAAATTAACAGAATTCTCACTGTTTATTTCAAGGCAACAGTGAGTACTAGGATGTACATAGCACCCACTGGCATACACGGCAACACATCTCCTCTCCCTGCCAACAGCACCTCCCTCGCACAATACACACCTTGGAATCTCCCAAGGTGCTGACAATAATTATTTGCATCCATATTAACAAGCACCATAGGTGTTAGTATGCTACCAAGCTACAGCTTAATCCATTCAGTAGTGCTCAGCTACAGCGCTGGGAAATTTTTAAGCCAAACTTGTCTTGTGGTACCAAGAAAAATTTCATTTTGAATTAAGCCTACAAAATCTCTTAGTCAGAAAGGCCCTTCACAGAGGTGTTGCGTGAGCTCTGCCCTGTCATTAGTGACATTGCTGAACAGGGACATTATCCCAGCTAATTAATATCTAAAGTATCCACTATCCATTAATTAATCACAGTAACGTGAGAGAAGAATCAGCGTTGTGTATGCATACAGTGTAATCCAGAGGTTCTTGAAGGGACACTGCAAGCACTTTGCCAGCAGACTCAGCAATGGGGCAGAGGGGACTTTGGCAGTCAATTCATATGGAGGGTTTGTATTTGCTCTGTCTGTTTAATAATTTTTTCATCTGTTTAAATTTAAAATGGCGTAATACAGCTGTTGGCTTAGATTCAGAAAGCCAGCCATGTCCTAGGCTGCATCCGGAGCACCATGGGCAGCAGGTCAGGAGGGCATGCTGTCCCACCTTGAGCACTGCATCCAGGTCTGGGGTCTCCAGCACAGGAAAGACCTGGACCTGCTGGGGCCAAGTTCAGAGGAGGAACAGATACCAAGTTGATTGGATGGATGGATGGAGCACCTCTCCTGTGAGGAAAGGCTGAGAGAACTGAGTTTTTTCAGCCTGGAAAAGAGAAGGCTTCGGGGTGACCTCATTGCGGCCCTTCAGTACCTGAAAGTAGCCTAAGGAAGATGGAGAGGGACTTTTTTCTCAAGAGTGTGTAGTGACAGGACAAGGGTCCTTGGATGGATTTCAACGGACAGAGAGTAGGTTTAGATTAGATATGAGGAAGAAATTCTTTACTGTGAGGGTGGTGAGGCACTGGAACAGGTTGCCCAGGGAAGCTGTGGACGTTCCATCCCCGGAAGTGTTCAAGGTCAGGCTGGATGGGGCTTTGAGCAACCTGGTCTAGTGGAAGGTGTCCCTGCCCATGGCAGAAAGGTTGGAATGAGCAGTATGGAAGAAGATACCTTGCACCATACTTTGGGAACATTTTATTTTCTTAGCACAAAAGGAAATTAAATAGGTAAAAATATTTATAATTATAAAATAATTAGGTAAAAATATTTTAGTTCAGGCATTGAGATATAATTGTGCATATAGTTACATGCTTTATTCAGCAAGTATTTTACCTTGCTCTACTCACTTTTCCAAAGGTGAATTTGAATTCCAAATTCAAATTCTTGCCTGCTTTCCTCTCTTTCTTTTGTAACAACTGTATTCAATTTCTCATATACGATTTTGTGTACTGTGTCTGGTTAAAGATGAGAGCAAATAAGATAACAAAATCACATAATTTACATTAAAATCTGAAAACCAGCAAAATAGAAGGCTGAAGGGTGATCATTATCCCCATAAAACACTGTGTATTCCATACCAAACACAAGAAATTTATCTATTAAGCCCATGCAGCAGCAGCTAAAGATAATCTTACAGAAAAACGAGCCCAAGAGCTGGTGATGGGGACTCAAAAGGAGGTCATATCAAACAACAGCTATTTGTTGTTAAACCAAGAAAAACAACAAAATCTCTTGAAATAATCCCCTCTCAGGAATGAGGCCATGAAGCACACACACAGCTCCTGAGCAATCTCCTCACTTGTCAGATGAAGGTAAAAGCTGCACAGTTCTAACTGCAGGACTGAAATACACTGTCTCACATAACCATGTTGCTATGAAGCAACACTAATCAACAAGTTGGAGCATACACATTCCCCACATTTTGGAATAAAAGGGATCAACGGTGTACTGTCCAATTACAGACTATATTTAACTACTTAACCATAGTTTCTTTCACTATCTAGTAGACTATTTTATCTTATAAGAAAGTACTTTCAGACATCAGGTACAGATCTGTGGTAGCTCCAGGTAGAGATTCAGGCCTACACTGCCCCACAGCATCATGTAAGACATTATTTGTTGTAAAACACCGCACTGACAACCTTTGTTCTGAACATCGGGAGTTTCCTGGCCACAACAGTTACCGCAATCATTCTTCAGCCTTCTTGGGCACTGTAAAAAGAGTTTCTGCTATTCCATGATCCTGAGAGCTGCTATGTATGTGAAGTAACTAGAATACAATAATTTATCCCCAGGGCCATTATTGTGTAAGTAGAACTAAACAACTGACATTGCTGAACACTGTTGAAAAGATCTCTTACTATGTCAAAGAAGACCGCAGAAAGAAATAATATTGGTGGATCCTATGTAACCTGTACCATGTAGTACTTCCATTCCTGGAAAATTAAAAATCAATACAAACTGGCTTTAAATTTCAAATGAATGCATGTCAGATACTCAGGAGTAGCCCTGGTTTTTGTAATGTTGACCATGTACAACAAGGTACAATTTATCCACAGGGTTGTAATACGTAAAGGTAGTAGAAAAATCCTAAGTATGAAATAAAGTGGGTTTAGGTTAAACAGAACTAAAAAGAGAATTCAATCTTTATTTTTAAGACTAAGCTATATGTGTAAAAGAACAGATACTATACAGTTCTGTTTTCCAGATACAGGGAGATAAAAAGAAATGGAACTTGGGCCTACTTTACCCTTTTTGCCTATGAGTGCAGTGACAGTGCTAAAGGGGAAAAAGGACAGAGAGAGAACCCTAGCAAATACTCCTGGTCAAAAGTATAGAAACGTGTGCTCCATGCACATGATTAAATGAAACAAAATCCATGCAAAGTTGAGGTGTCCTACTTGTAGTATCTCCATCTTTGTAACATCTGCCGCTCTCATTATCACATTATTTCCACCTACCATAATCTCTGTTTACTACTTTCTTATCCCTTAATCCGCACTTTCACTTGCAAATATCCTAACCACGTGTTGTTTATCTCAGAAATCATTCTTTATCCTTGATTTCCAAATCAGAAAAGTATCCCTAAGCCTATTAACTTTCATCTTCTCTAACTCTGTTCTTTCCTGAGCAGCAGTTGATATCTCCTACCACAGGAGAACCCAGGAACCCTAAAACAAGACTAGGTTTCCATATGTGAGATGAACTGTTTCATAAAAGCTTTTATCCCACACGGTACAGTGTGGAAGTCTGCCCAAGAGAACACAAAATGGACTATGCATCTGAACAACTCAGGAGGGCAGAGAAGCAAGAGACACCTCTCAGGTGCCCTGGCATTCTCCATAGCAGTAACGCAATGAACATGGCCAAATAAAATATCTCAGAGGTCTTATAAAGTACTGAGAACTAATATTGTTTGGGGTTTCTTTAAGAAAGGATTCTATACCATCCTTTGCTAGGGCTGAGAGCATGCCCACCAACCAGAGAATGTGAAAAATATTTAAGTTATAGTTTGAGTGTTATTTACTTCATTTTTACACCATTACTTATGGTTTATTCATTGTCAGCATCCAAAGACCCCTGAAAAGAAGAAAAACCAACACATCCAATAAAAATAGAACCTTTGATACACTTTTCCATTGAGTATTACAGGAAAAAAGCCTTTTAACTTGCTAAGTATAGTAATAGCTGAGTCTGACTTAAAGTCTTTGCACTCTAATGCTAAAACACCTTCTGTGCTGTAAAATGCTGCTCTTTTTGAGCTCATTCTGGGGGCAGAAGTTCTTGAGATTCTATAGAAACAAAATTCCTCAGGACTCACTGGGATGATGAATCTTAATTTAACAGATTTGCCTTGTAGGCTTTTGCGCCTTATGTTTTGACTGAAGTTTTTCCTGAGATTCACAAAGTTTTATCGCCTGTGCACAGTTTCATCTACAAATTTCAGTGAAATCACCGCTCCACCCTATCAGTGCTCACCAGCTGGGGTGGTGGGTCCCAGTCGCACCGCAGCTCAGCTGACCTTGGGCTGGATTATCCCGAGGTGCCTTCAACCCCATTTGTTCCATGATCCTATTATCGAGTAACGGGATCTTTCTTTTGCAATCCAAACAGCGCAACATGTGCATGGTGGGGAAAGACTTGTAAACATTGCATAGTTTTCTTAGGGTTTTTATATTAAAGAGCAAAACAAGTCATAAAACAACCTCTGACGGGTCACAGATGTGAACACAGCCCCATGCCTGGGCTCTGAGATAGGGCAACAATCACAGAGTGGGTCAGGCTGGAGGGGACCACAGCGGGGCATCTGGTCCAACCTCCCTGCTCAAGTAGGGTCATCCCAGGGCACATGGCACAGGATTGCATCCAAATGGTTCTGGAGTACCTCCAGTGAGGAAGGCTCCACAGCCTCTCCGAGCGACCTGTTCCAGTGCTCGGTCACTGCACAGCAAAGAAGCCCTTTCTCATGTTCAGGTGGAACTTTGTGTGCACCACTGTCTGCCTGTTACCTCTTGTCCCAGCGCTTGGTACCACCGGGAACAGCCCGGCTCCATCCTCCTGGCACCCCCTCTCCATTTAAATACTTATATACATGGATGAATTAAGGTCCATAGGAAAAGGGAGCGGGATGAGCAGCGCTGAGCCGGGAGGTGGGATGGTTCGTTTGGCTTTGTGTTCGTAGGGTAAAGTACTGATCGAAGAGCCAGTCCTGCTGCTGCCCCTCCCGACGGCAGACCGCCAGCACCCAGCGCCGTTGGGGCTGGACCCCGAGGTGTTTCCCTGGATCCCGGCAGCGGGAAGTAGCGGGACGGGGGGACAGGGCGGGAGGGGACGAGAACCCTCGGCTCCTGCACCCCCCCGAGGGTACCCCATTGGTACGGCCCTGCCCGGCGCTTCCCCGCCCCGCCGAGCAATGGAACCTCCCGCGCGCGGAGCCGTTTAAATTCGAGCCCCTCAACGGCTGCCCCTCCCCGGCAGGTGCCCGGGGCTCGGCGCCGGGGGCGTCATGAGCCGCGCCGTTCCCAGCCCCGTTCCCGTTCCGCTCCCGCCGTGCCCCCATTTCCAACCCCAT
>VZTA01008256.1:175669-193363 GCA_013398855.1 Mohoua ochrocephala
AGCGGCGGCCCCGGTGCGAGGCCTCGGTCCGCCCGTCCGCAGCCCCGCTGGTCCCGCTCCGCGCTCCCCCGGCCGAGCCTCCCCGCCCTCCTCCCGTTCGCTACCTCCCCTTCTGGCCGTGAGGCAAACCCGGCGCGCGCTGCCCGCGACGCCGCTGCGCCCCAGGTGAGGGAGCGGGGGAAGGAGAGAGCGAGCGGGGAGCGCACTCGCTTCTCCTCCCTCCTCAGCGCCTCCCCGCTGCTCCCGGCGCCGAACCCCGCCGCTCCCTGCTTCTCTTCCCCCGGCGGAGCTAAACAGCCCCTTCCCAAGATGGGCTGCACGCTGAGCGCCGAGGACAAGGCGGCGGTGGAGAGGAGCAAGATGATCGACAGGAACCTGCGGGAGGACGGCGAGAAGGCGGCCAGGGAGGTCAAGCTGCTCCTCTTAGGTAAGGGATGCCGTGAGGGGAGGCTCTTCTCGAGGCAGCTGCCTCCCGAAGCTCCCTCGCCTACCGAGGGGTATAGTTTTATAGGTACCCGCCGGGCTGGGCGGGGGGCGGTGCTGCCCGCGGACCCCGGGGTACGTGCTCGGGGTCCCTCAGAAGTTTCGGGGTCGCGGGAGGCACAGCAGCTCCTTGGCGCAGGTGGGCGCGTCGGCCGCTTGAAGGATTAGAGGCAGCGCCCCGGGGAAGCGGCACGGCGTGGTCTGTCCGGGCCCTGACTTCCAAAGGAAAGGGATAACGCCTGAAACTTTTGACCTGGCTTCTCTGTTCCTCTGTTGAAAGGAAGGAAATGTTACATTGGGGGGATATTTACTCTCAATATTTCTTGTAGACCCGAGCATGTCCTAAACTGTTGCTACGAGAGCGAAGTACAGAAAGTGTCAAAAGAACAAAAGGCAAAGCACCATTGAACTTTTTGCTTTGTTTTTTGATTTTTTTTTGGTTTTTTTTAAATTTTGTAGAACTAACTTGCTTACAACGGGAAGTACCACCTTGATGGAGCTACTACATGTGTAATAGAGTTACACATAACGTGCCATCTTATTATGTTCTTGAGTTTTGCTCCCGAGTATTTGAAGTTTGCCTTTTTGTGTATTTTAAGATATCCTTGTGTGTCAAGATAAGTAAGATAAGATTATTTTTTAAAGTACAAGAAAAAAGGAAGTGAGGATTTTAATTAGAATACATTTATTCACGGCTAAAACTGTAGGTTGGGGACAGCAGAATGCTGCAAGATTTGCGTTGAATTAATGTTGTAGGGAGTTTCGCAGTATATTCTGTATATCTGAACCAGGCTGAATTATTCTAATAGTGAGTTAAAATAGCTGTTGAGTTGCAGCTTCCCTCTCAGAGGTGAAGTTTCGGGCAAACTTTTTAAATGATGCGCAATTTCTAACTCCCCTCGACATTGATTTTGCTCTCCTACAGTGCTCTGTTCACTACCAGCGTAGTAGATCTCTTAAATAACTTTCTGTTGCTAAATTCTAAGATGGCTCCAGAAAGGGACAAAAGACTGAGCAACTTTCATTGTAGATGAAGAAATGAAACCTAGTAAGGGAAAAACAAAGGTCCTAAAATGTGTTTATAGATTTAAAATGTTACTTGTGAGATAAATCAGAAACAAAAGCTTTAATTGTTTGTTTTCCAGGAAGTGTTAGGTTTTGGGCTGCTACTGTGCCTAGTCCTGAACACCTTTTGAGTCCTCAGATTGTTGTATGGAAAGGTTTTCGTGTATGTGATAACAGCAATACTGTGGAAAATGTTACTGCCTTTTTAAAAAGTGGCAAAGTAATGCTTTATGTGTCATCCGGCAAGGCATTTGAAATTAATTTTCGGTGTTCTGCTGTTCTGTGTGGAACTTGTAGTGCCTGTAGTTTGGTGCTTGTTTATGTATTTTTCATAATTCTTAGATACAGATGAAGTCTGTTTAAAGATGCTTTAAACTTAAGAATGGGTTTTGTCACTCTTTTAATGCTCTTATGCACCAAGTCCTATGTTATGAGCTTGAATTTCATAAATTCTCTGTTTCTAATTCCAGAAGGCTGGAAAGCCTTTCTGCTGGGCTCTCATGAGATCTAAGAATATGGAACAAATGGTCAGATACATGTGGGTTCTCGTAGTGTTCTGAGCAGCAGCTCGCTTGGGTTAGCATTCCCCTCTCCCCTACTGAAGAGAGGTGTGAAGGCTGGCAGCCCGGCTTCTCCTGGGACCAGTGTTCGCATGGCTGTTTAAACAAAGATTACCTAAATGTTTAGTGAACTGTGGATGAGGTTTTGTGCATACCCACGGATGCATATACGTATTTCACGTGTTTTGGAATAAAAGTTTTTCTCTTCCTATTCCTTGCAAGTCTGTCAGATGTCTTGAATGTGATGTGAATGCTTTATCTGATGACAAAACTATTTAAAGTTACTTCCACTAGAGTCACTTTCTTCTCACCACTCGCTTTCCCAATTGCTTGTTCAGCCCACATGCCATAGTTTATCATCTACTCGGTTGTACTCCTACATCTATTTATGGGTTTGTTCTGCTCAAAAGATACTGAAATAAAAGGAAAAGCACAAATTGTGGTCTGCTGCCAGGAAAATGCAGTGTGTGAGTGGCATCTGAAGCACCTTGTTTATGTAGAAAAAGTTCTTATAGCTGTATACCAGTTTAGTAGTGTTGTTATTATTGACCCAATAAATCTGATTTATTCCATAAAATACAATTTTGTGTAAAAATTGTATTTTTGCATGGTGATTAGAGAATCCTACCGAAGCTTGTGGCTAGAATGCTCAGTTGAGGGGAGATGTGTTCATAAAATCGGTCTATTTCTAGACGGGAAATTTAATTTATTCCATTATATGCTTTTCTAAATTTTTTTTTTTCTAAAACAGGGAATTGCAGGGATTTAATTGAGAGAGATGTGACATTGCTGTGCCTGAACCATCACTGTGAACAATATCGCTGATCCATGTTAGATTTATATTTTGTTGTCTTGTCTCTAGGAGTAAGCAGATATATTTAATCTGTGCAAAATGCTGTTGACCTGGATTATCTAAATTCTTTTGTCATATGTGTAAATTAGTTTATCACTCCATAAAATTTTGAATGCAGGTCATTAGGAATAAAAATGCTGGATTCTAAACGTTATCCATGTATAGTTATTTTAACCTTGTAATTCTATGCACTTCCATGTGCTATCCCAACAGCAGGAGAGCCTTTCCTGGAAGATTTCTGAGAGCCATCATTCTTAGAAGTAAGCTGAATTTAAGCTTATAGTTGGTAAGCCAGATGGAAAATGCTTGTTTATACATGGGATTTGATGATTTTATCTTTTAAAATCATTACATAAACAAGCTTATTTAATACTATTTTCAGTCAATGTGTAACAAAGAAATACTTCAATTTCATGAGAACTCAACAAAAAATATGAGCGCAATATAGTATATTGGCCAACACTAAAAGTTCAGCATACAAAAGTATCTATTTTTTGCTAAGCACCTTATTTGTGACAAGTTGACAGTTCCTAAACTTCTGTGTCCTAATTGAAGTAATATTTTCTTTTCTTGTATTTTCTATTGGGTTTTTTTAATAGATAAACTCAAATACTTAGTGTAAGATTTTTGAAAAGCAGTTTATCTTTTGGCTGGCTTCCAGGTAGAGAAAGTAGTAGACTCGAGTTGTTTTTTTTCTTACCATGGTTCCTCATCTTAACCTTTAATATTCAACAAATAAAAATTCTAGTGATGCTTGCAGAATGCGTGTAATTCTACTCATGTTGGGAGGTGGTGATTCTGAGTGACCGATCTCTGGGCTGCGTTAATAGACATGTGATCCCAGTCAGGTGTGCATCCGCAAGTACATTTCTGTCAGACTAGCTAGAGCACATAAGACTGAATTTATGCCAACTGCAGGAGAACAGCCAGTACCTCATTTGGTAGAATGCCTTCTGGTGTGAGGTTAACTCATCAGGTTTTATGAATACATTCAAATTGGCACCACGAGTTTATAGGATTAGCTCTTTGTCTTGTGAATTGTCACATTGTTCACCTAATATGGTGTTAAGGTTCTTTGAATGAAAAAAGCAATAGATATGTCTTAAGCATTCTTTAGGAGTGGATCCTGGGATCCAGGAGGTCACAGGCCGTTTATTTGACAGCTGTAATTCTGTGTCTCCTTCCTGGATAATCACGGTTGTAGATCTAAGTTCAGTGGATACCTTCGTCGTCATGACCAGCAGAGCCACTTTTCTGTTCCTGAACAGATCCTTGTGATTCATAGTGGAACGTGTGCATGTCATGCTCTTAAAGATAAGTGACATTTAACTTAAGGCAGTACTGCATTTAATCTTTCCCATTGCAGCTTCCTGTTCCTTAAGATGGTAACTAGAGCAATTCTCTTTAGTTTTTCTAACTCTTCACATCTCAAGCATCTTTTTCTGTCTGCTTTTCTTTTGTTACAGACCTGCATCTTTCTGTCTGCTCAGTCAAACTGACTCCTGCTGCATACTCATCTTTTCAGCAGCATGATCCTCACAGTGCTTGGCAGTACCTGGCTTCCTCCAGACCCCATTGCACACTGGACTGAAAAAAATACATCAATGCTGTTTGTACCATTGCTTCTCTTGCCTTTCCTCCGGAGTATTCTCTTTCTCCACACTTGCAGACAAAAAAGACTTTAGAAGTCTGAACTTAAGGCAGGTCTCAGAAAAGCCTTATTCTCACAAACAAGCATTGCACATTTCAGAGATGTTGACCTCATCTTCATAAATTATGCCAGCCTAATCTAAAACATTTCTAACAAAATATTTCCTGTCATGCCTTCGGAGACAACTATCTACAGATGTTTACGACGTTCACCTCTTATTCAAAAGCTGATTTGTGATACCTAAGAGAAGTGTTTAATGTTTGGGTTTGGGTTTTTGCTTGTTGGTCTTGTCTTTGTTAGCGTGAACACCCCCGCCCCCCATTCCTGCCTGTCTGCTTAGATTTAGCAGCAGTTCTGAACTAGGAGCGCTCTTGCATTTTAATATAGCACAGTTGGACTCTGCCAATCAAGTTGTTATTTATGTGGAGTTACTAGATTCTCATAGTGTAATAATCCCCCCTTGCTTTTGTGAAAGGAGACTCACAGCCATTTAGTTATGGTTGTGTTCATACAATTGCAGTTGGGGTTCTTTTATGCTTGTCTCCTTCTATTTGAATATTGGTGTAAAAGTTTACAACATCATAATATCGGTCTTTAATGTGTGTGTAGACTTCAATATAAATTATCTTCAGTGATTTCAGGTCTTGTGTTGCATTATTATATTCTTTTTGGAAGTTACTTTATAAAATGACTATTTATGATTACATCATGATTTTAGTTCTGTAACATTCTTAAGACAAAATTTACTTCAGTACATATTGGTTTAGGAAGGGTTAAAGGGAAACTGTACATTATGTGCTATGTTGTGATACCAGTAGCTTTTTTAAAATCTTGATTAAAAAGTCTAGTTATGGATACATAAAAACTAATTGTGATGTACCAGATATTAAGGGATTTTGTAATATTTTAAGAGTTAGAAAACATTTTAAGCTTGAGAAATGGTTTTTCTTCAACTTTTCTTTCAAAAACAATATAAAGTTGCTGCTTTTTCTTTTTTTTTTTCCCCCCGTTCTGAATTGGAGGCTCTAGTAAGGTACTTTTTGGTAAGCTTTCCACTCCCAGCAGCAGTGGTGCCTCAAGACCACTCATAAATTCTGTAATACGCTATGATGTAATTAGTGTCTTCCTACTTTTTTCTGGCAGCACGGTTTATTGTATCATCGTTGTTGTGTACGACAGTTGATTCTGTCCTGTAGATTATATTACCAAAATGATTGTGCATTTCAGCTAACCTCCTTTTGTGAAGTTATTTTTAACTCGCATCAGAACTGGAGTTTACAGTACAGCTCCCTGCATAGTTGTGTTGGCACAACTCGAACTCGGGGCTTTGTGCTATAGTTAGGCTGTGGTGATTTATATACTCATATTGCCAAAGTGGGTTGTTGTTTTGCTGCCACATTTTACCCTTCCGTTGTTTTGGTCCTCTGAGAAGGAATAATTGAGTAGCCAGCACATCCTAAAGTCCAGCTAAATAATTTGAAACCAAGCCATGAGTCTGGCTCAGAGGGCATAAAATTCTGAAGTCAGTTTTGCTATCTAGCTGATGGATGTCTGCAGTGTTTCCTGTAACATGCTATCTGGCAAATGTTGTGGTACAGCAAAACTGGATATAGAAAAGAGGTATTTAAGATGTTCCGTCAAGTGTGAGGGTGGTTTTTTTTTTGCCATGGAAACACTGAAATAAAGATCTTAACTGACTTCATAATTAGCTATTAAAAGTTTGGGTTTTTTTTTTTTTTTCCCGAGACACGTATAGGAGAACCTGTATTAGTAAAAACTTCCTATTCTGAATCTTAGTCATTGTCCAGCTTTTACCTGGGATTGCTGTTCTATTTATTCCCCTTGTTTGCTCAGTGCCCTATTGTTACCTCAGGCTTTGTGTAAAGTACACAATTTTTCTGTAAATGGAACTCGGTTGGCTTTACCTGAGAGATTTTGTATCCACAAAGTATTGAAGTTGGTAAGGTATATAGAGTAGTTGGAAAAATCGGAGCTTTGGACTTCTGAGAGTGAAAAGTTTTGAGTGCACTGTTGAGAAGAATGCAGTTTTTGCCGTGGCTTAACTTAGTGACATTTCTGAGTGGAAGGATAATTAAGATTTTGAAATTGGACTAGTAAGACAAAAATAAACTGGTTTTGCTGACACTTTTGTGTACTAGGAATGTATGCTTCTGCAATAAGAGATTTGAACTCCTCTTTTCTTAATGCTAAACATTTTGTTCTCCTTGACCATTAAGTAGGAGCAGACAGGACAAAATAAGATTTCTTTGTAAGGATGGGAAGTAAAGGAGTGATTTTATAGACTAATTACCCATGTTTGTGACTGCTCATAGTCCTTCCACAGTATAGGTATGAGAAGTATTAGAGCTGGGGACTTGGAAGATGTTTCCCATCATCACGGCTTTGGCCTTAGCATTTGCAAAGCTGTGGAGCCAATTTCAGGGTCTTTGGAGTTATCTATAGCTTAAAGCTTATAGGCCTAAGTATCACCTCGAGTCGCAGATCCCCATATACACCAGTCCTTGATTTGAAAGTGTGTTACCTGTTGAGGTTAGATTTTGACCTTTGTTTCATTTTGGTTTAGTTGCTGGCTACCCCTTCCCTTGAAACATATTTCTGTGTTATTTTTTTAAAATTTACTCTTGGTATAATTATTTTAGGATCTCAACTGATGGGGCTAATTGACATAAAGGAGTTAAGAACCAATTCTTTAAATAGGAGACTTGTTGAACATATGATAAGCAAGTAAATTCTTGTTAAACTTGTGATAAGCAAGTAGATTGGTTTTCTGGCTTTGGTAATTGAAGGGTAATCGAAGCTTTAAATGAGACCACTTCTGGTATATTTTGGTAACAACTTGATAATCGAATTGCTGTGTTGATTGATAGATGTGTGCTTACATGGGTGCTCTGTGTTTATATTTACCGATACACGTAAACTTCAATATAGTATGTACCTATAAAGTTGATACTGGAATTAGAAAATACTTTCTGTGAAGCAGCTTATTGAAAGGAATCAACAGCATTCAAATATACTGTGCTTCAACTTCTGAAATAGACTGTACCTCATTACTTTTTCATATATTCTTCTTAGAAATGTGGGGTTGCCTTTGTAGTGAGTAATACACTTAGCAAAGGTACCTGATTAAATCTTTAGTGAAATATAACAGTATCTAGGCAACTGGAATGGACGGGAAGTCTTTACAATCATTACTCTAAGCAGATTGCTTTTATAGAAGTAATCAATGTACTGTAGTGAAAATTCCTGTTGAAACTGTGAAGCAGGTTTATAATGAATATTGTCTAGAATTTAATATGACCTGCTTCTTGAAATGAAAATACTGTTGGAATCAAATGGCTATCTGTAATCTCATCTTCCTTTCGCAAAGTTGATAGAATAATTTTTTGCATACAACTTTGGGTTTTTTTACATGAATGAAGGTTTGGATCACAATGCAAGTTTTTATCAACCACAGTTGTAAGGACATTCTGAAGCTCTGGGGTTTTTTAGTAGTTTCCAGTAAAACTCAAGCGGTTCTTGCCTACTTTCTAAATCCCTGTTGGAATGCTGGAAATAAGCAGTAGATGTTGCGTTATAAGCAGCAGAGCTATTCTAGAAGCTCTGTCTCGCTAAAAAGGAGCGTGCTCTTGCAGCATCTGGCTGAATGGCTTTGCCCTCTCCCTGTCACTTCTAAATGATTAATTCAGATTTTTGCTGGTGAAGTAGTCAAACTGGCTGTCCTGATTGGACTTAGTTTGCTGCTGGAGTGGTCAATTCACCTGATATTTCATAATGGTGTGATGAGTCTGACTAAAAGCACGATGAGGAGCAGAGATATGTGCTGTATGCAGATGGAGTGCTGGAAATGCAGAGTAGCAGGTGGAGGGGAAAATGGGTGCAGAATAGGATGCTTTCAATTTCTGTATTTCTGTGTCATAGTTCACTGTAGAATTGGATTAGGAATAATGTGAAATTGTGTTCACCTGCAAGGTCCATTTGGTAGACATGTTAAACTATTCAAAACCCACTTTTTTAAGACTTCTTTGCTGCAATAGGAGATAGAGCCAGTCTACCTTAAGGAATGTGCTGATTGCAAGTTAGAGGTAAGAGTTTCTTTTCATTTCAAATCCAGGGAGTTTCAGACCTGTGCTTCCTCATGCTCTTCTATTTTATAGTTTGTAGGCTTGACTAGGAAGAATTCTCTTCTACCTAGCGCTTGGTGAAGAATGCAAGATGATAGTGGGCAAGAAGTACAACTGCCAGCCCAGTGTCCAAATAGTAGAGAAGAGAATAAAGGCAACAGTAAAGTTGTAGTAACATTAAAATAGAATACAGTGTGAATGCAGTATTGGAATGCAGTTTTAAAACTTGCTATTACTGGAGATACGGGTCTTGCATTAAAAAAAATTGGGAGTAAACCAGAAAATTGTTTCGAGTATATTTATATTTCATTTAATGAAAGGTTATTTTGAATTCTTGTTGATTTCAGGTCTATCAGTAATGTTTTATACAGTGGTGGACTGGAAATAAGTTGCTAAGTCTCATTGAAGTGCTGTCTGTATTCGTGATGCATTAAATGTTTCTTGAAGCATTTTGAAAGTGGATTTTTCAGCTGTATGCAGATCCTTAATCTGGTAAACTCTTGGCAAAACCATTATATACTTTGTAAAGCATATAAATGCTTAAGCATAAAGCTCTTAAATCATTGACAGGGATTCCTTCTGATGTGCTTTAGGACTGCAGTGCTAGCTAGCAAATGCTATCATCTAATTCCTAGATGAGGTTCTATTTACATCATTTTCTCTATCTGTTGTTCTGGAACATAGAAGTGTTTGGGGTTAGGTTAGATCAGCCTTTGATTACATGCATGTTTGAGGCCTAACAGGCTGCTGTTTATGTAGGTGTCTGTCCTGTTCCTTGCTTCTGGGATTATTGGGTGCAACTGTGTCTTGGAGGGAGTTGAAATATTTATATACTTTAAAGATGTCTCAGTTTAATATGAGACCGGTTAAATGCAAATTCTGTTTAAAGAACAACCAAAAGCCAAAATAGCCAGATTTTTTTTAAGTGCTGTTCACCCTACTTGAGTGTAGTTTGTGTGCAAAATGCCATGTGCATGTGTAACAGAATATAGTTGACTATGCTCATGAATTTTCTTTCTTGTTTCAAATACAAATAGGAGTTCTGAAAATGTTTGTATTTGAAAAAGATTGTTCGCTGATATCTAGGATCTTTTTACATTTTAATCTCTGTCACTTTAAGTCCATCCAGATTCTGGTGGAGTTGGAGACATTGAAGTGAATTTAGGTCAACTAACAATATGCTTATTCTCCTTATTTTTGTACATCTTAGTCCTTGAGCTACAGGATGAAAAACACTTTTAAGTTAGGTGCGGATGAATACTGAAAATTTACATGAACTGAAGTTTATTGCTTTGTTTCTACAATAATGGGACAGCTTTTAGTGTAATTGCATTTCCCTGGTATAAACTTTGACAGTACCCATTTATCACATTTGCAACTAATGCCTTCGTGCTATGTGACAAGTAGAGCTTTGAATAAAATCAGTTGAGATTTACATGAGAGATCTTTTTCCTGTTTTGATAGAAATGCAGACACGGTTTTCTGATGATCCCAACTCTTTGCACAGTTACATAGTTATATGAGGTAGCTGGGACAGTAGGTTCTGTCAGAATTGTAGATAACACAACAGGAGTGTTGTTCTGAATTGGAAGCGTAGCCTGCAATGAAAATGTGTTGTTATCCCAAGTTCTTTTGTTGTATCTCTCTACCAGAACAACCTGCATAAAGTATGCCTTTGTTGCAGTGGGGAATTTTTTATAAAGCATTTTTGATTGTGATTAATGATAGCCTGCTTAGTAAGCTTGCTCTGTTATCACTGAACCTGCCATCTTTACATGCCGTATTTATAGCGAGGTGCACAGTAAAAGGCCATGAAGGCCAACCACACTGTGGAGAGCAATGTCAAGGCACTCTGGATTTCTAGAGGTTTATTAGATATATATTTGAAAGTCTGGATGAGGCATGCTGTACTCTGTTGGCAGAAATTGATGATAACTCCCTTGATAAACACGGTACGAGTAAAGGAGTTGGTTCTATCTGTTGGAGCAGTCAGCATTTGTCTCCTGGATTGGGCTCATATACAATAACCACTGAAACTCACGTTCAAGAAGGTCTTTATTCGTGTCCTTTCATATCATGATTTTAGGTTTCTGAGCACACTACTTTGTATGGAAGGAGAAAGCCACTTCAGTTTTTTTAAGTAGCAAATTTAAATCTTATTTCAGTTTTGTAGAGGCGATCAGTTATTTGCTATATTGAAGTTCCATTCGAAATACTAACATGTTTTTGGACTTCAAATTTTGAAGAGATTCCCAAGTATTTTAGATGATAGTAGTGTGGATGCCATTGATACATTTAAGTGGTCAACTGCTAATCTTATCAAGCTGGTGTTGGTATTGACACCTTAGATAAACCTGAAGCCAGAAATGTTTAGCAGCTGGTGGTGTCGCTTGTACTTGTTGGGCAGCAAGCATGATTAGCAAGTGGTTTGCATCTCCAAATGTGCATTAGCACCTGTATTTAATTTCTGGCATAAGTAAGAGGTTTATTTCCAAATCTTTGGGTCTCAGCTTGTCGTGGTCCTGCTGAGTTTGGCACTTTACACAAAGGAAGCTATGTTAATTAAAGGAAAAACTGCAATGGTACTGTCCCTGTCCAAGGCGCTGATACTGGTGTTTAAGAGATCTCTTGTACATTCTGAACAGATAGGTCTTTTTGAAGTAGCTTCAATGCCAAGGTACCGCATTTCCTTTTGAATGTTTCACAAAGTTTCTGAAATACGACGCTTGGCATTGTACTGGTGCTCTCCTTTAGAGTGAGACAATGAGTCTCCAATACAGTTATGGTGTAAGTGATGCACATAATGATAAAAGGGTTCCTACTATGTAGCAGTAGCTAGTAATTTGAAACAGCTGAGGAATATAGAAATGTTTTTGAAGAGCTGGATAGAATTTGTATTCAAAAGCTGCATGCATTTAATTTTCTGTGGTACATAGAATCGCACATAATTTCTGCCAAGGTGTCTCCTTATTACATGATTGAATTCTAAGCAGAAAGAACATTTCATAAAACTTTTGTCATGAAAGATAAGAAGCACTAGTTGAAAATTACAAGTAGCTCAAAACTCAATTCATACTTCTAAAGATGTGAATAGAAGTTACCTTAAGGTTTGCCAAATGGAGTCTGTGCCCTCCTTGTTTCACCACAAGATTTACTTTTAGAATTCATTGGGTTCCAGAGGTTATACTGAATATAAACCCATACTTTCTCCTTGCTGTTTCAATACTAAACTAATTAACACTGTCTTTATTACTTGCTTATGTGTTTGCTCTGGTAACAGCCTAGGTATTTAAGAAACTCAGAGCAGTCAGTTAGACATCTAGACCTGAATAAACATACAGGATGCTACGACGAGTTAATACTTGAGGTAGCATTTTATCTTAACAGTTTTCTTAAATGATGTTTAATGTATAATATATTGACTATTTTATTGTATGGTGTTGATTTCAAACATCTACTAAGAGCAGTACTGGAGATCTAGGAAAGAATTAGTTGTCATTAATTCTTGATTTGTTAAGGAATTTATAAAAGTGGCAGTGGCGTATGGGTGTAAATGATACTGCTTCTGTAGGACTGAGCATGCAGCTACTGAAGCCTCGTGAATTCTCTCAGACCTTTTATCTGAGTTAGTGCCATAATTTTAGAATCTGTCACTTCTCTGCTTTGAACCAGGGATGTAATCTGGGATTCACACTCTATTACTACATGGCTGAGTTACTGAAATATTTTCTGCCGGATACTAATTGTACAGATTGTTAATTCATTGAAAGTTTCCTGGCACATTCAAATTCCAGTAGCTGTGGAAATTCCAAGACTAATGCCACTTTAGAAGTAATTAGTTCTTATCCACCTTTGGTTGACCATATGAAGACAGTTGGGAATGGGAAAAGGGTCATAAACCACCAGGGCCAGCAGCTGCCCCAGAATTAGCAGAATACCGGATGGTGGTAGATTAGCTGTTACTGCTGGGTGGCTTCAGAAAGAGGGAGTGGACAAAATAAGAAAATTCAGACAGAGCAGTGTGGGTTTCAGAGAATGTTTCATTTGCTGTTCAACCTGTCCAGAGTGTGTTGTAGCAAAGTTTCCACTGTGGGTTTCTTGTACTGGCGTTGATGTGTTTTGAATATAGCAATGCTGATTAGCAGCTTGCATTCCAATTTAAATCTCATGTCTGGTAATGTGTCATGGGGTGATAAATTTAAGAGATTATACTTCCAAGCTACAAAGCCACGTGTTTTTGTAGGAGATTACTGACCCCATAGCAGAAAGAGTAGAAATCACTGGGTATTTAGCTTGTGCTGTGACTAGTGGCAGCTCAGAAATAGGCACCGTTCAGCCTGTGCCTTCTACTGTGAAATACAAGTGTCCGACAGAATTGGATAGGAAAGTTGTGGGGAGAGAACTTTACAGTACCTGAATCCAAAAATTTACAAGTCAATGTGTTTTATTTTAAATTTCACATGTGTCTCTATGCTTAAGTTGATCTGGTCTAAGTGTCCTGTTCTACAGGCTGAAAAGCTGGCAAACATCCATTGAAAGTTTTAAATTAATTACTCTTGTCCGTACTTGAGGTCTCTTCTGGCGACATACAAGGCCGTTCTACTTTTTTTGTGGGTTCTGTTCCTTTGTCTGACTTATTTGGTGTTATTTCAAAGCTGGCCCAGTTTTTTCTCTTTAGTTTTTATATAATGCTTAAGTTATTTTAATTTAGTCTGCATTTTTTTTCTGTGTTAGTATTACAAGGAGTATATTTATTCTATTAGAAATAGTTGTATTTAACAGTTGGTTTCCTCCAAAGAGGGATACTGTGAACTTGAAGTTTGCCTTGCTTTTTACTTGGTATTTGATTTGTTTTTTTAGTAACCAACTAGCAAATGTGTCTCAAGTCAGAAATCTTACTATGAAGATTTCAGCCCTTCCAAGCAGCAGTTTCTGCACTTGGGTGCATAAAACATTTGTTCCAGAAATTTGTAGTTCTGGAATGCTTGCTATGTAGGCAGTGCGTGGGATAATAAATCGTGAGACACTCTTAAGTAGTTTAAAGTAACATTTTTGCTTACCTGTTAATTTTAATCAAATTATTAAATGCTTCAATTCATTTTAAACACAGATTTACTCCATTTGGAAAGAATATTCAATCTAAGATGGTATTTGCTACAATTTCATAGTAATGAGTCATAGGGCGATAAAATCATTTAGGTTGGAAAAGAACCTTAAGATCGAGTCCAACCCAATCTTTATAATTTTTTATTATTATTAATTTTTTTCTGTAGTTGACCAAATCACAGCTTGGAGAATCAAATATTGATTTAGCTGTTTCTTAAATTTATTTGAGCTCTGCTCGTCTTACTTGGTTCCTTCAGGGGGAAGATTCACTGAGACTGATCTGTTAAATGGTTTTTTGATTGAGTTTTTTTTGAACATGAAGATGCTTTGATTTTTTTCTATTTCTGAAGTTGAAAGCTGGCTTTGAAAGAAAAATCATAATACAGCTTAGTCCCTCATATTTAGCTGAGCGTCAGATTCACTGTGCTGGGGATGGTATGGTAGGGTTAGTCACAGGCCTGGGTTTATGTGCTGGCTCTGAATTCATGGAGTGCTGTCAGAATTCATGCTGGATGCAGGTAAATGACTGCTTTGGATAGCACAGTATTTGCTGTGACATACTGACTTGTGAAGTCAGTAATTACACTTTGCCTAATTACACTTTGATGCAGAAGACCCTTCAGATGATAGTAGAATCTATGGGGAGAATGTGAAATTTTGCTATTTAAGTTGGATGTGCTTTGCTCCCCTACTTTGGCAGTCTGCATAATGAAGCATAAGGACCTACCTGCTTTCTGGCAAGCAGGTGTAGGAAGAGTACTAGATTTAATTCAAGTTGTATTCTTACTCAATTATGTGAACAAAAGTTATAAAATTCTTTCCTTTAAATTAGATTTTCGTAGATTGTGTCGCCTGATTTTTGAGGAGCGCATGAAGGACATAGCTCCCATACTTTGGCAGTCTGCATAATGAAGCATAAGGACCTACCTGCTTTCTGGCAAGCAGGTGTAGGAAGAGTACTAGATTTAATTCAAGTTGTATTCTTACTCAATTATGTGAACAAAAGTTATAAAATTCTTTCCTTTAAATTAGATTTTCGTAGATTGTGTCGCCTGATTTTTGAGGAGCGCATGAAGGACATAAAATGTGCAAGGGGAAGAAAGGACTAATCAGTTAGTAAAGCTTTCATTCATGTAGTGACCTAACAGTTAACTTAGACTTTCATTTAAAAGTAAGCAAACAAAAAATGCCCACTATTCTTTTAAATTCAGAAATTATGTGCTGCTGTTCTTCCAGTCTAAGCAGAACTGTCATGTCTTTTTAATAATATTTTTGTTATAAATAAATAGTAACAGAGCCAGTAAGGCTGGTCAAATTATTGACAGTAGTGAATTGAAATCAAGTATCACACTTAAATAGCAAGCAATAAATAGCACCCTTTACTAGATGATTGAGGAATATACAATCAAGTCTGTCTAAATGTAGGTAGTGTTTGGTTGTGACAGTATAGCTAGCTCTGAAATTTTATATGCAGCTGTCACATGTAATATTTAATACTGCTTGCTCCTGTCTAAAACTTTCTAAACCAGATTTAGTTCTCATATTGCTGTATGGGCAACTTATTTATGCTGAGATAAAGGAGGAAATTTTACCGAGTGTGTCTGTCAGAAAACCTGGCAGAGTTCTGCATTCAGGAGTGCAAAAATAATTAATTTCCTTTCAGTATGGAGCAGTGAGTAAGGTGAAATTTTCCCATCTACTTTGCAAAGATTATTAGGAATGCTGCAGTCATTTCAGTGTGCAGTTAAAGGGAAAAACCAAACCAAACATTTCTGTTTTCCATTAAATAGCATTGGGGGAATGCACCTTCCAGGAACTCACTGTTGATGTTAGGTACTCTGTAATAAATGAATTATTAATAAATATTAACAAATTATTAATAAATTAATTATTCTTTATATGTGTTTTGGGTGTTTGTGGTTATGTTACTGAGAATACTTTAATGATAATTGTAGGTATTTGGTACATGTGAATTCTAACACCGTAGAGAAACATGCATATCTTACTCAAAAACTGGAGTAGAAAGTATATGACAATTAAATTTTTTTACTGTAACTGGCCCTGACACTGACATTCTTGGTTAGTCAAATGTGATAAATTTTTAACAGAACATTTTATGAGGTTATGTAAATTAAATGCTGTAGTATATTTCTTAATATCTCCAAAATTGCTGTTGAATGCAGGGGGTATACCATCTTCAAATTATTTGAAAAAAAGTATTAATCCAAAGCAAATTATAGTAATTTCATTAATAGAGCTAATCTTTAAGGTTTTGTCACCTATTTGTGCTTAAGTGCATAATTAGCTATTTTGAGATTGGTAATTTGGTTTATAAATGCTTCAGGTGTCTCAATAACAAATGACTTTAGTGCTGGTGTCTCTGATTTCTGTTTATATTAATGTACTTCCGTGGCAGCTCAGAGTCTCAGAACTATTGCTGCTTTATAAAGAAACTTGCAGATTTATAAAAAGCTAAGTCTTTTGCTTGAACATGAGCTAAAGATGGCATTAAGCAATCTAGATTGATGCTGACAGGCCTACTCTATTCTTCAGCTAACTTAACTCTGAGCTCAACGGCTCCTCTTGGTGCCAGCGCTCATTCTGTGGTGCTGGAGGAAGCTCATGGATGCCACATCAGTAGCAGTGCTGGGGAAAAAGTGGGACAACTTTTGACAGCCAGTCTTAAATTGGGCTAAGCCTGTCCTGAAGGTACATATTTGGTTTAATAAGAGGAATATCCTAAAAGCATCACTATACAGTATACAAGTATAGAAATATTCTGTTTTACAGAAATTGAGTAGTTTAAGTTGGAAGAAACCTCTTAGAGGTCATCTAGTTTAGCCCTTGGCTCAAAGCCAGACTAACATTAAAATAGGTAAGGTTGCTCAGAACCTTGTCCAGTTGAATCTTGAAGATCTCTAAGGCTGAGTTTCTATCTCCTCTATGTGCAGTACAACCTCTTCCATGGAATAGGTTCCCTGCGCGCCCTTCCTTTATATCTCTGTGAAATTGCCTGTGCTAGAGGTTCTTGACTGCCTCACATCTCTCTGTTGTATAGGTCTGACAAGTTTACTTCTGGTTTAAGCTGTCTTAGGTGAGTGTTATGGAAAGGACAGAAACTTACAGATCATCTTCTCCCCACACCAATCTTTCTAGGATTAAAATGCCCAGTTCCTTGTAGCTTTTCCTTGAATGTCATGTGCCTTCTAAACAACTAAGTGACTGTTAACTGTTTTCTGTCTGGCTTATCAGTATCTCATTTACTGGGCACCGAGGGGGAGAATTGTATACAGTATTCGGATACAGCTTAATGAATGCTGCCTGCTGGGGAAGAACAGCATCCTTTGACTTGTCTGCACTTTAGCCACTGCAGCAGTGGAAGCTATTGGCCAGGGTCAACCCAAACACCCACACAGCTCTGTGATCACTCTCCTCTCCTTTGGGACAAGGAAAAAATAGAAGGAAGGCAAGAAGACTCATGGATCAAGATAATGATGTTTTGATAGGGAAAGCCACAGGTTGCACACACTAGCAAAGCAAAAAGAAGAATTAATTCCTTCCTTCTTCACTGGGAGGCAGGTGTTTGGCCACTTCCTGGAAAGCAGGGCCTTGGCATGCATAATGGCTGTGTGAAAAGAATCATAGAATCATTTCGTTTGGAAAAAAGCTTATAATGTCATTGTGTCCAACCATTAACCCACTGCCAAGTCCACCACTAAACCATGTCCCCAGGTACCAGATGTAGAGTTTTTAAATACCTCCAGGGATGGTGACTCCACCACTTCCCTGGGCAGCCTGTTGCAATGCTTGACAACCCTTTTGTTGAAGACATTT
>VZTA01008257.1:0-43124 GCA_013398855.1 Mohoua ochrocephala
TGAAAAATACAAAAGCTAAAACCCAAGGCATCAATACAGTCTACCAAAACAAGGGAGATGTCCAATCTGATAAATCAGCTTTACCTGATGTCTCTCAGACATCAAAAATAAGTCTTCCCACTGGCTTGGTCTTTTGTTGTTTGTCATTCAAAGCCCTTTTGCAATGGCTAGAAATTGTAAACATGGATATGCAGATGATGCCTGAGGCTTTGGTCAAACCCCACTGTTAGGCAGGCAGAAGTATGGGTTTCTGTGCTGCAAGAGGGATGGTACAGTTGAAGTTACTTTAAGACATTTGTGTCAAGACACTCTGATCTCACTGAACTTGCCTTAAAATATTTGATACTTAAAACACACCTATTGTTCAGTCTACCAGCTGACTCTTTGATAAATTACAAGGCAAATCTCTTTTGCCTTGGAGAAAGAAGTATAGGCTGGAATTTTAGTTTCCATCTAGCCTGCAGCCCACTTTTGAATATGGACTGCTTTTCCTTACTTTCTTAGTGAGTTTGTTAAAAAGTGTGTATTACAGCTTCAGGATATGCTGCCAAAAGTAGCAGCAGGTAGCTCCAAAGTGTCAAGGGATGAGTTTTGAGTCTGAGCCTGGACCAAGGCCAAACCTGGGGATGTAGCAGATCTGATTGAAGACATTCAATGTTTAGCATGACTGATGATGGAATGGTGTTTGAGGTTTGGATTCCTTTACTATTCTGCAATTTTTATATACAGCACTGCCCAGTAGGACTCATTATACAGTTAACTTGTTCGCAAAGTGTTTAACACAAGTGAAATAATCTTCAGTAAAATGTTGAGTGCATATTATGTGTGCAGTATCGGCCCATTTAACATGTGCTTTGTAGAGTGCATATTTACTGCAGAAATGTTGATGATGGATGAATCAGGTACTGTAAAATATCTTCCCTACATTTCTAAAACACAATTTAGTCTTTGTCTGCAATCCACTTTGGGTTTACTGGTGTTTCTGATTCATGTCTTGTGACCTGAAGCGCATCCTTTCTGCGATTCCTTTCTAGAACCTTTCTATGGTTCTATGGTTTCTAGAGTTAAACACTCTGTTTTATTGGTAAGGTTCTCTTCTGTTTAAACAATTTCAAGGGATGCTCGTGTTATGCTTATGTCTGTGGACACAGCTGATGGTGAAAGTTAATATCTCCCACAGAAAAACAAGACTAATCAGGCAATCACATCTGGTGTTACATGTGTACAGTTATTTTCATATTTACTGAGTGTTTTCTCTACAAGAATCTCTAAATACAAAATTCAGCTATAAAACACTTTGATTATTCATAGCCGTCATATTTGTGGATAAACAAGGAGACACCATGTGGTCAGGAAAGGCCGACCTTGATACTCTGTTGGTTTCTAAAAGGCCATGACCTTGGACTTAAGATATAGTGGGTTTATTTTTAGCGTGGGAGCACAGATGCTGTCTGTAAATGGAATAATGAAAGAGATTTGCCTTGTAATTTATCGAAGGGTCAGTGAGTAGATGGAACAGTAAGTGTCTTTTGAGTATCAAGTATTTTAAGGCAAGTTCAGTAAAATCAGAGTATTTTGACACAAATGTTTTAAAGTAACTTCAAATTTATAATTTGGCAATGCTGGAATTCTTGTGCATATATGATCTCATCAAATAGAATAACATGTTTTATAATCCATACACAGATTATGTGGTTTTAAACAAAAAAGGGAGCGTGTTATGGTATGGTTTCAAACGAAACTGTTTCTTCCTGAGGAGATCTCTGCTATCTCTGTTTTATCTTTTTGTTATTAGACTGGTTAAGTTGTAAGATTTCTATCACTAAATTCCTTTATTGGCTCTTTTTAATTTTTTTTTTTTTTTTAGTGGTAAAGCCTGTGAAAGCCTTGTGTCACATGGCATTTTAAATTTCTTCTGCAAGCAGAGTTTTCTAGAAAAACTTTGGTAAGACTACCTGTCAAAGAACAATCCTGTTTAGAAATGTAGGTTGAGACATTTTTGTTTATCAGCAAGTATAGTTTTCTCATGGTCGAGGAGGCACTGTGGTTCTGGAGATCGTATCTGCAGAGTGATAGCAGACTCCTCGCTGCTTGCAAACTTAAGATGCTCTCTTAAAAGAAGAGTTACCTGGCTAGCCTTGTTTCTCATGATGCTATATTTCATTATTTCTCCTCATATTTCTATTTAGCTTGGTTAGATATAGTCACTGTAGCACCACAGCCTTTGGTGAAATTAATCCAGCTAAAGCATAACCATCTGTCTGTAGGCCACAGAGGGTGCTCAAAGTGGGGAAAAGGCAATAGGTTTACCACTCTCTGTGGATGTGTCTGTTGATTTTCTGTGGAAAAAAAAGGGGCTCAGGATGATTTGTGATGCCAAACAACCATTGGCATCCCATTTCAGGGGCAGGAATAGCTTCAGAGTCCCTCATTGCTTTCCTGCAGCGGCTGAGCGGTCGGCCATGCAGCAGCTGCTGAACGTAGCAGGACGATGCGCCTAATCTGCTGCTTTTGCTGTGTCCGTGGATGTTGCAGTACAAGCTGCTGTGTGTGCTACAATGAATTATCACATGCTATTCTGTTGGGGGTTTTGGGGACAGCCCGTAATGGCTGCTATCAAGCACATATGGACATGTGTTTGTTTCCAAGTTACGTATTCACAAAAGGCCGCTGCCTAGGAAACACAGGTGTTTTGCTTTGTCTTGCCTCTGGAATGGCACTGTGCCCTCCTGTCATAGGATACTTGCAAATTAGTTACCATTCCTATAGTCTCAGGTACCTTTAACCGCTGGGCTGTCCTCTGTAAAGCTCTATTTATTAACTCCCAGTTTTATTTATGTGTGAAATGCGATTGAAAGAATTTGCTTCTACTGAAAAGGAAAGTAAGTTTTATTTACAATAAAGGAAAGCTGAGGGGTTTGTTTTTGTTTTTCTTCTCTTTCAGTCACTGATTTCTGTTGTGTTTAATGCCTCTTCCACATGCTGTGTAATCTTGCAGTGGCCCATAATGTACTAATGCAGCACATCTGCTTGATTGTGCTAGCTGCCCCCTTCAAAGTCTAACATTTTACAGCTCAGGATCCCTTCTTCTGTTAATCCCACAGCAAAACTTTGTTGTGTGAAGTGTAGCCTCCTGTCTGATTCCTCAGAGTAATGTCAGGGTTTCTGCAGCTGGGTTTCTGCAGCTGTCAGCACAGCTTCCCTTGCAGAGGAAAGCCACTAACATCACAGCCCAGGGCCTGCTTGCCATGTCGTCATCAGGTTTGCATCACCCCTTGTGGTTGGGCTCCAAAGCAGTGACCGCATTAAACTGAGAGGCAGAAACCTCGGGCGCAGGAATGCACCACCTGCTGCAGCTGGTGCAGTGCTGGCCTCCCTAGAGCGTGTTAGTTTTGGTTGGTGTCATTTTCAGGTCTCTACAGAGTGTATCAGGCATGTGATTTCCTCCACGTGTGCTGAATGTAGATTTTCTGTCTGTTCAGTTGAATGTGAGGGCTTCTGACTAGCTAAGTTTTATGTCTATTTTGAAAGCAAATTTTAAAAGATAAAAGAGTGGTTGCTTGACAGTCAGCACTTAGAAACTGGAGAATCTTGGAAGACTTTGAGAATTGTTCCTTATAATCTTTAAGATCATCCATTTGCCTTTTCTGATTGTATGCATACCTGTATGGCACATGTTGGGTGATGACCTGTGGCCATTCCAGCTCGTGTGTTATTGTATCTCTGGTGTTGCTTAGAGGTGACAGCAAAGCAGAGCACCACTACTGTGAGCGTTGTATGAGTAAGGTCTTTAAAATAAATATAATATGGCTGTTTGCTTATTTGTTTGTGTCTTCTCCCCCCCAAAACCCCCATGTTTTCAACAGTTTATATTCAAGCATCAGGAGTAAGCACCAGGACTTCCAAAGACAGAGGAAAGAGTACCGTGAGGAAGTGATTGACAAGATTACTGCAAGAGAGGAACTCACAGTAGTGGAGAAACGTGGTGTGTGGCGAATGCGACGTTCATTTTGTGGGTAATGCTTACAAGCAGTGGGACACTGCTTCTAGTGGATGGATGGAGGCTATACCTGTGACAGATGGGCCATGGGCCAGGTGGGCTGCAAAAATAGACCAGGCAGGGGCAGCGCATGTAAAGGGGCTTGGCACACTCCACCCTCAACAGACATGACTCCTGCTTTTGGGGTTGATGGTAAGTAGACCTCTCCATGTCTGTGAGAGATGGAAGGCTGCTCTGGGGCAGCTCTGGGGCAGAATTAGGCTTTTCTGTACACTTCACATGGGTATATTTGAATATCCATGTTTTGTAAGACTGACTTTACTTGATCAGTCCCACAGTTCCCATGTCCTACCCCCAGGTAGCCAACGACATTTTTTCAAGCATATGCTGCTTGAGGAAGACCTTTACTCTTTGCAATCACTGCTTTTATCGGGGATAACAAACACGGTGCCTCATATCCCACCGGCCGCTCTGCCCCCCATCCCCCCCGAGTCTGCAGCCTCCCTCCTCGCCGGGGCAGCGGACCTGTCTTTTTTGTTGCTGTTTTTTATTTGTTTTAAAATTTGCAGTACTGGCTAGAAAAGCTGCCAAATGCCGTGTCGTCGGCGGGCGTGAGTTTTAGGAGAGGTTCGTGTGCCATCTAGAGGAAGCGCGGCCGCCTGAGAGGGGACGGACGGGGCGGGAGACGCTGCGCTGCCGCAGCCTGAAATGAACGTGGGGGACCCGCAAAAAAGCCCCCAGCACCCAGCAACGATTGAATTTCTTTGGAAAACCTCAGTAAATGGCGCGCTATACCTCTGCGTTTGCACAGATTTTGCATGTCTCTGGAAAAAACACCAAGAATGCTGTAGTCTTTTCTATCCCAGTAAAAGAGAGAATGCCTGTTTGCGTATTTTAGTCGTCCTAGTATATATTAATGCTGTCCAGTTCCTAGGGTGCAGAAAGAAACTGGAAAAACTAGATCTCATCCTTCCTTCTTGATTTGTCTTTGTTTTTTGAACCTTGCATAATCTGATGCTTCTAGCATGGATCAGCTTTAGATCAGCAGACAGAAAGTTCAGTAATGGTTGATTGTGAGGGTGTCAGCATCTTGAGAGCAAGAGACAGAGCCTCATAACCTCATTCCCTGTACCCCAGATCGTGTAAGGTAGCAAAATTTAATACTTTTCAACTAGGACCTATGCTAGCAAGATGAATCTGTGTGAAGTTATGTGCTCAAAGTTTCTTGTGGGTAAGAAACCCTCAAATGCAGCAGGCGTGAATCTTCGCTGGAACTGCAGAGCAGGGTTTCAGTGTGGCAGTCATTGCCTGACAAGGTCAACTCTCTGTTCTCAAATCATGTGTTTTAGTGAACTGACCTTGTTAAAGGAAACTGTCCCATCCCGGGGCCTTATGTTAAAGTTGAAGGAGCAGAGAGGAAGTTAGGTCTTGTTAATTCGAGGTCCACTGAGCACTGGCTCCTCGGAGACATGTACAAGCTGAGGTACAGTGTAAGACCCTGTGATTGCTACTGCAAAATGTACAGACAAACAGCAGTGTAAGGCCAGCTTGTTGTGTTCAGTAACTTTCTCCTGAATTTGTTGTCACATTAGAAGACTTCTAAATTGAAACTGTCATGACTCGATAGCTTGAAAGAACTGAAAAATTTCCCCAAAGCTCATTGTCATATTGCTTACAAAAAAATCTATAATAATAGTTAATATGCAGTACAGTCTATTCACATTTTGAAACCTATCATTACTTCTCTGATAAGTAACTAATATTAGGGGATGACTAACCAGGGTCAGTTTATATTTGACTTGGCTTTTTTCAGTGACCTCATTTGATGACATCAGCCTCATGACAAGGGGTTCACTCGAAAGGACACTTTATAACATCTAGTGGCTGTTTGGCACTGTGAGGTCTCCGAGTGTTTACTGCAAATCGCAAACCAATGAACAACAAGGAATGTGAAGTACTTTGTCCTGGAGGTACTTCCCTTGCTCACTGTCAGAAGCTGAACAAGGTGCAAAAAACAGAGGGGCAAGCTCAGGTGACAACTCATGACTTGTCTTCTACTGCGTGATACTTTCTAACTGGTGCAAACATGATGAAGCTTCTCCGTGTGAATAAGAGGAACAAACAGCCTCCCCCCACTCCCACCAATTTACTCTGCACTATTTAATGAGGTCACTGTCCACTGAGGTCGGCCAGGTCTGTGGCTGAGCAGTACCACCCTGTGCAGTAGCAAAAGGATCTGCATCTGGGACGTTGCACAGCAGCAAGAAGCAATATTGGGCTGTTCTTGCAAAAGCAGGTACTGTGTGACAGCATCCAGGCATTTCAGGACACCTCTGCACAACATCAGGTGGCACACACAGACATACTAGCGCTACCTTCGACCTACCTGGCTTGCTTATTGAAGCCAGCGTGAAAGTGCTTTTCATTGCTAAGTGTTGTATTATGCTGCTGCAACTTCACTGCTTCTCATACCCATATAAGGTAAAGATCTTGTAAAGCAAGTCTGAGGGCATGTACAAACCAGTGGTGCCTCCCTGCATGCAGCATAGACTTTGTTTTCTGTTGTGTGTAGGGGAGAGGTGAAGTTCAAGCTTCCCACTGCAGAGGAGAGAAATACAGCCTCCACAACATGACAAGGTGACAGAATCACTTCTTAGAAGAGAATGTAGGGTAAATTAACTTCTTAGAAGAAGATGAGTGGTGAAGCCACGAGTAAAGGACTCATAAGAAGATGAGCAGGTGGCTACAACTTTGTATTTCTTCCCAGAACCTTTGTGTCAGATGGCATTGTAGATGGAGTCATCTCTGGGTCAGGTTTAATATTAAAAATGAGATGGGGAGGGGGGGCGGGAAGACAGGGAAATTATGTGGTTCTTCTATTAACCCTCATCATGGGTCCTGCATCAGCAGGAAGAGTTTTCAATTGAATCACTCTGATCCTTTATCTTCCTGGAGAGAAGACCGTTTTGACATTGGTCAGTTCACTTCATTATTTCCACGCAGACTCCTGGGGGCATTATGGAATTTTGCAGCCTAGAGGAGGTACTCACTAAGAAGTGAGGTTGAACTGTGGTTTTATTGTGATTTGCAGTAACAAGAGAGACAAAGCTCAGCAGAGAAGTAAATTAAAATTACATTCACTTTGAAGTCTAAGTAATGCTTTCTATTTGTACCATGTTTAGTCCTGACAAGCCAGTCTTGCTTCTGCAAGCAAGATATGTGGCACATTGTAGGACTGTAAAAAATAACTATTTGTGCAGGAAAAATTTTTTGCAAGATCAGTGGCATAGCTACCTATAGGTCTGCGTGCATCTCAAAAGTAGATTCTTAGTTGAGTATGTATTAAATAAAAATGTTTTCAAGGGCATGCCACAGCTCCTCTTTACAATACATGATGGTTGATCTTAAAAAAACCCCCCAAAACTCACAGGGAAACACCGTAAAAAAACCAGTCCTCTAAAGCAGTTTTATCCATATAGACATCATTACCTTACTTTCTATTCTGAGAAAGAACGTCCTGCATACTGTAATAAATAGGATTAAATGGGAAAATATCTGCTACGGACAAAAATATTTGCTTATCCCTGACTGGTCATGTTTAGCAACATGGGGTGGTTTAAAAATTATTAAGCATTTAAGAAAAAAAAAAAAGGTTGTGCATCAAATACCAAACTTAATATTATACACAGTGTATCTGCAAACTGTGACTAAAGGTGAAACATTTTTAAAATACCTCTGATAATGAAAATATTTGTTGTAATACATGTCTTAAATGGCTTGAACAAAATACTCATTGTGTGTGCACAAAACCGCTTTATTCAGCACTAATTCTTGGATTTAGCCCTTGACGGGGTTGAGATGCAGGAAGAGTGAAGGATTTTACAGCAGGGGAGCTGGAATCCATAACAAACACCTTTTTAATATAGGGCCATAACCATGATGTGATTTGGAGTGGGAGAGCTGAATTTGATTATTTTTTCCTGAGTGCCTGGAGTTACCACCACATGTGCTAATATTCTCATAAAAAATGTCTTTAGTGTACAAGATGTTGAGGACAGATACTGCACCACAAAACTACATGGCAGGTTCCACCTCTAGATTTGAGAGATCCCTTTTGTCAAGTGATCACACAGCACAGGGTGTTGTCTTCTCTCTTTCTGTCAGCAATTATATCCTACTGTGTTTCCTCATTCTTTGCTGATTTGGACATGCTCAGGGCTCCTGCACAGTCAGCCTTGTGAGCACTCAGAAGAATGACCAAATACCCTTACCAGATGCTTTTGGAAAGCTGCACATACCGATTTTGCTCTTGATTCCCCCGCATGACAGTCTGTCTCACTTTTGCTCATTCATACTCTGCAAAACATCCAAAACCAAAGAACCTAAAATTTGTCACAGTGAGTGGCAAACAAGACAGAAGACGCTTTTTACATGCTTGCTTTCAAAGCGATCAGTTCATTTTAAAAAATTTTCTGAGCCATGTATTAAAGCCCTTTTCCTTTTTTAAGACTCTCTTCTCACACAGTCTTGTTCGGAAATGGTGTGCTTTCATCTCTCTGATAATTTCTTGTCTTTCTTCTTTTTGCAGTTTTCTTTTTGTGGGTGGTTAAGCTAGAAGGAGAGAAACTTCAAAAACTAGAAAGTAGATTATAGATCAAAACAGCCCTAAATATGGTTTGGAATAGCAAGTTTTGGCTCTTCTCTCCAGAGAAACAACTTTACTAGCTGCTTTAAAAACCTCTGAGTCCAACTTAAACCCCATTTTTTCACCCATTTTTGACACACCAGTAGCTCAGCCAGGATCACTGCATCACTCAGGGGGCAGATTACAACACGACTTAGGCCAAACCCACCTTATTCTCCCTTTGGGTGGCTTCCGTGGAGATGAGTGGTACTTTTTGTGCACCTTTGTGTTGCTTACTGGCTGATGTACCCCAGTCAGAGAGATGGGAATTTGTATGTTTGCTTGTTTCTGTTGGCACCTGGGATTGCAATCACAGCTGAGTAAATACTGTGACAATCTTGTTCTGGATGGTTAGTTTCCATGTATGTACATGCCAAGAAAAATCACTTACTGTGGCGAGTAAAATGTGTCAAGGCTGTGCTCGTGAGCACAGTGGAAGTGGCAGTGCCACCGCAGAATGCCGTGGCAGAAGCTAACGCGGGCCTCGGCTAATGGGGCCTAGCTAGGGACCTAGCCTACTGTTTCCCACTTACAGATTTCATCAGTCACCTCTGAAGTATAAAGTTTAGGGAAGATACAGAGCCTACAATTCCATTTCTCTGTTTGCTTTGTCTGTTTTTAAAGTCCCATAGACATATTTCTATGTGGCGGAAGAGGCAGCTTAAATTGAACAAGAAGAAACCTTCAAAACCCACACATACTGCAGGGGCTTAGATCATTATTACTTGTGGGTCGTCATTCTTGATTTTGTCATGAAAAGAGAGAGCATTTAGATAATAATGAAACAAAGTCCACCAGTTGCTGGATGAAATTCAAGTCTTGCAGACTGCTCTTTAGTCTTCTGCCACCTGGTGAAAACTGCAGTCCTGTGAATTTGGAAATGCCGACAGACTTCCTTAAGCAATAACGCACATGCTGGAGGGAGATGTACGTCATCTTGACTCAACCCACTGTGTTCCTGTTGCCGTCTTTCCCACCAGCTGGGTGTCATTTGAAAATGAACACAGTACGATGTCATGGTTACTTCAGTGCCAAATTTATGTTCTTGTGATGCTTGCTTACTCATTTTTTAGACTCGGAGGTTAAGGTTAAGGACCGTAGAGGTCCTTAGCGGAGGACCTTAATGCACAAATTCATCTTTCTAAAGCTCTTTTAGTACAGTACCAGAACAGTTTGTATCTTAGAAAGCAAAATATGTCAGCCATGTCTGACTCCTGTTTGAATAAACTAGGCCTTCCTATGCTATGAGCTATTTGGATGCAGCAGGAAATACCACATTGAGTGTGAATTTCACAGAAAAGCAGCTGCATGACATGTTGTGAGTTGAAGACCTGTTCACTAGCCTCACCTTGAATCCTTGGTTCCTTTCTTTAAGGTGTTTGACGACAGCTCTCCTTTTCCAAGTGTGTACTGTGACCACTGGACAATGGCATTGTCTTGGGGTGACTTTATGATGCTGTATTGCCTGCTTATTGCCCAGACATGAATCCTGTGTGTTTATGTGCCTTTAAGCTGGGTCTGAGAGAAAGGGCGGGGGAAGCTGAGGGAATTCTTCAGCGCGGTTTGCGTTCAAGGACTCACAGACTCCACTGCGCTCTCACCGCTGCAGAGCTGAGGGAGCACCTTCCTGCTTTTAGCCAGCTCTTGGCTCTGTCACTCAGGAGAGAGATGGAGAGTTAGAATTCTTTGCTTTTTAGCTAGCTTCTTGTTGGTTAGCTGAGGCAAGGGGTTTTCCCAGGATTGTGGCTTCCTCTTCTTTTTCTTCTAGGACTGCTCAGCTTTGCTCTGGTCCGGAACACCATCACTGGGAGCCCGCAGGGGTCCAGGAAAACCATCCACACCGCAGCCCGGAGGGGGCCCATGCCACACCCCAGCTCCGGAGAGAGCAGAGCCACACCTACAGAAAAGACTCTGAATCTACCAGGTCTTCTCCACAGTGAGAGGTTTTATTATTTGACATTATTCATTCTCCCGTGCCTGCGTACACCTTGCTTGTTAAATAAACAGCTTTTTTTCACTTTCCTCCAAGAAATTTCTTTCCAAACCTGTGGGGGGGAGGGGCTGCTGAAACCTGCCTTTCATTAGAAGACACATTCGTTTCAGACATTTCCTCATAATTTGTCTCAAACCGAGACAGGCATCCTCTCCTGTTCCTATCTCCCAGCCCTTTGGTTCAGTGACAGTGCCTCTGGAACTGAAAGGAAAGGCTCCATCAGGACAGGAGACAGGGCTTAGGTTCTTATTTTCACAAAGTGGAGCAGCGTCAGTGGGAGAGATTGAAATGTTTCAGGCTCTTTCACTTCTAACTCTGTCTCTGATTTGTGGGGGAAAAAATTTTAATTTTTTTACATGTTTAAGGATCTTCATGTGGCTATGATTTGTAAGGTGAAAGAACAAGGCATTTGACAACAAGAAGACACTGATGCCCTATAGGAGGGGTATGAACAACATGAGGATCAGCAGGGGCCAGCTTGAGTTGCAATAGCTTCTCAGTTATCCCTAAAGACTAAAAAAATTCTCTTCTAGAAAAGAAAATTTAATGCAAGTTAGGACAATAGAAAGGAATAGAAAATCAACAAAATTAAAACTGAAATTGGGATTAGTAGTAATTCTGAAGTATAAATGCTTAAAACTACAAGAACTGATAATAAGGTTTTCTGATACAGCAGAAACAGAGAGACTGAAAGCAAATTAGAGACTTTTTTACCTTATAAAAAGATAGAGAAACCCTGATACTGTACATTCGTCATTTCATTTTGCAATGTTTTTTTCCTGGTTGTAGGCATATACGCCTTGCTCACTATCTTCAGGCAGTACAGATATTGTGAACAACAATTCCTATGAAATAAATAAACACTCTAAGTTTAACTGTACATGTCAGGTAAGAAGCCAAAAAAGATAGATAGGGGTTGGGATTGGGTTCCAACTTGAGTCTATTCTTTGTTCTGTAGCCTTGAACAAACCGCTGAATTTGAATTTGTTTTGTTAGTTGCATATGCTTGTTCTCATTTCAGAGGAGTTTTTGGAAGGATTAGGAAGGAATTTATAAGTATCTTTGCTCTTTCTTTCTCTTTTTTGAAAGACATGATTGTGGGAAGAGATGGAGTCTTATCTCAAGATTTTTTTTTCTGTAAATTTCCATGAGGAAATCACAACATTCCCTAATTTTCTGATCTAATGGGAAGTCTTCAAATGCCACTGGAGAAGCAACCAACACATGAGCAGTTTCTGACCAGATTTATTCCTGTGCTTCACTGATTTATTTATACTCTGGTTTGTTTTGTACCATAACTGGGTCACTACTCTGGGTCACCATGCTTCGTGCAATTCCTTATGAAAGGATAACAAAACTCTTACTACTAAATAGGAAACAGTCTCTCAGGTTAAAGAACTCCAGGTGTTTCTCTCAGAAGATTTGGGCATGTTTATGACAAGCTCACCTGCTGAGATCCGATATTCATATGACGGGCTCTCAGCCATCCGTCACCACATTTCCTGCAAACTGCAGCATCAGTGTTTGCACCTGGGCAGTTTTACTGCACTGCTCATAGGTGCACTAGTTTGGCTTGGCGGTGTTGGCATGCTGAATGGAATTCAGAGGGACTGACCGCATTGTTACAGTCACGACAAACACAGGATTAAGGGTGTGTATTCTCAGTCCTTTCCCCTGCAGGTTTTTGAAAGCAGTGGTCATAAAAGGACTTAAAAGTTTGGGTATTGCAAGCTCTTGCTACCCATGGGTTCAGCACAGGGAGGGTTTTTATTCTGCTCTTCTGTCAGAGAAGGGGTTGTGCAGAGGAGTCAGGCTGCAGTGTTGATTAACAGGTAAACCTGTAAAATCAGAATGTGTTGTCAGTGCTTCACATACATCCTGCAGCAAACATGGAAGAAAGGGAGGGAAGTACGTGTCAGGTGATGCTGCTGGAGAGGTTCAGCAACAGAACACGTCTCAGCAGAAGCTACCATGGATTAGTGTGTACCAGTGTGAAGAGCAAATCTTGCTTTTCCTCTTCAGCTGCCATATAGGTGTACCTGTCACCCTTCTTTATCTCCAGAGAATTTTACAGCACCGTGAATTCCTTCTCCGTCTTACCTGGTATCCCAGCTTCATTGCCATCTATCATCATACCTGGAACAATTAGCATGTCACATGCTGAGCTTCTCCTGCTCATATTGGCTAGCAGACAGCACTGAGGCCCAAAGACTTTGAGGCATGTGTTGAGGCATAGCCATATAAACCTGAGACAAATTAGGGTTTCATGGAATCACAGAACCATAGAATGGCTTGGGTTGGAAGGGACTTTTAAGAGTTTGTACTTTCTTCCCCAGTCACAGGAAGGGACACCTTCCACTAGACCAGGTTGCTCAAAACTGCATCCAAACTGACCTTGAACACTTCCAGGGTGGAGGAATCTTCAATTTCTCTGGGAAACCGGTGCCAGCACCTCACCACTCTCACAGTAAAGAATTTCTTCCCAATGTCTAATCTAAACCTACTCTCTTTCAGTTTAAAGCCATTCCTCCTTTTCCTGTCACTACATGCCCTTGTAAAATAGTCCCTCTTCAGCTTTCCTGTAGCCCCCTTTAGTTACCGGAAAGTGTTATTAGGTTTCCCTGGAGCCTTCTCCTCTCCAGGCTGAACAATCCCAATTTTTTCAGCCTTTCCTCGTAGGAGAGGTGCTCCATCCCTCTGATCAACTTGGTGGCATCCTCTGGACTCGCTCCGTTAGGTTGATGACCTTCTTACTTTGGGGGTCCTAGAGCTGGGAGCTCTGTCTGGTTCTTATGTCTGGTCTCATGTCTGATTCCCTTACTTACACTCATTTAAAAATTTGATGAAGTCTTGAGTTGGAGTAACAGATGCAGAACTTGAAACAGTGCTACAAATAACAAAGGAATAGGCCCAAGTGCAAAAAATTTTCTTTTACATTTTAGGAGCAAAATGGTGACACTTGCATTTCACATGTATTCAAGACAGAAGGCCTTTCCTCTACCAGGGTTTTATTTGCAATGTTATCTAACTTGAGTTTTGGGTTTCACACATGCCTCAGAGGCAAAATGACTAAGATATGCACCTGAAAAAAATAGAAGCTGATACAAGACTGATATTAAAATTAAAGAAACAGATATAAAAGCAGGTCAACCATGTAAAATATATCTGAATTGCCAAACCCAACACTACTCCTTTTAGATCCGTGTAGGGGAAATTTCTGTAAATAGTTTCCTGTTGTGAATCTGATGGGCTGTTGAACAGCGTCAATTGATTCCTTTTCGCTTTCAGTGGCTATGCTAACTTTGTTTACAAGAACTGTGTTGGGTGAACACCTCTGGGAAGGAGAGAAGAGTATTTCTCGCTTCAAAAGAACTGAATGTGCTCAAGGAAAGATGGTCCCAGAAACTGAGAGACGCCCTGATACCTGTCTAGACCCAGAGGAATGGGCAGGGAACCTTGCAGCGGAGATGCTGAAGGGAGCAGGATACATCCAAAAAGTTCTAAAGGGAGGTCTTACAGTGAGATAATTGGAAGAAAAATGTCTCAGCAAGTTCATCTCAAAACTCTGGTAAGCTTGAAATACCATCAGAGAAAGGGCAGCTGAGACTGGTAAGACTGCATCCTTTCAGACTTCCTTCCTATGTTTACAAAAGAGAAATCAGTTGTTTCACAGAAGGAAGCCTAATCGCCAGTCATTGCTGGGCCAGTGATGTTAGAGTAGTGCTCAGTCACTACTGCCTCTCAGAGCCACCTAAAAGCCCTGATGAAAGCTTCACATGGTCAGGTGCCAGACAGGCAATTCACCTGGCAATTCAAAGCCAGCGAGCTGGTAAGGCACCTCTAGGAAATAACTGCAGAGGAAGAGGTTTCAGGAGGTAGAAGACTCTAAAAGCTGCCAACCAGCTGGAAAAGTGCATCTACTCACAGCTCACAGCCACAGATTTCTCCTGGAGTTAGACAAAGAAGCAGGATTAGGCGATCCCTTTTAGGCTCTATCTCTCTTCCTTCTCTGTCCAAATTCCGACCAGAAGTATGAAAAAACACAGTTCAATTCTTTTTTTTCCTTCACCTGATTTTAACTGAATCTTGAAACAGGTATTTGTCTTCCTTAAATATCTCCTTCTGAATGTTCTCTGCTTTGTCCAAGACATGGAGAATCTTGAGGCTGTCCCAACCTGTGCTCTTATTCCTGCTTCTGATACTGTGCCATATTTTGCTTCTCCAGGAAAAGGGAGAAAAACTGGAAAACATTGGTTGGCATCTCTGTTTTTCTCCTCTCCTTGCTGCTGTGAAATTAGCATCTCAGTATTAAATACTGTCTAACATTTTTTATTCAAGCTGTGGTTTTATTTCCTGATGTAAACACCCACAGTTTGCATGCCTCCTATAAAGATACAGCTTCATCCCTTCTCCCGTGCCACAGCAAATCTGTTGTAAGACTGTGTGAGGGAATTCTTGCAATGTTCCTGAATGTGTGCGATGAAATGTGATAACAAAAGAGTTAACTTTCTCCCTCTCCGAGCATATGCTACTTCTGAGTCTTCTGGGGGCTTCCTGAAGTCTGGGCTCATTTCAGCTAAACTGATTTTTGTTTGCCCTGTTTTAAAAACATCAAGTCCAAGAGCTTTGCTAACTGTAAAGTATCAGAAAGGAGGAAATGCGCCTGCTCATGTTTTCCCTGAAATATTCTTCCCTAAATGACTTGAGTAAAGCTGCAGAGTTTAGTAGCGACAGAAGCGAGGACTCATGGATACTGTAAACCTTCAGGGTTGGCTTGTGTTACCTGATGAGAAGACTCTCCTGAGAATAAACTATGAGGTAGTCTTTTCATTTGTCTTTGTTCTGGGAGAAAACCAGATGAAACATTTCTCATTTGTTTGCTTTCTGGGTATGTCTACCACTGAATCAGTTTACATTTTTGTTTTGATTTTAAGAGTTAAGAAGCTTCTCGTGATCTTTGCAAAATTAAAATTTTTGCCTGATAAAAGATACTTTTAAAACGCATAGCAGATGTATGTATATTTTATATATCTATCTCGCTGTGTGTATTTGCACAGCAAAGTGTGAAACAGGAAGTTGCAGAGGTGCATAGATTTAAAGGGGTTTGCTCTTTAAAACATCAAATGGGAGAGTGGATGGCCTGTTTTAGTCATCCACGTCTCAGTGAAGCTATGCCCACTCACTGCCAAGACCGTGACCAGATGACCAGACATTCTATTTTACAGTGCAGTTATTCCTCTTTCTTTCTCACCTGTGCCCCACACACAGCACTATCAGTGTGGGACAAACCTGCAGTGCCATCACCCCTTCCTCATAAAGTTCTTTATGTAGATACTCTTTCTAAGCACAGGACAGTACAATGTCCACGCTGCTCTTGGTAGACAGCTCGAAAAAAACCCCATTGCTTGTCAGCTGAACCACTTTACCATCAATCAGGCTGTTACTCCTGGTGACGTGTTTGGCATACAAGGGTTGGTGTGCCCAGCCTCCGTGGCAGGAGGTCAGTCCTGGGATAAGTTGTGGGTTTGCACCACCTTGTTTGAGGAGCTATGCAAACACAAACATCGTCTGGAGTAAATGCTGGGGCACAGGAGGAGAGCTAGGGGCAGGAAGGGAGGACACGAGAAGCAGGGGCTGGAATCTGTGGTGGGAGCATACACAATGAGGGAGGGCTATTCTTTCTGTTTTACTCCATTTATACAAGCATGCCAATCACACGCACATCTCTGCCAGTTTCACAAAGCTCTCAAAACTCCCACCTGCTGCCTGTTCCTTGGGACTGTAAAATAAAAAGCCGTCCCCACCTCCTGTCCCCAGAAGCCATATTGTCCGAGCTATGGGCTGCTATCTGTCTTTTTGGAATTCCCCAGTACGTGCAATTTTACCCCAGAGTAGTAGAATTAGAGCATTTCTGGTTCTGGTCCCTCCTTTGCACTACTTCTCACTGTTTTATCTTGTTTCTTCTGCCTTTGCTGAGAGGATACTAGTGTGCTTGCCTTCTTCCCAGCAGACCTAAGTTGTAACACGTCCCTGAAAGGCTGTAGGGCGCTGACTCAGGGCTGGTGGCCACACCGCTTTGTGTCAGTGTTGACATTACCCGTGTAGATAGGTGGAAAATCATATCAGAGTGCTGGGCTGGTGTAAAGACATGAGTTTTATTGCGGCAAAAAATATTAGTCCTTTAAAATAGGGGTCTTCAAGGAAGAGTACATGACCTAACTGGTCTTCCGCTAAGGAAACATGCAAAGACTGGCAGAGGTACTTCCCGGAAGTACCAGATCTGTCTGGGTTTGAGACATTGGGCCATTTCTGTAACCAGACAAGCCTGAGAGTGGCAGCACGTGAAACAGGGAGGTGTATTTGTGTAGGGTGTGTCCCCCTGGGACAGAAAAAATTAATACAGAGCAATATATATTCTGCTCACTGTTTTGTTTTAAATGTGTAAAGGCTGCTGCCTTGATTTCTCCTTTTGGTCAGTACACCCAGCTTTTGTTCTCAAAACAAAAGGGACTTCACAAACTCTCAGTTTGGACTAAACGGAGGATTTGCAGATAGTTCCCTGGATAAGGATACCGATGGCATTTGCTCCCTTGACAAGATTGCCTTCCTTTGGCAAAATTACTATTTCTCCCAAGCCTGGAAAAGTCATGAATGTTAAGCTTATTGGAGGAGACAGAAGCAGAGATGGACACTGTGCATAACAGTAACAATGATTTTCCTGTTAAACTGAACATACTGAAAGCTGTTTCTGAAAAAGTTTGAGGAACCTAAGAGATCCTGTGTCACAGAATTTGGGTCTGCAAGTAGACTGCATTAGAAACTTCACAAGAGCTAGTCACACAGAGCCTGCTCTTTTGATTCTGTTCACTGTGCACCTACTTTTGTAAAATAAGCTTCAGAGTTCAGAGTTTATTCTCTGCTCACCAGGCTGCAATCATCCAGTGTATGGATGATTTACTTTTCAGTACTTCTCTACCACGAGGTCTGAAACGATCTGTCATAAATTGTGGAGGTTGGAAGGAACCTTGGAAGTCTCTGGTCCAACCAAAAAGTCCAAGGTACTATTCTGGCTTGAGCTACACCATATGCACTCAGCTCTGTCTCCTGAGATTTGCAAGCAAACTTCCTTCAGAGACCCCAGAACTGACTCGTTACCTTACCTTGTTGGCAGCTGCAGGTGTTACTGGTCACTGTCAGCAGCCTGACACCACTCTGGCCATTGCCTGTGTTGGGGGCACACTCTTTGTGTCCACCATGGAGCAGCCGCATTCTTACAGTGCCTTTCTGCCAATATCAGTGAGGAAATTACTGAGAAGCTGCTCCTCAGAGCAGCAAAGAGCAGGAGAGTGAAAGGTAGTGACCATAGACTGCAATAGGAGATGCTCAGCCTGATGAGAAGGAAAAGGCTTTTTGCTCATGAAGACAGACCAGCAATCCAGGAGGGACCAAGAGAGGTTATGCCATCTCCGTCCCTGGAGTATTGTCAGCCCCAATAGGATAAAAAAAGCTCAGAGCTCCCTGGTCTGACCCCATGGCTGAGTCTGCTCAAGGCATGGGTTAGGCTGGAGTCTTCCCAAGTCCCCGGGGGGACTGCATGAACCTGTGGTCCTCAGCCATGTAGGCAGGGTATCTTCAGACACTCTGCTGTGCTTCCGTCAGGAACAGGAGTGTTTGTGTGTTCCTCCTGAGGAAGCCAGTTCCCTGTTCTCCTGAAAGCCATGCGGTGGTTTCAGCAGATGGCCTCAGAATCGGGGGGGATGTGGAGAGACACTTCTTGTAGGGTTGAGGAGCTGTCTATCCAACATGAACTAGCAGCTGCAAGTTGAAATGAACATTAAATGCTAGGCTTGAATTATTTGGCAGTAGCAATAGACTTATTTGTCTGATACCATGGGAGAATGATGCCTATTGCATTTTAACTCTGTGTGATCCTTTTTGTTCTTGTTCTCATGGTTGGTTTTTACAAGAAGTTCGGTCACAAAGCAAATTAAGGAAAATCCTCCAATCCTCTTGAATACCAGGTCAGTTATTTTTTGCAAAATGATCAGGTAGAAACAGGCTTTGCAAAACATGTGAAACTGAAAATAAGTTTTTTAAGATTCGGCAAACTGAACTAGTGACAGGAAACCTCAAGCACTGTATTACTAAGCAATTAACACCAAGTGACTTTCAGTAATTCCTGGAACTCATTCACAGTATTTCTCGGTAATTTTGTGAAGGTATTTCCATCTGCCTGTCTTAAATTCTTCGTACTGGTTCCATTTGAAAAACAAAGTATTTACTAGAAGAATATTTGAACACAAACAAAGGAAACAGACTAGAAGGAGCCTGAACATTAAAAAGTACATCATTTAAATGCAAAAGCTGTTGGGTTTTCTCAGAAAGCCTTTGTTATGATCCAACCTAAACAAAACAGTTTTCAACCTAATCAGAGAATGGGATACCGACAGTTTAGTAATGCTCTTTCAGAGCAGGAAGACAGAGGTCTGAAATGGAAAGATCAACTGCAAGACTGCACTGCTCTTTTTTGATGTCGTAATGTAAGAGGAGCACCATGTGAAGTGCCTGCAATCTCCGACACAAGATGTGGAGCTCAGTGGCTGAGATGAGCTTTGGCTCTCTTACAGGTTACAGATATTATTTCTAGTTGGCAGCATGAAAAACTGGAAGATGTTTGCCTGCCCATGGCCACAGCTAGATGCATGTAACATACCCAGGATTATGGGAACTCCTGACTCTTTCCCAGTTGATGGCCAGGGACAGCATCTCTTGAAGCTTGCTGTGAGATGAAATGTCAAGGAATGGGAAGGGAAATAGTGTGTTAACCTAAGAGACTAAAATATCAACTGTGTACAACTGATTCTTGGAGAGGTTTCTATGAACCAGTAAGGGCATGGCTTAAAGGCAGAGCTTCCTCCTCAGTTAGACGGAGTGCACTCCTGTCACATTTGTTGGAGAAATTTCTCCTCCTTCTGAAGTAGATTTCTTCTTGGTGTGAGGCGCTGGCCTTTTTTGTTAGATATGGTGGTTGGAAATGCAAATCACCACAAGTTTTTATTTGTGTCCAAAGACTTTGTAGGTGAATTGTTTAACCCCTGTGTATTCATAAGGTGGACATTGTGAAAAACACACACACACACACACACTGGTCTCATCTGCCACACCAGGCAAAAAGCAGGCTTTGGAGAAGTCTTGATTTTTTTGAGTCAAACCTAGATTTACTGAAAGAGACAGTCTCCCATGGGGGAGCACAGTGGCAGCCTAGGGGAATCCTAGGACTCCTGATAATGCAGGAGATCTAACTTGCAGTATTTTAAATGAACTGCTTCAAGCTTCAAGGAATTGCCCTTTACTGATGGAGCAGTGCTTTCTTCTCACTATTATTTGTACCGAGCTGGTGATTTTCAAGGTGTATTGCACGGTAAATTTATTTATTTAAAATTTAATACTGAAGGATGTGTGTTCAATACTAAGGCCAGCAAAGGAGACTTCAGTGAATTTCTACAGTTCTTGCAAGTGAATATGGGAAAAATGCTTCCATCTGGAGTAAAAAATGGCCATGCACACATGTATGAATAATATGAGTCCCAAGGGATAGCACAAAGCTGTTTTATACCTTTTGCATTTGCAATATTGAGACATATAGGGGTAAAGACGTCTCCAACAGCATAAAGGACTACTGGGACACTGCTGGGAATGGTACTTAGATGCCAAGTCTCAGAGTTGTACTGCCAAATGACAGCCTTGCCAGCTTCTGTGGAGAGGGCTTATGAAACTATCTGCTTAGTTTTATATTGGTTGTTTGGCTCAAGCTGATCTTCCTGCGAAAAAGCTAACGTTCTGTGTTTGGAAGATTTTGGACTGGAATTAAAAAAAAAGTCTTAAGCTTTTTAAAAATGTCATGCCACTGAAATGGAATGTGTTTAACCTTGTTAGTGCAGGGAACCACAAAAACAAGACTTGTAAAAGAATCATGGAATTTTAATTTTTTCTCATTTCCTTTTCCAGACGAAAAAATGATTGCTTTGAGATGATCTTAGAAGCAATAATGAAAAGATATTTCTGTGAGGAAACAATGTAATTTTCTCCCTCTCTCATATCTATTTTTCAAATACTTCACTCACTTAAAATGCTTTGATTTTTGATATTTCTGTAGTTTCTCCCTGTGATCGTGAATTTTTTTCTTTTCTTTTCACACAAATATTCTCCCTCCTTCACTCCAAGATGATCTCTGCACTTGGCTTGAGGTGTTAATCTTGGCAAGGAAACTCCCAATTATTTGCATTTTTAAAAGCAAACACAGGTTCAGCTGGTTTTGCATCTCTCAGAAGAGGAGTGCAAAATGCTGTCTGTATTCCAAGACAGCTTGCAGTGCCTTTCACTGTAAGAGTTGAGAGCAAGGTGCTAAAATACAAAAGTATTCTAAACCTGGCAGCGATGATAAAATAATTTTTATTCTGATGTGCTCCGGTTTGCTTTGGAGAAATGTAGACATGCACAACATGTAATAATGCAGATCACTTGTACACGGCCTCTAACATGATGTATTGCACCAACCAGCCAAGAGTACACTTGCCCAATTTGTCAGTTATAATCTGGGGCTGTGTGTGTTGCAAGATTTCGAAGCTTACTTGCTGCAACAAAAGCAGAAACAAAACAGAACTCAGGAACCCTGACTTTTGATTTTATTTCAAGAGCAAGAGAGCATTCAAAAGACTTCTGATGAAGGAAAACCCTTAACCCTTAAAACCCTTTCCTTTTCCTTAAGGAAAACCCTTTCCTTCTGATGAAGGAAACTCTCTTTTGGCTTCGTTGCTTCTCTGCAGAGGAACAAAATGAAGTGTACTCAGGAATGGAAAACAATTGAAAAAACACACCTAGGAAGAAGGAGGGGAAGAGGAGTGAGTGGTATAAGCTGCTACTGGAACATTCTGGAACTAAGAGAATGAGGGTGTGTAAAACAGGCTTGAGGGGAAGGTGCTGGTGGATCACCTGTACGAGATCTAGGGCTGTTACTGCATAGAGCTGACAGGTGTCGATGAAGCTGATCAGGTGAGGGTTGACCCACGGCCAGCCTTCCGTAGTGTGTTTGAGAAGGCAGCTTCCACCCTTCTGCATTTCAGCTCTCAGGCTGTTAAAGAAACAAGTTAGAAAATCAAAACAGCAATATTTTTCAAGGACAGAGAAATCAGAGGGCTTTGGTTTCAAAGTTCTGTAACAGAAATTGAAGTTTTTCATTTTAGTTTAAAAAAAATAATCCACCTTTAAATGGTGATTGAACATTAAATATATTTTGAGAATAAATTTCCCGTGCAAATACTGCCACCATTTAATTTTTGACAAAGCACATTAGTTTCATGGAACTCTGTATTTCAGGAGGAAATATTTTGGTCTATAGTTTGTGTGTGGCTTCTGAGAACAGGGCTGCTACATCAGATCCCGTTTTGGGATTCTCCTTGTGCCTTGGGCTGTAACCACAAAGTAATGGCTAAAGCTGTGGTAAAAACAGGTCTGTTGTGGCTTATTTTTGTCAGTGCAGTATCTTGAGAGAGGTGGATGGAAATCAATTCAGAGCCTACCACTGTGCAAAATAAAAGCTGAGGAGCTGCCATGCTCTTATGAGAAAGAAACCAAAAACCTGCAGCAGTTCAAGTGCATGCTCCCCAAAACACGGTCTTTGCATGCAGGGAGGAAACAGCTTGGGTTGGTGGTCCCATTGAACCTTCCTTTCAGTTGGCCCAGTCCCACCAAGTTCTGATTTCGGGAAGGAGAGGCCATGCACACCACGTACCAACAGCATGATATACCATGAAAATTTCAGTGGCCGTGGAGACCTCCGTCCAGCCAAGGAAAAACCCAGACAGAAGAAGGGCACAGATGAAGAAAAGTAGTTTTAGCTGAAGCCTTTTGAGGCCAAAGTTTGTTCTTGGGGATTCAGGCTCTTCTTTCATTCCTGACACATCCAGTTCCATTAGAGTACCAATATTACAGATGTCCTGTTTCAATGATTTAATTTAAAGTTGGAAAGTCTTTAGGAAGAATAGCTCTGTAGGCACTGAGTCTCCCAAAGAAGGGGTCTGAAAAACCCAAAAGAGATGTAGAGTTTAGGTTCTGTTAATGCTAGGAAAGAAATTATTTTTACACTTACTGGAGTTCTTAGTTTTTAAAAAAGAAATAACCATAAACCCATAGCTCTTCTACTATAGGTTGCTTAAAAGTTGCTAGAAGGCTATTTTGTTGTAACATTAGTTTAGCTGGCTGAGTTAAAGCCAGTTAAATTCCCTCTACCTGTGGGGTACCTGTATTTGAGGCAAACCTCCCCGGGAAAGCATTTTCAGAAGTGGGAGCATCTGCTCTCTCATCAGCCACAGAACCTGCCTGTGTTGGGGACCCATCTTTTTATTATAAAAAATTTACTTTTTTAATGGTCTTCTCCATACAATTTTTAAGTGAGGGGGAGGAAAACAAAACATGATGAAGCTCTGCAGTTTTACATATGACACGATTTATGTCTCACTGCACCAGAAGGAGTGGTACGAGTATTCTGAGAAAAAATGAAGTCTAGACTACTCAGAAATCTCTTTTTCAGAAGGAATGCAAATGCACTGACTTACACCCACTCTCACTTGGCTCCATGACCAGGGTGGAGCTTGCAGTTGTTTGTCTGTTAAAATAAACAAAGCATGTGTTTAATGGTTTTGATGGACCAGAGAGTCTCAAAGCTTATGGGGTCTGAATCAATGCAATTGAAAATACTCGTTTGCTCAACAAAAAAAGGCGATTAAACCTCACCGTTTCTGGAGCAAGACACACTAAAAAACATTAAAGCATTTTTTCCGTTGCTTTCACAGGTACACATACTGTTCTTTTAATACACTAGTTTTCATAGAACTACATCGGTTCTTATTAGAACTGATTCAGAGCTCTGTAACTAAAAAAATTAAATCCTGAAAATTACTATTTGTTACTTCCTTTTCATTTTGGCACTTACACACTACAATTATGAGCACTCAAGAAAGTTTCAAATAAATGAAGTTGCTTTGCCTTGCTAAAGCTTTGAGAAAATTACTTAAGTAAAGATAATTGCACTAGATTTGATATGGAGATGAAAATAAAATTTTGGTCCAGGAAAATGGTTTGTCACTGTGGAATTAATGTCACACTACCTTAAAATACAGTTGTGAGGACAGAGGAGGAAGAATAATGTTGAAAATAGAAAAAATACACTCCCAAACATAGAGGAGTGGAGAAGATATGGTAACATCAATCTGTGTGAAATAAAATAACCAAAGATTATTTTAAATAAAGAGCATAGGTATTTTTTCAGGCTGTTTGTGTCATCAATACTGCTGTTTCTAGACGCATGCTTAGACCAAATTTTAATATAAGCAGGACATATTTTTTTTACAAGGACGTTTCTTGGACTGTTCTTACTGTGACCCTGAGAAAGCTATAGAGATCAAAGATAGCATGTTGTAGGCTATGTTCATCTTAAAAAAAAAACATAGCTGTTTCTCATCCACAAGCTATAAAAGCAGACAAAAGTGGATTTTCAGGATGCTTGTCCTCAGCTGTTACTTGCAGGGGTTCTCATATTATTTCGGGTGAAATCCTTACTCCAGTGAGGTAACTGATAGTTCTGGCATTTTTTTAATGAGGTCTGTGATCAGTCATCTACATGTAGGTATTAAAAATTTTGAAAGTTGAAATCCTCGAATTTAAGTGTTTAAGTGTTTCTTGTTTGCTCACGGAAAACTGAATTTAGAGGGTATGAGCAATTGTAATTTTGAGAATAAATATTACATTTTTGTATTTGAATTTTTGATTTTTTAAAATTAAATATGTCTCAAATACATGTATTTATGTGGACCAGGGGGGATTTTTTTAAATTTTCACGTAAGAAAAAGTCTTCGAGACTCCCGACAACAAACTCCCTTCCCACATAATTTTTTTTCCAGGTCTGTCAGTGGTCCAATCTGCAGGTGCTGTGCTGTCAGCAGAGGTGACCAGAGCTCCAATGTCTCCCTCTGCTACCGACTCTGCCCTGGCTTATTTCATAGCCCTGGCAACCAGTGTAACACCCTTGGATATGTCATTACCTGGTGTAAGTTGTCATGGTGCCATGCAAGCCATTAGCACTGGCAGTGAGGCTCTGGCTCGCTGCGCCTTGGTTTACTCTTGTGATTAAATGAGCAGAACTGGCTGTGCTTGCCAAACGCATTGCACTGGGTAAATAACGAACAGATGTCAAATGCTCTGGGCTTCTCCAGTGGGGAAAAAACCCAACTGCCCACCAACAGAAAGAAGCTGCAGGAATGGATGAGAGTGGTGTTAACTTCAGAAATCTTCATCGAGGTGGCAGGTGTATTATTAGGAAAATGAGCTGTGGTAAACACCAGTTACTCTTAATTCCTCATTAAAATGTTTTATTACAGATCTAAGTTTGTCTGAGCAGTTCTTCTGGAGTCATGGTAATGAGTATGTTTGACTCATGTAATGTTGAACTTGCAGTATTTTATTTGCTCAACGTTTCGAAAGCATTATGAGTCCAATGTGTGTCGTAGGAGAGAAAAAGTCAAACAATATCTGAATTCCAGTCAGGCTCCAGGAAGACACAAGACTCTTGCTTATCTGTTAAAAAGCAAACACTTGCAGCTATATTTTGTTCACTACCAGTAGCTGCCAACTACTCTTACGCTACATGGTCTGAATTATATTTTCTCCCCTAGGAAGCTGTCAAGTCTCTAAAAATCAGTATTATTCATAGAAACCTAACCCTACATAATGAAAGTTACTTCTGCAATAGGGCTCCTCGAAGCTTAGATTTTTTTGTTGTTATATAATTATTTTTTACTAACATGGTTGTATAGAATTTTTTTTGCTAAGCTGCAAAGGACATTTCTTTCCAAGCTTTAATGGAGAGCTGCCATGCAAGCGATAGGAAAAAATTGGCAAAGTAAGTTCCCTCTGATGGTTTTCATGGCTGCTTACGTTCTTTATCAGTTTTGTGTCAGGAAACTGGAAAGTGGAGGGGCCAGTGCTATGACTTACCCAACATTAGAAGGGTGCAAGCAGCAACAAAGCCACTGGGGAGCACAAGCTGTCCCCAGCTTGCAGAGATTTGGGGTGCTGCTGCAGTGGGAGGGGGAGGGTGAGCGAGAATGGTGGTCCTGGAGGTGTCCTGGAGGATGGTCTCTGAAGAAACCTGGCGGGTCACCACTGGGCCTGAACTCCTGGTGGCTCCGGGGACTACAGTTTTAAGCCCAGCAACAAAAACACAGCTGCAGGCTTGCAAGTGCTCAATTTTAGTAATTGGTGATAAAATCGTAATCTCTTAAAGGAACTGTGGTTGTGGGGTGGTGGGAGTTTCAGAATTCTTCCTATTTCTTAGAAGGCCAGGCTTGCTCAGCAAGGCAACGCCTTCCTCAAAGTCACCCAGCAGCCACAGCAGAAAGCAATGAAATCATCATTGGGGTGAGCTTGTGGAGTGAGGCTGTTTGATGTTCTACAGAGTGAAAGCCTGCAGTGCTGTTACCCCACCACAGAGAGGAATCACATTCCAAAATAAGAGTCGAGGAAAGGAAAGTGCTGCCCTTCAAATGGGTGTTAGCAGCAGCTATTCTTTCCTCCCATGTCCTGCCTTTTACCGGCCTCCTCCTCTGGCTGTGGCCCTGCTGGTGCTTCAGGGTGCCCTTTGGTTGCTGTAAGCCCTGCAGGAGCATCTTTCTCCCGCCCTAAGAATTGATTTGCAGGGCTGCAGCTTGTATGAATAACTCATGTACCTCCTTCCTGTTTGCTCCTCCTCAGCCTTCTTATATCTAAATTTTGTTAAATCCCCTGTGCCACCCTTTCTGAGGGCGAGCAGTATTGTAGTGCTTGACAGGGACTGCTGGGAGGATGAATTTTGTTAAAGCTGTCAGAAAATCTACACAGTTTAGGGAGGTTAAATGATTGTTTGACTACATCATTATTAATTCCTTGTCAAGGATCTTGGGGAAACAAAAATCAACACTTTAGGCAAAAAGCATGTTTCCATGCAATCTGATATATGTTACATGTGTATTCTTCTCATAAATCCAAAGAAATAATCTTCGCTATCCTTATTATCCCCGCCTCCCAAAATTTAAAAAAACCCTGCTTGCACATAAACTTAGAAAAACAGGGAGAGAGAAAATTATTTTACTAATTTAATTAAGATATTTTAGAAAGACTTGAACCAAATGAGATCTCAGTTGAAGAGAAGAAAACCTAAAACCTGTCAGGTGATTTGATATAGCAGCTAAAGAAACATGTGTCTGCCCCCGGTGAACTGTGCAAGGCACATGCATGGTTTACTGGATACAGTATTTCTACGAGATAAGTAGGATTCTAGCCCTTGCTCTTGAAGGCTGAATTTCCACCTATGAACCAGATGGGGGGGGGCTCATGGGTAAGGAGGAACCCCTTCCCCTCTGATGTGGTACCAGACATGCTGGAGGACCTGCATCCCTTCCCCACCAGTGTTTCTCACTCTGCACTGTCATCTTTCATGTTGCTCCAGAAATAACATCCACAGCTCAGAGCAGTGAGTCTGCGGGGAAGGAAGAGCTGGTGAGCACCAACCACAAAAACAATGGCAGAGATACAAGATGGACCAGGGGATGCTGTGACCTGCTTTGTGTCCGGTGCAGTAGAACCTTGGTTGAGCATTTTCACCGTTATCTGCCCCTCCTTTCCTATCCTTCCTCCAGTCTATTTAGAAAATGAATGACTTAGGCCAAGGCCTGTCTTCTCTTGACAGTGTGTATGTGTACTGTGACTACTAATGATCTCACCTGGGATTGCTGCTCCAGCTCAAGTAGCACCCAAAATACATGTTTCAGAGCTAAGTAATTGAACTCTAGGTGGTATCTGTTGGTGAACAGTGGAAGTCCCCTCTTTTATACAGAAATCACAATTTCTGTTCTGGGTTAGTGCTTCCACATCGGGCACTTAGGGATCTTTGAGAAGTTCAGTCTCAAGTGCAAAGGGTGCATGGAGAGGAGTTTGTGCTTTGAACATGCCAATATGAACCAATTTTGCTCCTGTGCATGTATGGCACGCTTCCCTGGTGCTCAACAAAATCTCAAAGTCTCTTGACAGGGATTTTTTGCTAACAGTTTGCATTCCCATAATGTTTGTTCAATTCCTATCACCTTCCCCGCAGCACTGGACTAGACAGAGGTATTTAAACCAACTACCACTCTGTTTTGTTTTTCTCTAGCTATATTGCATCTCATATTTCTGAAAAATCTCGTTGGACAACCAAGGGATGTATGTCCTGTGCACTCCCTCAGTGAACTACCCTTGAGATGGATGTTTAAAGCATTTTCTCTGCACTGCTGGTAGAAAGTTGCAGACCCTGGTGTGGTGCCATTCCCATAGAGCTGAAATGGAGATGGACTCTTCAATGCCAGCAGTTAACTTATCTCCAGCTTGGTAAAAAATTACACCACCAAGCCGGTGCTGGAAGTTCCGAGCCATTGGTATTCCAGCAGGCCACCCAGAAGGCAGGCAGCAACAAGAGAAATGCAAATGCTACGAGGCTTTCCTGCTTTCTTTTCCTGCTTTGTGCTGCCATATGGCACATGTAACACAGTGCCTCCCAGAAAGTCTCCCAACCTCCCCACCAGGACAGAAACGGGATTTTGACTGGGGAAGTAAGGGTATTGGAAGCAGAGTGAAGCTAGTAATGAAGAGTAGCTGCAGACACACTCATCACTGGAGATACACAGAGGTCAGGCTTTCTTCTTGCCAGGGGATGCTCCTGAAAGAGAAAGTTTTTGCCTCTCTTAATAGAGAATAAATGTAATTTTCCCCATCCTTAAGTTAAGAGTAGCAAACTATGGGGAAGAAGTAGTGTCCTGCTGGCAATATATCTAACTGCTAAAGTAGAGAATCTCTCAAAAAATCTTTTCAATTTGCCATGGAGTAACTGAAAATTCTGTCTGTATGAGGCAGCAGATCATCCTAGATGTGTTACACATTGCAAATTAACTGCACGAGATTGTTTTCTAACTACTGTTTTCAAAACTGAGAGACTGAAAAGTGGATTAACCATGCATCAGGTACATGACCTGACTTGCCATTACCCCAAAACCTTGTGATGTTTAGCTTTCCAGTCAAGTATGCAAAAATGGGATTGCTGACATCAGGGCCCAGTACAAAGGAGGATGGTCAGACTGGGACAGCGAGAGGAACGTCTTGCATTTTTATGGGCTAACATCACATCTGGAAAGCTGCTGCCCTCTGGTGAGTCAGCACACAAGAGATCATGCGAGTCTGATCCTCCAATCACTTGGATGGAGGAAATATGTGCTGTTTCTGCCAGCAGACTCATTATAACTAAGCCTCTCCCTTTATCAGAGAATCTTGAGAACACTGCAGAGAGTCCACTAATAAACCTCCACCTGTTTTTCTTGACTGTAACCTCAGTTACTGCCACTTGCAGATTTTCTAATCCAAATAAGTGTGTGTTGCTTGATGAACCTTTACCAGCTGTGCTCTCATTGGATTGGGGCAGGAATATCTCTTTTTGGACTGGTGACCCATGTGGTCGTGTTCACACCTGAAGCACCACAGCCCTCTTGCAACATGAAGTGTGATGGTGGGAACGATGCACCTGGCATGCTCCTCTTTTGAACAGCCTAGGAATTGATCTAGCTCTCAATTCCTTTGCTGACAGGAAAACCATAAGTTCAGAGAAAATGGGTAAAAAGTAAATTTTTGTATCTCCTCTGTGGTTTGAAGTCTAGAAAGGTTTCTTGCTTATCTTTTAGTGCTGGCTGCCATAGCTTTTGAGATGCCAACTAAATTTTTTTGTTGCTGTTTCTGAGGATCTGTTCTCTTACTCACTACAGATTTTACTAGTAGGAAAAAATTAGACACTGCCATATCATAATGACTGCAAATATCAAACAGGGTCACATCAAACAGGTTTTTCTTGTGGTTTGCTTCAAGCACTCTGTTGTTTTTTCTGCAAAACAATTTGAGAATTACTCATTCATTGGTTACTTATCAGTGTCTCAAATATTCTGTAATACCTCCCCCATGTTCCTTTCTCTTCCTTTCCATCTTTTGAGATGCATGAAGAACTCCTGCAGAAAGCCTTAAAGATTAAAGCAAAGAGACTATTGTGCATCTGGGGAGAAAAGTGGGTAACTAACTACCATCTCCAAACAGCATGGACTATCCAACTTGCTTAGTAATTTCTGTATTAACCCCACAGTTGTGCTTCAGTATGTCTGTGGAAAAATCAGTTTTATTTATCAGAAAACTTTCACTGGCAGACAATCAATCCTCATCTTAGTACCCAGTCATCCTCATTTTAAAAACTATACATCATTATCGTGGGCTTGATTCTGTTCAGTTTTAACTTCCAGCCATTAAATGACTTGTTTGATTGAAAGAAAGAAGCAGATAGTATCAGAAATGTGCCCCAAATGTAGCTACTGACAGGCTGTGACCAAATCACTCTGTAAGTTTTTGTTGCGGTAGTAGGTGAGATTTCTCATTTATCTCTTACTGAAAGGAAAATCTTCACAGTTAAGGATTGTCCTTGTGGTTTTTTGGTTTGGGGTTTTTTTTGTCAGAATGTGCTCTGCAGCATAGACATCAGGACTGGACAGAGATTTCCAAAGTTAGATTGCAACTGCTGTAATATTTGCAGAAGGAACATAGAGCTCTAACCCTTGCTAAGAGGTCTGACAAACTTCTTGTGAGATTTAGGCTCTACAGCCTAAATATTCATATTCTGAAATAAAAATATATTTCAGATATATTTTTATTAGTAGTAAGAATTGACACCACCATTTTATTGTGATTATAGCTTTATGAGTGTTACGTGTCTAATTCTTAGCAAGTCTTCAAATAGCTGTTTTAAACTGAGTGGGACTTACATGTGGGAATTGACAGTTACCGGGTAGCTCATTAATCTACTCTTGGGAAAAAATTAGAATCACCCTAAAATGAGTGTTGAAGACAAATGGGAACAGTTACTTCCTGAAAGTGACTGTCTCTGAATGCACAGGAACCCAAAACAGCTGTCACAGCCTTATTTCCTGATTTTTAGATGGCTAAAGGTGAGAAACATCCCAGATAATGTTACTGGTCTCTGTTCTGTGATTTGGATAGGATCACAGCTTTACACGTAGCGACGGTGTTTCTCTGGTGGACTGCTGTCAGGGACTGGGGCGCAAGCAGGAGAAGCTGCGACTCTTGGGGGGCTGGCAAAGCATTCGAGCGGCGAGCATGGAGCACCCTGACTTTAGTCCAGATAGCCAGGCAGCTGCCTTTTCCCGAGGTGGCAAGACTTGCAAAGGGATTTCTCAGAAAAACCCTTCTCTCACTCTGCCCCTCCCCTTTTCCTGAAAAAAAAAAACCAAAACTAAAAACCAACCCAGCCCAGCTGAAGCCTGTCCACAGAATTTCAGGGAACAGGCTATTTTTATTTCAGTTGCATCCTAATAGTGTGCAGGAAGACTTCTGCTGAATGAACAGGAAGGAAAGGAGGTTAGACCATGGCATTATCCCAAAAAACATTGCTGGCCTGTGCTGTTAACCCCTTGATGGCTGTTTTATAACAACCATGTCCTTTTCCAGTCTGCACATAACCTCCTGGCTCACTCAGCTCTCTCAAAACTTTCCCACAGACTTGAACTTTCATAAGGTCTCAGTGACCCTGCCCAGTCATTCTGCAGATAAGTCTGAACGGGCTCTTGGCAGAGGTGCATCCCCGCAGTTCCCCAGGACGGTTACTGCTCCAGGGCACAGGTGTGTCACAGGCAGCTACGTGGGTATCAGAAGGGAGTCAGGGATGTTGAAATCTCTGGAAATATGTCTCTGTAACCAGCTTTCTTCAGTGTGCTAGATACAGGCTATTGGAGAAGTTTCTTTCCCTAATGGAGCTTAAGGTGAGTTGTAATGAAAGCCGGGTGGAGTTCACACCCACTCAATTTTATAAAGCTGTTCTGCACTAAAAAAACCCCACCAGAATCTGAAAGGTAGAGAAACAGCTGTTTGGAAGCATAGAGTAAAGATTTTATTCCTTTGGGACTTTTCTCTGCAAGGTTGTTGAACCTCAGTGTGAAAGAAGCAGTTATGAGTAAATCATGTGAAAAATGCCTGTGTTTGCTTTTCAGATTTGCCAATGGTATTAGAACCTTTTTTTACAAGGAAGGCAGCAAAGGCAAAAAAAAACCCCAACAAGCCCAGAGCGGGCTGTTTTCAAAAAGAACTATGAATTTAGTGAAAGCAAACCCTACCATTACTACTGTTGGCAACTTCCTGGTGAACTTTGTCCTGTCAGGGAATAGCCAGGAAGGTCACCTCTTGAGTAGGCAGGATGTATGGAACAGAGACACAGCCCAGTCCTTCCTACCACTGCGGTGTGATACCCCTGAAAGCTCACCTGCAGAGGCAGGAGCGCTTCCAGGCGGTGTTGCTTGCGGCATCAGGAACTCGGGGATGCATGCAGTGCCAGCTGCATCAGCCATAGGAATCCTTCTCCTGCAGACAACATACTCATTTCATCACAGAGACAGAAGTAGAGGCACCATTGCAGACGAGACCTAGAAGGTATTATCAGATTTTGGGATACCCATGTGGTCCCACTGCACAGAGTAGCAGATATCTTTGTTTACTCTTCAGAAAGTTTGTGTTCACGATTTGAAGAATGCCTGTTATTTCATCCCAGTGAATAAATACTTTATTTGCTAACACATCGAAGGTATCCCAGAGTAGATCTCTTTCCATATTGGTTGAGAAATTGCGGTTATAGGCCACCAGCATTCGTTGGACATCTATCAGACAGACTTCTATGCACATTTGGCAGAAATGCTAGGAAAAACATGTAAAGTTTGCTATTACTGGCAAGATCCTACTCCATTCTATTATGTGTGGGTAACACAAAAAATAGATGATAATAAATACAATAAGTGGATGTATTAAGCAGGCAAGTGTTTAGAAAAACAAAGACTGAACAAAAACCTATCTGAGAATTTTATAGCTTCATCAGGTCCAAAAAATTTGAGCATGGCTAAAAAGGGTAAGCTGGTGTTTCCAGGAGTTGGTGGAAACAAAAACTACAAACCTACTAAGAAAAAAATAAGCCCACAGAAAAAGGTTCATATCCTGTAATTTTCTTAGTGTAGTATCATAAGTAGTTGCCATCCAGTCCAACCATTCTGCCTGCACATAAATCACATGCTTACTTCTGTGGCCTGGAAATGGTGTATGGGGAAGTCCTGCCGTGCCTAAATATGAATCTTCACCTCTGTTTTTGGAACTACATTATCCCCCTCGTTAAATACCGAGTCTCTGCTGAGGGTGGGAAGAACTTCCTCCAAGTGCAGGAAGCTCAGGGCAATCCTGCTGCAATGTTAGTACGAGCTGCTGGAACGCTACCTGAACTTTAACCTAATTTCTACCACAAAACCAATGGGTTTGAGTGCTCAATGCAGGAGACCAGAGACAAAAAACTCCTACCAATTGGTGCTGCTTAATGCATAGCTTTGGGATGTTTCAGTTAATCTCTGCAGGCAGCTGTGTCAGCGTCCTGTTGAAAGGGAGAAGAGGGCTGAATACCTCAGGTAAAGCCTTAGCTTTGCCACAATCCTTTGCCACAAATGGTTTGCGTGGCATAAGGAAAGCTGGATCAGCCCTAGAGCACCTCGCCTGAAGGCTCACTGCAGGGATCACCTCTGCTCAGGTCAGTTCTTTTTGAAGACCAGTACTCATCTGCAGAGGAAGACCCCAGGCTCTGTGTCTTCAAGGATGCCCAGTTGCAGCTGGGAACCTGAAAGGGGCTTTTGAGAGAGGAGAGAGATTGCAATCACACCTTTCTCTACAGTGTTTGCCTAGCTACAGGTGGTTTCCTGCACAGCAGCTGGTTGAATTGTACCTCCTTCCTTGAGTATTCACTCCTCTGGTTCAACATGCAGGGACATTTTCTTGCTGTTGCTGGCCTTTCGGATTTCACTCTAAGGACCAGATGCTGGAGCGTTATGTAACTCAGCATCTGACTTGAGGTTAGGTTTAAATTATCCAGCCGTGAGTAGCATGTCTGAGGTTACTGAGCCAAAATCTCCCACGTTCAGAAGCCTGGGGGTTTTGCAAGCATGGAATAAGAGCACACTCCTTTTCCACCACACAATTTTCACTTAGTTTTTCACCATTTTTGAATAAAAGGTGAAAAGAGAGCTCTAGCTAACTCATCAGCAAGGGCCTGAAAAAAACCTGACAGCCCCTGCCTGCCCCTTGCCTTTTCCCATTAGGTAGAATATATAGAGGAACATGTCAAAAGACATCAAGTAAATCTGCAGCATAGTTCAGACTCCCAAAAATTAGGGGCACAGTCACAGTTCTGCTTCTTGGGTGAACAAAGGAATACTTTACAGTAAGGCAGAAATTTGCTTCTGTTATATTGGGGGTTCTCTTGAAATGCTGATTTATTTCTTAATGCCATTTTCCTGTTGTCTTCAACTTGTTTCCTTAGTATTTTTAAAACTTTCATTAAGACAAAATTATATCTTCTGTTTCACATTCATATAACACTAAAATGCTTGACTGAGCACATAGAATGTAACTATTTATTTACCTTTTAGGTGAGGATACAAATTTCTGAAGAGATTTGTTAAGATAGGTAAGGTAGCCTTTTAACTGTATTTCTCCATCCTCTCACACCCTGATATCAGGGGTCGAAAATTGTTAAATTTAATGAAAATGCGGGATGGTTTTGGCTTAATATTGAAATCTCAGTTTCATTGTCACTGCACAAACTTTTTACAGGGACCTAGTATTGGGAAAATGAGCACAGAAATGGTTGCTCAGAAATGTCGGTACAGATTATTTTTTTGAGCAGGAGATTGTCTCACTAAGAAGTTTACCCAGGGCAACCTGAAGCTGACTTCTTACACTTGAAGTTATTAGAAGAGATTTTTTACCTTTCCTCCTACCCTCCCCTTCAGAGAGGTTATATTTTTTCATTGCCTCTGCAAGTTTGGGGAAGTGACAATATCCCTTTTGTGTCAAGGATAAGAGTAAAAACCTTAAAAATGTGGTTTAAACCATGTTTCTGGAGATTAACTTAAGTTGTCCCAAATCACACTGTCCCTGTGTCAGTGCTGGGAGAAATTCAGTGCTGTAATAGGTTGTTGGCTCTTGACATAGGAGATGAGTCATTACTCTGTTCTGGCAGTGAATAAATCGTGGAAATTGCAGTTAACTGATCAAGGAAGGATTTTTTTTGTTGTTTTTAATGACATACCCTTTTGAAATGTGAAGTAGCCTGTTACCACTGGCAGCCTGTTTGTAAAAGCAGGTGACTATGAAAATCTAACAGGTTGTTCACATGGCATTTTCAAATCACCTCCTCAAGCCCATTAATTTTAACTCTTCAACTCTGTAACACAGCCCACAGAAACCACACAATTTATCACCCTGACTCTTAATATTATCGCAAAAGGGAAAAAAAAAAGAAGAATGCAATACTACTCTTCTGAATAGAGAAGGAGATAAGCCCTGACCCAACGGCCGTGAAAGCAACTGTATCCTGAACTGCCCTTTGAACACCTTCACTCAGTCTCCTATCAGAAGTCAGCATGTGAGCAGGTTCTACAAAGCCAAGCACATTCTCTGCATAAATCCATGATCATTTCAGGTCACCCTTCCCCAGGCTCTCCTCCCAGCCCAGGCCTGCAGCATCCTAGTCTCATTCATCACAGACCTGATCGTAGCTGCCATCTCAGTCAGCTGCTCTTTGTTCAGGGAGGAGAAATTAGATCTTTACAGGCACAGAGTGCCAGAGTGAAAATGGCTGTGCGAAGCAGATCATCTGGTGGCTAGAGATGAGTGGGGAATGTTCAGATTAGGTATTTGCCTTGGTTGCTTGTTATGGGACAGAAGAGGAAATACTGTCTTTTGACAGGACTGTAGGTCTCTGTTTTTCTGTGTACTTTGGCAGGAGATGATGCAGATGATCAGCCGCTGTTTACAGCCTTCTCTTGAGGCATGGGGAAGTTTGGTTTGTCTCCTGGTCAGAGATGGATGGACAGAGACTGGGCCCAGCCCTGCAAACTCTCAGTGAACAATGGTTCTGGAAGCTGGTACTCGGTGACAGCAGAAGAACAAATTTTCCTTTTCTGCTTCACTCCAAATGAAACTGAAGGGAGAGGGATTATTCTTTAAAAATATCTTGTTTGAATTTTGGGGAGATATAGCTGGACCTTCAGGTTTTCAGGTTCTGAAGAGCATGGTATTCCATATAGTAGTCACTCTTAGGACCTTTCTTCATCTAAATATTTAAAAATTATTGCAGTCAGTCAGTATACCTGTCATAAAGATAAGCACTGGAATTAAAATGCCTGTCTGGGTTATTATCTGATAAAACATTTCTTGGTTCCATAAAAAACTGAATTACAGTTACTTTCTCTGTGCCGGCTGACTGCAGGCTGAGGGAGCACAGGAAGGAGCTTGAACTGTGAGTTTTGGTTTTATTACATTGAATAATAATAATTGTCTTGCTGACAGTTTGAACCTTTTCCCCTGCCCCTAAGCTACAGACTGGACAGGGATCATTTCTGCATGCAGGCATGATGTTTAGGAGTAGCCCTTGTACTCACCTGTCTGAATGGCTGGTGCTCATCCGCAGAGCCACAGTGGGTAACTCTGCCAGTAACTCTGCCAGGGTGTGTAGGAACAGCCCTTTTGTTTGAGTTCCTCAGAGTCAGGCAAACACAACCTGATTATTAATGTCCAAACAGTAAGTTACAGCCACCCCTGCAGCAAGGAGATGTTTGCATTTCAGAAGGGCATTAAAAAAGTAATTTGGTTTACACCTATGATGGGTTATTTCACGCATCATTTATTGCTTTCTGTCTAAGATGAGAAGCTTAATAGTATTGAAGCATCTCTTGAGGGTATTTGCAATCAGCAGAAACCTCAAGCTTCTTGTAGAGAGCAGAATACGGTTGTCTTCATATGAACTTCAAGGCAGAAGTGCTTTAGAAATATTTGTGGTGTGAACATTAATCTGTATTTGAAATGCCTACTGTGACACGTGGGACTTGCTGTGGGTTCAGAGAGAGCCGTCTCCAGAAGGCGCTCACAGGATCGCGTGTCACACATGGGCTTTTGGGGCCACATGGAGGTATTACAATGCTCACACCTGGACAAGGCCAAACTGCCAAATGATACTAATATTTTCTTGAGTTCACTGACTCAGGTTCATGTGGTAAAGGTGATGAGGAAAATGTGTCTCTTCTGAATCTCAGTCACAGATTCCATGTCTGAAGAAGTCATTTCAAGAGCGTCAGAGGAGATGAGCAGACTGTGTAGCATTAGGAAGGAGGAACAGGATCTCCATGACTTTTTTTTAGATATCCTGCAGAGGCAAAAGCCTGAGCCACAGACTACAGGGAGAAGTGAGGACATGGGGGGACACAGAGTATTTTGGAGAGCCTTGGGATGGGAGAGGCTGAAACCTTGGGCTCTGTGTCGGCAGCAGACAGACTATTCATTCCCAGGCCTGCAACAACTTAACAAAAATCTGGGATACAGGTGAGGAGGAAGTGTCTCAGCTTTGATCGACGTGTCTCTTGACAATGCAGGTGATGAGATGAATGGCAGTTTCGGAAATATGGCAGTAGTACCAGACTGGGTGGGGCAATCAATGCCAAAGACTGCTGTGCACACGAACCTGAATCATAGAACAGTTTGGGTTGGAAGAAACCTTAAAGATGATCTAGTTCCAACCCCCCTGACATGGGCAGGGACACCTCCCTCTAGACCAGGTTCCTCAGAGCTCCAGTCAGCCAGGTCTTGAACACTTCCAGACATGGAGCATCCACAGCTTCTCTGGGCAACCTGTTCCAGTGCCTCATCACCCTCACAGTGAAGAATTTCTTCCTAGATAAGTCCAGAGAAGGGTCACTGTGAGGGCCAGGGCACAGGGCATTCAAGGGCAGGTGGGGGTCACTGGACTCATTCAGCCTGGGCAAGAGGAGGGGATGGAGAGAACTTTTTCCTGTCTACAAATGCCTTGTGTGAGGGAACAGAGAAAATGGACCCAAACACTTCCCAGTGGTGAACACCAACAGGATGGCATGCACTGGAGATGACCTGGAACATGGGAAATCCCATTAGATATTAGGAAAAACCGTGTGAGAGATCAGGCACTGAAACAGTGCCAAGAGAGTGTGTGAAGTCACTGACCCTGGAGAAACTAAAATTTGACTTGACAAATCTCTGAGCAGCCAGATCTAACTGGACCTGCTTCAAGGGGTGACATAAGTTAATTCCAGAGGTCCCTTCCAACCTTGACTATTCTATGATTCCATGAAAACAATTTGGAATTAAAAATAGCTACATTTTAAAAATAAAGAATTCACTTCCCATTTGTTCTGTACACAAACTTGAATGAGTTTTCATGTGCTTTTAAAAGTCCAAATGTTACCATCCCATTTTTGCAAGTTGTCTTAATTATAAAATATATATAAAAAAGAATATATATAAATAAAAAAGAAATTGGTGGGACATTATTACTGTTGTACTTTGTACACTGTTATCATTATATGTTTTTAAATGCAGTGAAAGATTTCCATTTAAGTTATCATGCACTAGTTACGTTTTAATTATCATATTTAGGACCATTAGCCATGTATTAGAATGTGACAATGCAAGGTGCTGCACAATTCAGGTCCAAAAAGACAGTCTATAACACAGGGAGATTTTGAGTTCAATACAACAAATGCACTTACATTCCTAAGAAGGTTTTCATGTTGTTTGGTTTTTGGGTTGGGTTGGGTTTGGTTTTTTTTTTTTTCACACTGAAGTTTAGGACAAATGAGCAAGAGGGAGAACCGATGCGAACTGTTGGAAAGACTACTTGAGTAAGAGAGGTCAGAAAGTAATTATGAAAAGTTTCAGCTTATACAGGCTTACTAGGTCATAAAAAACAATAGAGTGCAAAGTAGTGGAAGAAGCACTACTACCATAACTCAAAAATAACCAAGGCATTATCTAGCTAGGTGAGCCTTTAACTTTTTCATTAACTGTGTCTTCAACAGATGTCAAGCTTTTTCTCAATGTACTTTCCTCCATATTTTCTCTAAAAAGTGGGAAGTAATAGGGGCTTTACAGGAAATACTCCTACCTAAGCCTGACCACTTCTGCCTGTCACTCATTTTAAAGCATCTTTCCCCACTGCCTTTTGATTTCCATTCACCTAGAAGACACATACAGTGACTTACAAGGTTTATTTTTTGCCATTTTGTGTGCAGCCTGAGATAACTTTGTACCTTAGCCTTACCCCCACCCGCACAGGTGAAGTGATTCAGCTTTCCAAAAACTGGTTCTTCTTCTTTCTGTAAGTAGACTCCCCTGGTCACAGAGCAAAAAAGGGAGTGGATGTCTGATCATCTTTGTCTTACAGCTCAGTGGCAAGGCTCTAATGAAAAACAGATGCAAAAAACTTGCCAAAATACTTAACAAACCAAGCTGATCTTCCCTTGAAATCTTTCCTTCATTCCCCAGCAACAGCGTGCTTGATTGTAAATTGCAGTGTCTTTCACAAGGGAGTTTTGCACATTACTGCTTCTTAAGAGCTGCTCTGATGAGTTAAGTGCTAGATCTCAAAGGCTTGGGGAAAGAGATGTGTGAGCAGAAAACAGCATATAGCTCTTATACTCCTAACAGGATCGTTTTGAAGCTAGGTAAGAACATTTCAAGTTTTCTTTCTTCCTCTCTCNTTGTGTCTCCTGTTGAAGTATTGAATATCTAAAATGGTTTAAATATACCAAAGAATTTGTGTTTGCTGTGTGTGGACTAGAGAATATTTTCCACTGGTGGCTAAACAATTTTAATCCTGTTACCCTGGTTGTCTGTAGGAGTCACTATTAGAGAAAAAGGAAAAAACAACTAAAAGGCTAGAGTTTGGCGTTGTGGTTATGTGTGTGGCCACGGCAGATAACTCCCATATTTTTTACAAAGTTGCACATTGTTTATAGCATCTAAAGCAACTTAATGCAGCTGTATTTACCAGGCAGGAGGCATACATGAAGAAAAAAGTACTCCCACCTTCCTTGTCCTTAGCGCCGGTGGATACAGATCACAGAGCAGCAGCAATAAATGAAGTGGAGAGCTGCCATCACGTTAACTTCTGTTTTTGTCCGTGAGCAGAGTTACCGTGTGAGGACAGAGCTCTCATATTTGTTGATGGAGATACACCTTGCAGAGACATTTCTTTTGTCTTAGCTGCCATATCACATTTGAAACGTCGTAACTGCACTTAGAACAGAGATGAACGAATGGTTAGAAGACACCTAAGGCATGTGTGGTTGGTGTGCAATGGTGTCCATGCATCTTTGTTCCTTGAAAACTTGTTCTGTTGTTTACCTCTAGCTTTTTTGTTGTTGTTGTTTAATTTCAGGCAAATGTAAAAAAAGTGGTTTGAGTTTTTAAAATATTTTCTCATTAGTTTTATAGGCAAAGATGTTCACTACTGTTCATCTTAGAAGATGTTCTTAGCAATGAAGCTGCTCCAGACAAAATAGGTAAGAATTCCACCAACTGCTTAAGGAGAAAGAACAACTTGGACAAATATGATGTAAAGGACAAATATTTATTTTGTATTTGCTTATACCCTTGAATGTACACACGTGATTTCTGGTAAATACCATTGTTATTGTGCTGGGTACAGTTTTATGACTAGCTTTTCAGTGATAAGCTAGCTGAACTAAAGATCTGCTTTCAGCATAAAGTGCAAGACCACTAATGGAGCTAAAATCTGGTTTTTTTCCATTAAAAAACAGGAAGAGTCTTGGTTACAAAATTCAGCTGTGGATTTTGTGTACCATAGGCCAGGTCTTTCGCTTGCCTGCAGCCACCCCTTCCAGCCATCTGTGTTAGTGGGTGTATAAACATAAAGGGTTGTTTGCTCAGCCACTAGGAAGGAGATATTTCATGTATTTGAATGGAGTCCAGATTTACAATTCTACCCCTTGGCATCGGAGGACAATGTTTGAGAATTGCATTTGGTCCAGACAAGCTCTTAGTTAAGTTTGTTACTAGATGTTTTTCCTTGAATCAGGTACGATACCAAAACTGGGAAACATCCGTTAAAACACATAGTTTTTAATTCTCTGCTCTCCACCCACTGCTTGATAGCATTGTGTCCCTGTCTGGCCAGACAGCATGAGTCAGCTCACCACCTTTTCAGGGCAGAATTGCTGGGAGGGAAAACATTCCGCTGAAAATAATAGGATGCGCTGAGTGAGGCACCATTTCGCTTTTTTCCTTAAATTATGAAGCCTATTCCTGAATGAATGACCCTTATATGGTAGAAGTGTGGCCTGCTCTTCTGGCCCTGGGGTGTGCAAAAGCATCATTTTTAGGCATGTTTGGTATTAATGGAAGATTAGATTATTTTATCTTTAATCTCTAACAAATGATGAGTCTGAACACAGGGCGTGTTTACTTCCCGCTCACTCCTGAAAGGGGCATGAACAAAAGGGATTAACCAGACAGCCAGCTGTTCTAGCTGCCGCTGCTGTCTATAATACTTCCTTTCCTTATACAGTACCTGATGGAAAATTCCTACTGCATGCAATCAGAAAGGCCCTTTCAGTTGTTTTATGGACCTGTTCCACCAAATTCAAGAACCAGTTGCAATCCTCTAAGTTGGCAGTGATCTTTGACAAAATCTATCATCTACTAAATTCTATGAACTTGAAACTTTTGGGAAGTGTCCAGAATGTGACTTGGTTCTGGTCCATTATACGAGGCGGTTTTCAGGAGGTGTTACTCTGAAAGGATTCCCATCCCACAAACAGGAATTAATTAAATATGGATGACAGGCAGGAGGACACGATTTCTGACCAGGACATTAAGCAGTACCTGGAGAGGTGGGGTCTTCTCCTGCTCACTATGATACTGTGTTCTGGATAGGGCTGCTCTTAGAGTCATTCTCCCAGTGGGAACAGACTTTGTAAACTCTATGTAAGTGGTAGCACTGACTGGGTTCTTCTTGAAAGAGAATTCATTCTGATCCAAGAGATACAGAAACTGGTTACTGGGAACAAGAAGGAGCAGTAGCACTTCTTGACCAGTGGAGATCTTTCAAGGGAATAGCTTCAGAGGCTGGCCAGTTGGGCTTTGTGCGTAAAGCTGGAAGTCCGGTTTCTTCCAGAGGTGTGCAGGTGTCTCGCATGCCCATCCTGTGGGCATGAACCAACAGAGAACATGCACTAAAGATGTGACTCGATGGTGCGAGCAAGCACTAGAGTGATTCAGGGGGCTGTCAGACTCCTGCCATTAGGGCTGTCTGAGGGTAAAGCTGTATGAAAAGCTACACGTTAGGACTCCTCTGAACTGAAAACATCAAGTGGTACAAATTCATCACATAAACTCATTCTGATGAAAGTGCATTTAATACAAACTGCTGCAAATGAGGTTTTTCTTTGTTTTCTTCAGTCACAACACTATTTGTTGTCTGTTTAGACGTGTCATTTCTTTTACGTCTGTCAGGTCAGGGAAGCCTAGATAACTTCAATACTGACAAAAGTTAAGTTACAAGACAGGCCCAATTAGGCCTCTTGAGGAAACAGCTTTTTATCCTGTGTCAAAATTTTACAATTTCCCCTCCCCCAGATAATACAGGGTTTTTTGTACAGAAGCAGGAACCCAGTTTAGACCTGAAGGAGTGGCTAATCTTTGCAGAATCACAGAACCACAGAAAGAGTAAACTTGGAAGGGTCATCTGGTGCAACATCCCTGCTCAAGCAGAGTCATTCCAGAGCACTTGGCACAGGATTGCATCCAGATAGTTCTTGAATATCTCAAGTGAGGGAGACTCCACACCCTCTCTGGACAACCTGTTCCAGTGTGAGGTCATCTGCACAGTAAAGAAATTCTTCCTCATGTTCAAGTGGAACTTCCTGTGCATCAGTTTCTGCTCGTTGCCTCTTCTCCTTGCCCATTACCTGGCTCCATCCTCTTGGCACCCTCCCTTCAGATACTTACAGACATCGATGAGGTCCCCTCTCAGTTGTCTCTTCTTAAGTCTGAACAGACCCAGCTCGCCCAGCCACTCCTCATAAGAAAGATGCTCCAATCCCTTAATCATCTTTCTTGCCCTCTGATGGACCTGCTCCAGTACCTCCTTGTCTATCTTGAACTGGGGAGCCCAAAACTGGACAGAGAACTCCAAATGCAGCCTCGCCAGGGCTGAGTGGTGGGGCAGGATCATCTCCCTTACCTGCTGGTGATGCTCTTCTCAATGCATCCCAGGATCCCATTAGCCCCCAGGGCACACTGCTGCCTCATGGACAGCTTGTGGTTCACCCCCAGGTCCTTCTCCACAGAGTTGCTTTCCAGCAGGTCACCCCAGCCTGTGCTGGTGCCTGGGGTTGTTCCTCCCCAGGTGCAGGACCCTG
>VZTA01008260.1:0-42336 GCA_013398855.1 Mohoua ochrocephala
GGTTTTTGTTGCTTTTCAGAACTCCACATGAGTACTGAGAAAAGTTGAGTCCTTGAGAGGAGCTCAGGTGTGGCTTAGTGAAAATATATTCTGAGTGTCCACTGTGAGATTTGTGGGATCTGCTTTTGCCTCTGACACAGACTCCATTTGTGTTTCTCAGCAAAGTTTCATTACTGACTTTCCCTTGTGCTGAAGGACATTCTATTTCTTTTACAAGCATGCTGAAAATGTGTGTCTGTGCTAAAACAACTTTAATCTTCTACTGAAATAATGCAGAAACAGAGAAGTAAGAAGATATAACTGAGACTAACTCTTTGTGTTTAGAGAAAATCAACTTGTATGCCTCCATCATGCGTTATATACCATACATCATTGCTTGTCTTCTGATCATTACCCTCTTGATGGCTGTCATTTACTATTTCAAGCTCCGCAGTGATAGGTACGTATGTATGATAAGGTGCTAAGGAAATATTGTCTAGTGCTAGAAGAAATTTTGAAGTACTGTTTGTGTCTTGAAATGATATGATTCTGTCAGTCTGTGCTGCTGTGAATAACTGAATTACCACATCAAGTATTTCTGTGCTGCAGACACTGTGCATTGCACACATCTTCACGGAATAATGCACCTGAGTAAAATAAAAATAGGAAGAAGTTGGCCGAGGACCCTCATTGCATTGCCTGCTAAAGGGGAGCTCTTCCTTCTGATAGGAATCTGTGAGAGTAAAGCTGTTCTTCAGATACCGTGATAGTCTGCCAGTGTCTCTCTTGGTTAGATCAGGGTGTTTGTTCTGCTGCCTAATAAGTTCTACTAAATGCCAGAGGACTGAGCAATGCCAGCCTGCCATATGAACAGAAGGGACAGCAGACTGTATCTGTATTTATGAAAAAGTTCCCTGGGTGAAGCTGAAGTCTAGCCCCTTTAGGATTTCCTATGAAGAAAATAAAATAGTTCTAAGGAAAATCTGAAGAAATCATTTGTGCGGTGGAAAGCTGAATTAGCACCTGTACCGAAAACTTCAGCTATGTTCCTCATTTGCCTGTTCAGAAACTGTTTTTCTCTCAGGCCTTTTCCTTCTGAGGTGAAGAATTAGTTCAATATAATTCCACTAACCACAAAATGTATATCCTTACAGAGGGCTTTGATTTTAATCTTTTACTTCCATTTTATGTACAAGCTCCCACAAACATGAGAAAAAACCTCTTAAGAAAATTAAGGTGCTGTAATTTCAGGATCAAAAGTCAAGGAGAGAGAAACACGAGAAAGCTTTACTCTTGAAGAGAAGAAAAAGAAATGTTTCATAAGCTTTTGATCAAAGAAACCAAGCTGTGATCCAGCCAAACATGCTTTAATACTTGTTTTCTTTTTCACAGGTCATACCACAAAACCAAGCCTCCTGAAATTGCTCCCATACATTCCCAACAGGTAAGGAGAATGATGCAAATTAGAACATCACCAAATCATGGCTCTTCTGATAGCCCTGGAAACATGACCAGTAAAGGGAAAACATTAGATTTTTACTCTCTGCTTTCAGCAGGTACTACCATGTCTTATATATTTACTCTTAGCTCTTCATAGGACAAAACAAAGCTTATCTTCACCATAATTTTGACTTGGAGCAAACACTAGAGGTGTGTTCCAACAGCAAACACGCAGCTACTTCCATCCTTTAATCTTCACAAGGAGTGAGTCCCAACACATTTCCCTCGTCATATCAGATACTCTGACCACAATTGCTCTCCAAATAATAATCAGGAAGGGAGGCAACAGCTTGAGTTGGGGAATCTTAAGAAAACTATTAGTGAACAAGAAGATTAAACAACAAGATTAACAGACACCAAGAGAAAAAGAATATCTCTTTTGGTGTCCAGAATGATAATGGGTGAGTTTTGAAGACCACTCTTTATCTTGCATGATCAATCCACAATCAATCATACTCAAGACAATGGAAGGAGTGCTGAGCTGCAAACTGGGAGATATTATTGGATTCCCTATGTTGTTAGAAGCTTCCTGTGTAGCTGAGCAATTCACGCATCAGCTCTGTCTCTGTTCCCTGCTGCCAAATCCAAACTACAGCATCTCTATGCAGACAAGATGTGTTACGACTGTATTGTATCTGTGCACCCACAGCATACGCTAGGATCAAAATCTGTCATCACTCTAAAAAGATGCTTCAGTTTCTGAAGAGAATTCATCAGTTGTAGTTATTACTATTCCTGCTGTTCCCACCTCCCCGTTGTTGCTGGCAGATGCAGTTGCATTAATGTAAAATAATGGTTTAAGTGCCAGTGTTCTTGCTGTCATGTCATGTGACTTTTATTAGCATGTCTGTAAACTGAAATTGCAGACTGATGGTGAATGAATCAAGGTCAAGACTTCAGCATATTATTTGCTCTTTCTAGAGAATTAGAACCTAATACAATTTTTTTTCCAGGCCAAAATAAGTAGAGTAAAAGGGGAGAAAAAGGAGGCAAGTGAAACAATGCCTTAGCTTTACACTCCAAATCTTTGCCAGGAACAGCAATCCATGTACCTAGGTAGAAAAAGCAATAGAGTTGTTTCTTTTTAATTTAGTTGAAGAGGAATAAATATGAAAGCACTATTTCCCAGTTATTTTCTTCAGTCCAGATGAAAGATTTGCAGAGTCTTGCCAAACTAAACTGCTCCTTGTATTCTCAGTTCTTGGTTTTGTTTTGCTAGGATGACACAATAGAAGTGGAACCTTATACTATTTATGTGCAGAAGGAAAATGTGATTTACAACTCAGTGTCTGATCTGACAGCAGAGCAGAATCTTCCACAAGACCTGTGTACAGAAACATGAATGATTCAACAACACTGGAAAAGGAAAGAGATACTTCATAGAAGACTGCTTGTAGAAAAACTTCTCAGGGGATTTCTTCAGATTTCGGGGCAGCATAGATCACTAGGTCTGTTCAAACACCTCTGCTTGATGATGAGTCTATAGTTCTTTTTTTCCCTGTTTTGCTTTCTTCCTTGGGAAAGTGTGTTATTCCTTGGGAAGACATGACTGACCTCACACTGTAGTTTTTCCTGGAAACTTGTTGTAACCAGTCTTCCCTTTGCAGTTCTTGCTTTGGAGATCCTAGTTTGGTCAGTCACTTGTAGTTACTCTGATGCACTTGACACTATGATGACACATTTGGGAGACCAGAGGAGTGTTATGTCTGAACTAAAACAAAACACTCTTCCACCAACAGCCACTTTTTTCTAATTCATATGTTAGTAACATATGACCTGAGTACTGATCATTACTGAATACCTCAAACAGCAGAAGATAATGGTAGGGAAGACTTAGTTTTGAAAATGGAAATAAGGGATAAATTTAGAAGGTCATCCACTAAGAAAGAGACTGCACTAGCATGACTAATTCACTTGTTAGGTTCATATCCAGTATTTTGAGATGCCATTATGGGATGTCATCCAGAAGAACCCAGACAAGGTTGAGAAGAGGGCCAATGGGAATCCCATGAGGTTTAACAAGACCAAGTGCAAGGTGCTGCACCCGGGCTGGGACAACCCCCAGTACCAACACAGGCAGGGGGATGAGCAGATCGAGAGCAGCCCTGCTGAGAAGGACTGGGGGTGGATGACAGGCTGGACATGATCCAGCAAAGTGCACTTGCATCCCAGAAAACCAATTGCATCCTGGCTGCATCCAAAGCAGCATGGCCAGCAGGGGAAGGAGGGGATTCTGCCCCTCTGCTCTGCTCTGGTGAGACCCTTCCTGCAGTTCTGCATCCAGATCTGGGGTCCTCAGCACAGGCAGGACATAGACCTGCTGGAGCAGATCCAGAGGAGGCCACCAAGATGATCAGAGGGATAGAGCACCTCTCCTGTGAGGAAGGGCTGAGAGAGTTGGGATTGTTCAGCCTGGAAAAGAGAAGGCTTCAGGGTGACCTAACTGCAGCCTTCCAGGACCTGAAGAGAACCTGCAAGAAAGATGGAGATGGACTTTCACAAGAGCATGCAGTGACAGGGCAGGGGGGAATGGATTCAAACTGAAAGAGAGTAGATGTAGATTAGATATTAGGAAGAAGTTTCTTTTCTGTGAGAGTGATGAGACACTGGAACAGGTTGCCCAGAGAAGCTGTGAATGCCACATCCCTGGCAGTGTTCAAGAACAGGTTGGATGGAGCTCTGAGCAACTTGGTCTATTGAAAGGTGTCTCTGCCAATGCAAGGGGAACAGGTACTAGATGATCTTTAAGGACCCTTCCAACCCAAACCACTCTATGATTTTGTGATTTCCACTAAATATGTTCATTCTGTGTTTCAGATCATTGGTATGATTATTTTTCCGTAAGATTCTATGAAGATATGACATTCCTCTCTTTCTTAAGAGTATAAGCATTAAGATACTGTAAAATAATTATGTTACTCAAAACCCACAGGCTACTTTTACCAGAAACAAACATGAAATATTTCACAAAACAAAACAAGTACAAAAATATCTTCTATAAATGTGCAATAATGTACAAAAGGATAAAATGCTTGCTAATTGTATTCATATTTATTTTAACTACCACAACTGAAGATTTTTTTCATTTGTATGTCTAGATATTTTATTCACATTCTTTTCAATGTACTTGCAAGTTCACTTTTTTGTGTGTAAGATAGCTTATATATCTTATTGTATCTCATTCTGAGGTGATTTATTCTCACCTCCACAAAATATCCTTTGGGAATAAGTAAAATAAATTATCCTCTATATAATAGCAGTTCTCAAACTTTTTGGATTGCTGCCTTTCTACCTAAAGTATGAACTGACTTTACAGTAAGAATAGAGAAATATATTTATAAACATCTGTTGACTGCCTCTTATTTGAGTATTTTAAAAGACTGACTGGGTACTTGGTCTGATTGTAGCCTCAGAAGAACTGGATTTTTCCTTCTGAATTGACACACATTACTAGAGCTTTCTTTTGAGCTAAGCTCCCAAGGGTTATGACACAGTGCTTGGAAAACAGACTTCTAAACTGATTGCAGTCCCTAAATGTATTACTCATGTAAACTGATACAGTTGGTTATTTACTCTCACTCTAGCAGCTATGAAACAGCCCCTCTTGTCCAGGTGCTCTCAGCATGCAAGTGTTGCTTTTCTCCCTTTCTGCATGTCATTTTAGAGTGGAAGGGATCAAAGCTGAATATCAAGCAGCTCCAAACAACTTTTAAAGGAACTTCTGTTTCCAGTGACTGACCAAGGAAGAGACACAGTCAACACAGGCATAATCCTCTGAAATTCCCCACTTAAAATAGGTGTAATACTGACCAGTGATCTTTTTTTCCCACTCAAAAATAGAGTGCCATTCCTTCTTAAGACCTTTTTCTGTGTACTGGAAAGTGGTTTGTGCTGTTCAGTGTTCATAAATGGGGTTCATCAGCTCTTGAAGGTAGATTGTTGCCGGTTTATAAGCAATATATTATATTTACAGAAGTGTATCACCTGCTAACCTGCTGTCTAGCTGTAGGGTTTTATGATCCTTTACAGGCCTATCGCACTGGATAAATCATGTAAGTTCCAGACCTGGACATTGCTAAGTTGCTAATTGGTTGATTATTTTATTTGTCCTTTACTTTGTTCCACAATCAGACCTGCTATGGGCAGAAAACAGGATTTTAGTTTGTGCCTGTGAGAAATAGCATTGAGTTAAGAGTCTTATGTATACACACAAATGCAAGTGCATTTTTTGTCCTTAGCAGCACAGAAGTCTAAAGCAGAGAGTCCCTTCGTGCACTCCCCTTTCTCTGTCAGGGTGCTTGCTGTTCGTCTCTGCACTGTGCTGCTATCGTGGCGCAGACATCCTCCACACAAAACTGCTGTGCTGGCTGTTTCTTAGCGGTCGGGCCAGCCTGCCCTCTAAATTCCCCAGCGTGTTGCAAAGTCACAGGAAGAAAGTCAGCAGCTTTTCAGCTCATCCCAGACAGAAAGGTTTTGGCTTTAACCACATTTACCAATGCTACATCTCGTGCTGCAACATTTAATTTTGGTAAATTTGCATGTCGCACTTTTACTGCTGTATTTTATCTTCACACGCATGTTTCAGTCTCCTGTCAGTTCATAGCTGCCACTCCTGCTCCAAACAGGCAGTTCATAATCACAATTATCTTATGACTGTACAGTCCAAGCACCCAGCTCACACGCACAGCACGTCAGCAGATTCTCTGCTGCCCTGCATCCACAGAGTAGCTGCTCACCTCTTCTTTAGGATGGCAGTGGAGTACTAAAAAATGGATGCTATGCCATGCTGAGACTGAACATAGCTTCTGTACATGCATCAGTTCCTGGGCCTCTCTAACTGGAAGTAGTTTCATGGGAACCAGGTCAAATCCTTCATCACCCATTACAGCAACACGTAAGATTTGGTTACATCGCAAATATTAGCAGAAAAGTCATTATATCATCACTTACCTGCTTCAAACGGCTTTGCTAATAACAGAGTCCAGTAAAAGTGGTGTTTCAGACATTATCCTGTCTCTGCATCCCAACAGCTTTCAGGATTTACTACTTCATTCTCCTTCCAGAATCACCCACTCATATTTGTTTGTTTACTACTTACAGGCTAGTTTGTAACCCTGCTGTCCATCATAAGCTTCTGGTTCAGTGTGTGACTGCTGTAGTTCTGCCCAGCTTACTTCCACTTATGAATTAAAATGACTCCAGGATCTTCTATTTTCATCCTATTGGCTATAAAAAATAAGTTTTTTTGTTAGAACTGGATGACTTTCACATGAGCATTCTGCCTCTAGATGTAGCAAGGACCTCTTCATACACATCTAAAGAATGAGTGTATTTATACAAATCTGGAGAATGAGTGTATTGCCAAGGGAATGCTAAATAATTTTTTTCAAAAACCCCAATTTATTAAAATAAATTTTAAAAAATCTAAACTCTTTATAAGCAGAAAAAAAACTGATTCACATTTGATTGGTAGGGAAAGAAAATTGTACAGTGCATTTAGTCATGACTAGAAAGAAAGATAAAAAAATACATTTGCACGGAACCTATGCAGTCAGATCAAAACTTATTCACAGAAAACACCAACCAAAGAATTTTCACTACTAAATATATTTAATAATGAATATGTAAGAAAGGCTTCCACAGCTTAACCTGTTCTCTCTTGCATTCACTATTGAGAAATCTTTTCTCTCTGATGGATTAAAGATGACAGCTATTTTTGACCATACGTTAAGTTTAAAAATAATTCACCTCATGCTTTTTGTCTTTTACCTCAGATAGCACTGTCCTCAGTCAGGAAACTGCATAAACATCCAGAAAGGTACCTCATCATTTTTATTCGATATCTTTGCTAAACCTCTTCAATGACATCTGCTCAACAGAAATTACATTCTTAAGGGTGTGGTCATACTGGAATTATTGCTAATTACATACAGACTGCCTGGTAATTTCCTTGTGGTCCCCATCATCTCCCTCTGTCAGCATTGCCCTTCAATATATGCTTAAAACTTTAGGCATTACAAGGCAGATGGTGTCTTGAAGTTCTGAGTTTGCAAAGCACCTTGAATAAAGGGATTCTAATCTGAAACCAGGGATCCAACACCTTGTGCAAATACAAATTATAAACAGAATCAGTAAACCCAACTAGACAGGAAGCTTGTTTGCTAAGAATTATGATTTATACTAGCCAACTCACTCCAGGAGATATTGCTTGCATAAAAGCTTCCTCACTCATCAGGACACATAAATTTCTCGCTTAAAAAATCTGAGAATCACACCTGCTTCTGTCCACAGTATCGCAGGTACTAGGTGCAGGTGCTAGTGCTAGGTAGCAATATTCCAGCCTTTGAGTCATCAAACTCATAACACTGCCTTTTGCTCTGCCAGTTTTCCTTTTTTGTAAGGGCATATTCTTATTACACCGTGTACCAGTCCTGCTGTTCTTCACATTTATCCACCGAGCTCCAGCTGTTATTATGTAGGTGTTAGCATCACCTTTGCCGATCAGCAGCCACAAAACACTGCTACACAAATGAGCTCAAAGTGAGGAGATGCACACAGTGAGCTCTCTCCTGATAGCATCAGCGTGCTTGTTGCAGACAAGTTGAGACGGACTTGTGAAATGACTGTAGCAGGATACCTATTAAGAGAGGTTATTTTGATGGCCTATTTTAGCTTCAGTTATCTTGATCTTCAGCCTCCCACAGCTGTTCAGTGAGGCAGAAAGTGATATGTCACTGTGGTAAATTGTGGGAGAGAGAGGAAAAGGGGAGTTCACAGCTTTGCTGCATGAAGTTATAAATTTGTTTATTCTTTATGAAAGATTCTAGGGCTTTTCCCTTTACCTCAAAGCCTTTCAGACACGGGTTGTTTTTTTTTCTAGCTTAGTATTTTCAGGTATATTTCAGTATATTTCATCCTGGGAATAAGAAACATTCTGGCTATATCCAAATGAAAACAGTAATTCAGGAACAGATTATGACCACTAGATGACAGTTTTACCTCACCCTATGGAAGGCACTTCCACAGGAGAAGCATTAGTTTTTCAAATGCTCTCTCATTCGATTTGGGATTGTAGCGACTCATTTTCCTACATTCAGAGCTTCATTTGTGGCAGAATGTTCTCACAAAAAGAAAAAAAAGTCACTTTCTTGTGCATAACAACATTGAGAAATAAGGCAATTTTGAATTGAAACCAACAAAAATAACATACTATACACCAAGAAACTCATTAAAATATTGTTGGACATTTCTCCATGGTATACACAACTCTCAAATGCTCAGTGGTAAATAGATTCTGAGGGTATAGAGAAGAGAAGAGAATAGGGAAAGATTAGTGGGATCTCTAGGGCTGGCATTGTAAAAGGCAAATGAGGGAGTGATTAATGAGAATTCAAAGAACTGCAGATAGGAACAGGAATTCCCTTCCTTTTTCAGCACTCCAGCTTCACAATCGAAAGGCTCATTCTTGTCTTCTTTATTTTAAGTATCAAAATCTGTTTACTGCCTGGGGTCCACAGAGCAGTTGATTCCTCCCTGCAGACCCCACTGTTCCCATACCTCCTTGGCTACTGCTTCAAGACAGGCAGTAGGTGTGTGTGTGTGAGGGCCCAGGGGGGAGCCAGCAAAGGACAGGGATGTCTGGGCTAGTTAGTCCTCTTGCTGGTAGGTCCAAATCCACAGATTTGCAGTAGAAACCTTAGCAGACATCCCATGCCTTCAGTAAAATTCACCCCCTCGGTTCCACAGATCCCTACCTGTATGAGTAACAGCAGAGCAAACCATCTGGTCCAGTGGTTATTCTACTCAGAAAACTGATCTTTATACTCTAGACAAAATAAACATCCAAAGTCAGCTTTGTCCAAATTTCCTACTCCTCTCCCTTGTACGTCCCTCACCTGTAAAACCAGAGAGCTACACAGTTCTTGACAAGGTGGGATCCTTTAGGGTGTCCATTGACATCACATGAGAGCTGTTATCAAGCTTAATCTCCGTCTTTCAGTTTGGGCAGCGAAAAAGGAAGTGGGTGAGAGATCACTGCATACCAGCCCAACGGGTAATTGTGATCAAAACCTAATGGAAAACACAATGGAAAGAGCATGCAGTGGTCACTTTCTGCTTCCATGAAGGGCTAAGCTGGAGAGAGCCATGTAAATACAAAGAGCTGATGGCCCTGCCTATTAAATGTATGACCTATGTATTCCCCCTCTGCTATGAGGGGCCTTTCTTTCTTGAGGCAATCCTATGAAAGTGGCCAAGAATTCGTGATCACAGGGAAACATACACACCCCTCAGGAACATTTATTTCACCGCCCTTTGACTCTTCCCCTGCACCCTTATGGCTCTCTCACATTGAAAACCAGGGACCAGATACTATTAAAAGTTTGCATCCCACCACCAGTCACACATCTTAATTCCCTTCACATTTCTCATGAGTGACCACTTCATCTCCTCAGTTCAACTCACCCCTCTCTGCAAGCACTCAGAACTCTCAATACTGAAATGCTGATGAAAATGTTGAGGGCTGCCAACACGAGACTCCTGTACGGTCACATCACAGACACACTGCGGATGTCTGAAGACGTGCACACTGGGCTATATAATGTGAAAAGCTGTTTTTCCAAACAGAAAGCAAACAGATGTCTGGGCATGGACTTGTGTGATCCATCATGCTCCTTGGCACGCTGTTTCAGGAAAGGGAAGTAGGTGGGTGTGAGGTTCCAGCAAAGAACAGGGACATCTGGGCTGGCTGATGGCACCAGCACAGATCTGCAGAAGAAACTTAGAGGAGGTTATATGGCCGTGGCTTATAGACGAATGACTGCAGTAAAATGCCTTTTAGAAGTATTTGCCACTGGCTGGGTGCAGTGCAACCTCCTCTTCCCAGCTCCAGGACCTCCATTTCAGGAAAGCAACTCAGCACACTATAGATCTGCTATCAGGGTGAAATCTGATTTAGGGAATATCCAAACCAAGATGCTGCTGTAAATGTCGGAACTGCCACTGCCACAGCAGAGCAGCATGGGAGGCAATAAGAATTGATTTTTAAAAAAACATAGTTCCCTTTACCTCGTTAATCCAAGTAGTACATAAGTAGTCAGTCATGGCTCTCTGGGTTTAGTATCAGTATTTTAAGAGCAGCCCAGAATATTGTAGCAGATGGATAATATTGCCTTTCCTGTCAGTAAATACTTCCTAGCCAAAGATCTTGCCGCACTTCACCATTACTTCTAAATTTAACTTTATTAATCTGCTTTGAATTATCATCAGTATTTTAAAATTAAAATCAAAGTATCATCAATATTTTCAATAGACAAGAATATAGAGGGAAAGAAGGATTCAGTGATTTGCACACAATCACCAAGAACCACATTTTGCCTACTCAAAAATCAGGACAGATCTACTGCAAGAGTAAGTAAAAAATAAAAATAATAATTAGCACGCTCTAATCTTCCTTAAGGAAAAAAAAAAAGCTTGTAATACTTTAATAATCAAAAGCCAGTTTCATCACCTCTAAAAGCCTCACTTTTCCCTTGAGTAAAGGGGTAATGATACAGATCCATTTTGTGAAGTGCATTGTCTTCTACTTATGATAGATACTGTGTAAAAACTAAGTATTGTTTTTATCATCAAAGTGCAGCCACCTTCAGAGGTGTTCAGGCTCAGGCCTGAACACAGAAAGCTGAGAAAATTGAAAATTTATTTAAGAGTCACAGAATAGAAAGTGAAAATTGTATCATCAAACTGAACCTGGAAAACTGAGTTTGGATGGGCCAGCTGTCCTTCAGCCCCCAACATTTACACCATGTCGCAGAAGAGTGTGTAATTTCCTTACAGAGAATAATACTGAGAGTTTTCATGTAATTTGATATTTGATTTAAACTGTTACTTAGCAGCAAATAAATCACTGTCTTTTGTCTATTTATTAGGCAATGCTTTCCACAGGACACTGGTTTTTGTTTGCTTGTTTGTTTTCCCGTGGTCTCCTCACTTCACGCTGACCAAACTGTGGTTCAGCTGCACGAGCTGAGGAGCTCCTGCCCTGGAGTGGAAAGGTTACACAAGACTCAGCTGCTAACACTCTCAAGGCTCAAAATCTACAAACACTGCCACGTGTATGTGGGGGTGGGAGTGTGGATTTCAAAAGAACTAGGAAAAAACCCTGCAAAACCAATGTACAGTATTGAGACTTTGGTTGTTCATCGTCTGCTTTCACTTACTATTTCAAGCTCTATTGCACCAGCCGAAAGCAAACAATTATTTTTTCCTTTTTCTATCTGTAAGCATACAATGGGACACAAAAAATCACTTAGAGGGCCACATGACAGTGAAAGAGAGCTTTAGGGAACTAAAATACAGTAGGACTACCTTGAAGAATTTTAGGTATTATTCCAAGCAGATATATGCTCTCCTTGGTTCACTCCTCACATACCATCAGAAGAAGGAGAAGTAGTTCTAGAAATGAAAAAGTTACTTTTGGGGGGATAAAGAGGAGTGAAACTTTGTAAAAATTTCCATGGCGACTTTTCAGCTTATAACCAGATTCCACGCAGCTTATTCATCCCATAAAGGGGGCAAATATCAAGTCACATGCAGTCCAACAGATGACCACTTAAATACTTTTAATGAAGGAGGATTGTATTTCCCATGCCCTGGCTGAAGATTAAAAGAAAACTATTAGAGCTGGAAGTGGACACCAAAACTTTTTTTGATGCCAGCTCTTTCTGCAGACTTTCATCCAAAACATACTTAATTTGGCAGCCTGCATAGAGGGCTGTGAAATCATAAAGAGCCACTGTCCAGTTCTTACCTCTGCAGGACAGTGAACCAGATCTAATCCTTGCAGCTGTTTTGATCAAAACTTTTTTTGCCAAACTAGACACTCTTTTCTTTTTTTCTCCCTGCTTTTCTGGTTTTGTGTTGTTGTCTGGACCTGGAGGGGCTCAGATGACAACTTCTTTCCAAGAACTTTTGAGACTATTCTCTTACCTGTTTTTTAGCCACATAAATAAAAAATAAGAGATGGGGATTGCTGGGAAGGAGTAGGTGGAAATGTCTTGTGCTGAAAAAAGTCTGGATGAATGGCACAAGGGATGATGAGGCCTTGCCTTTATGCTTCTGGTTCAAATCTGATGTGACTGATGATTCCTAACTGCTTTGTTTATTATTGTGATGTGTAGGGACTAATCAAGATGGACAAAGATTTAGTAATTACCATATAAACAAGGAGCTGTAGGCAGTCCTTGACCTAAGGAACTTATAAGTTAAACAGACACACCAACATGACAGAACAGGATGCTATCAGTGATTTTAGAAAGCATGTGCAATTGTAGCAGCATGTTTCATACTTTAATGCCCAGTCACACCTTCCTGGATCAAAGAGAAGATTTTCCAAAAGGGTGTGAGATACGCAAATGCATAGAGGAAACTCACCTTAAGTTACTGACTCTGTGAGCTGGTGAAGAGATAAGCTCTTCACTGAGAGTTTCCATTTCCCTTGCAACATCCTGTAGAAACAAATGCTGGATCTTGTGCCATTGCAGTCAATAGTGCATTTTCCACTTAAAAGCTCAAAGCAAAAATAACAAACTACATTGTTATGATGGCTTTTATGGGGCAGGCATCAAGACAGTCAAGTCAAAGGCATGTAAGCCTCACTGTATCCCCACTGAGGAGTGGGGAAAGTAGGCAAGAGATAAAATATAAAGCATGAAAGATGGGACAGAAATTATCTGCAGATACACAATAATTTGGAATTAGATTGGTAGGACACAATTCAGGGTCTATCCCATCATCTTGAGCAAGACTGATCAATAGACTGTGTATTGTCAGAAACCTAATAATTGCAGGTACACTGAGACAGAGCAGAATTCATATGTAAATTTAAATAGAATAATTCCTGCACTAATAATCCTCTGATCTTTGAGTGCATGAAATTCTCCCTTTGAAATTGTGTTGCAGTACTGGCAGTGGGAAGATTTAGCATAGGGAAGACTGTGCAGAAGTTATGCATATGAAGATAACTAGTGGATTTCAGTTCCAGGAAGATTTATAGCACTTTTTCTGGCATCATATTCAAATTGTAATGCTCTATGAAGTCAAATTTTAGTCACTATAGTCTGCTAGGTATTAAGAGATGATGCTGCAATGCATGCATGAATTGTATTCCCCCTTGATCTGCAATAAAAAAACCCCCATGTGTCAGTAATGTGAGAATTTGATCTCATGAGAGAACTGAAGGGCAGATAGGCTAAAATCTAAAACAAGTAAATAATGTTCTTCGGGGAATAATATCTGGCAGTTTACTAAGGAAATTCAAAAGTATAAATATTTACAATAGGAGGTACACAGATTTCTCATAATATTATAGCTGATTCCAACTTGGAATACATGCTGTTTTGCTTAAGTTTATTCCATTTGCTTTTGAAATCTGATCCATACTCTACATATAAAATTTATTATTTGCTCATCCTTTTTGTCCCAATGCCTGCTGCATTATTTTTCTAGGGTTTGTCTTTTATTGGAAATCTCATGTGCTTTTAAATTTAACCAAAAGATTGCTGTGATAAAAAGCTCTGAGTAAAAAAGCAGACTCCTAAATTGATATTTACAAAACAGATTTGTGCTGAATATATACTGTATGTATTTTTAGATGTATGTATGTAACATTGCTATTATTTAATGTTGTTCATGTATTACTGATAAATTTAGAGATCCTAGTGAAAACCAGGGATAGTTTACCATCTGAATAGTCAGAACAGGGGCAGTGTGGCAGAAAATAACTTCGAGTCTTCGTGACAGATGTACAATTTCAATCTATTTTACCTTATGCCTTCCGTGCATCTCAAAAAGAACTTGCAAATTAAGTAACAGTGAGTTTTAATACTATCATTAAAAAAAAGAGAAACGAATCAAACATCTTGTAATAAGCAGGGCCCAAAGAATGAAGCCATTGTCAGCACAGAGTGACATATCTACATTAGGAGGGTGCAACAGCTCCAGGACCCATGCAAGGAAGATCATAGTTAAAACCAACTGTGAGGCTCTATCTAGGGCTGGGCAGACCTCAGACTATGCAGAGATTCCCAACAGCTTTTAAGTGTGCAGATGCTGTCTAGGCCTTCTCTGAATAAGCCTCAGAAGTGTCTGCTCAGTAGAGACTCAGAAGACACTCAGAAGTGTTTACTCAGTGCCTTCAGCCACAGGTGTGAGCACATTCCAGGGTCACAGTTGTGTCAGTCTAATATACTTGACAGAGCTACCCAAGAGATGTAGGGACAACTCTGCCTTGAAAGCTCAGCCCTCAGAGATTTGAACCAGGCCTAAATCTGAAGGCCAAACACCATTAAAGTAGCAACAGTTAAACTAGGCATTAAGAAACCAGAAATGTATCCTTGGTCCTGGCTTCACTTCATTTGAAGTAATATAACTGTTTTATTGGACAGATCCCTAGATTGTTGCCAAGGGATTGAAATAAGGTCTTGCTATCCACTGAAGCCTCAGAGATCCAGGAATATAAGGAAAACTTGTGATTCTCTTACAGATAGGCAATGACTTTGCTTTCAACAATCTATCACCATTCAGGCCAGGCAGATTCTGCTCCTCAGGGACTATCTAAAAGCACGGATTGCAGAGGCAAGCACAGCCAGGCAACAGAAACCCAAGGATTTAGTCTTGTGAGGCTACATAATGACCAGCAGTCAAGTAGCTCCAATGCATGAATTTTAGATGTAGAGCAAAGATCTGACAGCCCTTATACAGCTTTGCTGGGAAGGGGAATGTGTGTGATAATAGCACTTTGTGCTGCACTACATCTGAGCGAAGCAGCTCCCACTGTAGCAGGTTTTCATGTGTGACTGCAGCCAGAAGGCACTTTGACCACAGTGACAGCAGCCAGTGCAACAGTGCTACTCAGAAATCACATTCTTAGCCACTGTCTGCAGTGTGCCTCATCCAGCCTGCTGAACAGCCTCTGGCTTGAGAGCATTCATAGCAGTTCAGAGTGAGTGCAGACATAGGACATAGCACATTTCCCCCTTAGTGTTTCTGATGTTTTGCTTTGTTCCTGCAAAAGTAATTCATGGGCTGTTTACAGCAGCAGTGGTAAGGAATGACCCCTCTCCTGTGGCAAGAGAAAGCTGCTGTATAGCCATACCACGGACTAATTAAAGCTCATTAAAGCCGACAGAAACCTGCATCCGACAGGAAAATGGAAACAAATGGAGAGTCAGGAGCATGCAACACATGAAATGATGTCCACGAACGATGAAAACCATGAAATGATGAAACCATGAACAATGGTTTTGAGAGGAAGAGAGACGTCTATATGCTAAAATGGCCCTTGGAAGCCAAATCAGAACATGGCTCCAAATTCCCTATTTGGGCTGAGCCAATTCCAACACAGACCTTTGTATTCTAGGCCACACCTTTGGTGTTTTCAACACACAGAGTGTAAAAGGGGGAACAAATTGTCTCTGCTCACCAGGAATCCCCAGCTGTTTTGAGATTTTTTTTCTTTGGCCAGTTTTATCCAATGCCAACAGTTGGCCAAAGACTAGAGGAACCCAAGAGCAGGGGAGCTGTAAAGGATGGTTTAAAACTACCCATAGCTGTGTGTACAAGACAGACCCCTTTGGACTTCTGCCAGGTACAGTCCAAGCAATCTGGAGACCTTGGGCCAAGCTGTACAATGGAGGCCTGTGGTGGTTTAAGACCTGAGGCACATGAATACTGTGAGGTTCAAAGGGTTGCAGGGAGAAAAAAGCACACAGAGCACAAAGCAGTATCTTTCTGTAGCTGTGAGTTCTAGGCCCACGAGTTACTGCCTTGTCTCAAGCTATAACCTGGAGGCATAATCAGCTCTGATCTGTTTGTTTTCATCTCCTCCTGGGAGCCATTATACGATATTAACAAAATAAATCAATTTTAAATAACTGATTGTGTAAGCTTACAACAGAAGGGTTGTTTCTGGCGTACCTCAGGGACATTGCACAGTCCTCCACCATTATGAATGAATGGATGAATGGGCCTTAGCTGTACTGCAATAGAGTAATTTGTTTTAATAATGTCTGAATATACACTGAGGTAATATTTGTGCAATCCCTAATAGAGTTCTGGGGTAGAAATTCACATATTAAGAGAACAGTGTTTATTTACATTTAAAGAGCAGTTACAGACAGAAAAGAGGCTTTTAAAATGACACCAGGAGGATCATATTTACTCTCTCCCTATGGTTTCACCAGGAAGATCATATTTACTTTCTCCCTGTGGTTTCAGTTCAGGCTTGCCTGCTGCACAAGTCAAAGGTGTTTTCTTTTAAATGACAGTTAGAGAAACTTCATGGGATTTGAAAGGCATCTGCTTTTTATCCCCTTGTGCACAGTGGAGAGCCTGCAACTGTATTTAGCTGAAAAGCTGGCAGCAAGGAGAGACTCCAAATGCCCAGAATCTTTTAGTCCTTTCCAAGAGTCAGTCTTTCTCCTTTTAGAAAAGGAACCTTTTGGTTGGTGGTAAGCGAAATCCATATATAGACTTGAAGCACCACAGGAAAGGCACTGTTTTCAAGTTGGGAGTGGGTTTTTCTGACTTTTTCCTAATGTTACTACCTTCTCTGATTAAAAAATGGCAGGATGCTTGAGAAGAGAAGATCATGCTAAGGTCTTCAAGAAAACCTTCTTGGGGAACATTGGATAGAGACATATTGATACCTTAAATAAAGTTAAGAACCAAATACTGCATGTCTGTCACTTTTGATTCTCCGTGAGTATCCCAATCAGTATGTCTTGCTCAGTCCAATACAAAACTGTTTTGAAGGCATTTCCTATGTGACTTGTTTCTGCAAAGATTCTACATGTTTTTTATTAATTTATGGCAGGTCCTCGAAATGTTCAGTTCTTACTCCAAGAACAACTGTTTTTCAAAACACAGATGAAATATCATTCACAACATGCAAAAATAAATTGCCATAGGCCAAGATTTGAAGTCACAAATTCTCTGTTAATAGCCAACCATTCACAGCCATTCGATAAAGGGTAACCTGTATTTAATTCTGGCAGAACATCTTGTTTGACCACACAAATCAAAAAATCAAAAATCAAATTTAAAAAACCCAAAAAGATTAGTTGCTGAGTTTTATGCAGTACATTTATGGTTTTTTGGAAGGAACACTGATGACTGCTTTCTGTTCTCCAGGCTACCTGCTTGCTAGACTACTTGTTTCTCAGGGTAGGGATTCACCACAATTTTTGTTGGAGCAGTTTGTTGCATCATGAAGGTGGGTCTGCTGCTCCTGGATTGCTGCTTCAGCAGTGGTGGAGCTCATGAGAGCACTGCAAAAGCATGATGCTGAAGATAAGATTGAGATGGAATTTCCAGGCTCAGCATGGCAATCAGTTATAGCTGTCTCTCTCTTTCCAAACAACAATATCCCTTCTGGGCAGCAGTTACTCATGTTTGGCTGTGACTCAGAAGCAAATATTTTCAAGCTTTGGAAAGTTTGAATGTAATCATTTGGCTGCCTTGCAGTTATCTCAAGTGAACAAAAATGTTTTTCATCTGTTAGGAGCTACGTTCAGCTCAAGGCAGCTGAAGCATCATTCCAACACTCCACAAACCTGCGTGCTTCTCCCTTCAGCATTTTGTTTTGTCAGATTCAGGATGTAGACTCCATAGAAACTGCTCAACAAAGTGAACAAAACTCAAATGCCTGATACTGCTGTGGAACTCAATTTCTTTGAGGGTGACAGCCTTGTATTTTCTCTGTACCTGACACACTCTGGTAAAGCCACCAGTGAATAATAAAAGCTCTTTCTGAGGAAGGAATGCAAGCAACATGCATAAAAGCCTTTGCAGGTTGTCGTTTAGAGGCAGAGGTAAATTGTTCAACTTATACCTGAAACAGAAGCTCCATGGCAATCTACGTGACAATCCCTATGATAGAGCAGTTTCATTAATCCACACTGACAGGAAAACAAAGGCCAAAAGAGGGGTTTTGAAAAGAATATTCACTACATAAAAATACAGAACAATAAAATCCCGGTTTGCTCCTTATAAAAGAAACCTGAATAATCATTGCTGGGTTACTATAATACATTAAATTTACGGTAAGCATTCTTTACTTCATAACAGTAACAATGCAATAATAGGAAATCTTATCACAAAACTGTGAGCCTGATTTACAACAAAGATATTTATCTTTACATCCTAACTTAGGAGCATTTTAATGTGCTTACAGTTGATCAGAAGCATCAAGCACATTTCTGAATTGGAATTAGATCTCAGTATGTATTTCCTCTTGTTTTAGAAGAGACCATTGGAGGAGTTATGTTATAAAAGTGGACATAAATGGCTTTTGAATATTTTCAATTGTTTTTCATTTCCTTGCATCTGTGCATGGACAAAACAGCAGTATTTTCATTAAGTAGGTTGACATACAAAGTCCTGTTTTTAAGTTAGGATGGAAAAGAACTGATTCCTACATCACTGCTGAAACCTGTCACTAGATTTGCTTCTGTGGAGGCAGTGAAACAGAACCATTTTCATGAGAGGCAGCATCATCAGAATTGCTAGAGAGCTCCTGAAATACCCCAGTTATTTTCTGCCAAAGAGCCAACTCAATGCCCATGACAACAACCTCTGCCTCATATCACTCACCCATTATGCTTTAGACTAAATATCTTTAAAATTGCTGTCTGCTCTGAATCACTCTCATTAGAGGTTCCCTACAGAAATGTGGGTCGCTGTATCTTAAGGCAGCTGTCTGGTGACGTGCAGAGAAAGTGCCTGAAAAGAAGTTTAGAAGTACAACGTGGATTAGATCTATTTCTTCTAATAAAGAGCATGGAAGCGATGAGCAGTGCCAGTCCAAAGGGGATAATGCTAATTTGATGGAACTTTAGTATGCTTTAGTAAAAATTACATGTACAAAGTCCTATTAATACAGCAAGTGTGAGTTTGAGAACACTGTGAGCGTTAAAAAAATCCCTCCCTTTATTGTAGCTGCTTTAACACAACATTATTTATGTCAGGTATTCTTTGACAGCAGTTAATTCAGGCTAGGCTTGGCTTGAGGATGTGTGTGTCATCTTCTAAGAGAAAAGTTAGGAAGAGTAAATATACAGCTTTCAGCTGTTTTTCAGGAAACTCAAGCAGTGTTTATTAGTGTGACATCAGTAAATCAACATTCAGAATCTGAGCCAAACAGCACTAAAGTAAATCAGAGGCTTTTTGGCTGACTTCAAGGGGCAAATGCGATACCATGTACTGAGGATATTTTGTTAGTATTACAGGCATAAGATATAAAGACCTGCCTATGATCTGCATAAGCACTTTCGAGAGGCTCTTCCAAGAACATCAGTGAATTCTCGAAGAATAGAAAGAGCAACTGGAAACAAGCAAAAGAGAAAGTAGCAGTTATTATTTTTGTATGTGAAGAAAAAATGCTGTTTCTTCCACTGATGACAGAAAGCAGAGCTACATCAGGCTGTGCTTTAAATTAAACTGATTCGAGAGAGAAGCTGCTCTTTCCCCCCTTCAGAAACTACATATAAGTCTAGTCTGCTTCACTGGAAGAACAGAGTGACAGAACTCTTGGCTCACTGCAACTAGTTAGGACATGCCTTTTTTTCTTTTTTTTTAAGTCAATCTAATGCGTTTTTCACTTTTTATCCTAAATTACAATCCCTGGAATGGATTTTTGGGGTTTGATTTTTATTTGTTTGTTTGTTTGTTTTTCACTAAAACAAGCTCTGTGGTTTATTTGTTGTTGGCTTTCACAGTCTGCTCTGGTCTGGAGAGATTCATCATGGAGATTCTCCAGATTATTTTTCACAGACCATGCATTGTTTTGAACAATTCCCAGGACAAAAGATTTCAGTCTAATACCATTTGTGAAATGGCAGTGGGCTGACTTTTCCCTATCCTTTCTTCCTCCCTGTTGCCTTATGTCGAAGCACACTTCCTTTGGCAGTAACCAGGAAATGAGTCACTGTCAGCATTTGAACCCTCAGGTACTAATCAGGTCCTAGCAATATCCAGCAATTAAATTGCTCCAGGTCAACCCGAGCTACAGAATTCACACCCGCATCCAAAATTTCACCAATGTTTAGGCTCACAGGAAAGGGAGATTTGCTTTAAGCTTAACTTGATTCACACATTGCAAAACTACACTGTATTTCACGACAGTATTTTATGCAACTGGGGCTTGTTTGTGTGCTGGACAATGAAAGATAAGGAGTTTGTTGGCTCCAAAGACCAGCAGCCACGTGCACCAAAGCCAGCGCAGTCTCAGAAACAAATGTTGTACTTGGTACCATGAGGAGCATACTTTGGTCCCCTTCCATTTGGTCTTCTCCCTAAACACGTTTAAAGACAACATTGGTAAGCTACATCTACAGAAACACCATGAAACTTAAGCAGATGAGGATGAAAATGTACAGAAGCCAAACTCAGTGACAACAAGCCCTACAAAGCAAATAAACAATGAAAAGTTTTGCTTCACATGAAAAACGAAGAAAATGTCTGCTTAAAGAAATCCTGAAGATTTCTGGTTTGCTAGCAATTAGAAATTTATTGTAATAGTTAGAAGACTAGATGTGTTCTTAAGACAATGCATTAATGTATAAAACACTTGTTCCAATAGGGCTCTGATTCTGTCTAGGAACTCTGTATTTCTGGAAGAAATATTAATAATAATAATAACAGCAATAATAATTCAAATCACATGCCATTAGCCAAACTGGAGGCATCCATGTGTAATGCTAAAGTGTAGTCAGAAAACCAGAGAACCAAAATATTAATGTTGGATTGTTGGAGATGAAAGGACAAAGAACACAGGATGAGCACAGGGTCTGTGTTAGGAAACACTACTCTGAATATACAAACTTTGGGAGAGGAAATAAGAGCTCCCTCAAAGCGTGGTTATTTGTAGAAAAGCAACAAAGTAAACTGACATGGGTTTGCCTCTGTGAAGAGTCCAAGGTGTCACATAGCTCTCTCCTGCTCTCTTTGCAAGAACAATTTTCATTCCACGTGAGCCAGGATTGTGGGCTGCTCTGTTTCCTGGTGAGCGAGGTTACACACCCCACCACCCTGCCACACTCCAGCCTCAGCCATTATGAGGGGGGTGCAGTCTGCAACAGCCGCTGCTCACGTAGCTATTGTCTCATTTCCAGCAGAATAGTCCCTAGTGGTAATGTATGGGAAGGGATAGGGAAAGTCCAGCTGAGTTTTCAGAGGGATCAGCATTTGCCTCATTAATTTGCTTATCTGAATTTGAAAAAGAGTGAAATTAATGGAGCTCTTAAAATCTGCCTTAAAGCTCAACCGAGTCCTTTGGACAACATCAATAAACACAAAGTCATTAAAGAACAATTTATCAAAGTCTGACAGCATGAGCTGATAGTAACCTCAAACCACAGGTACCTTAACCACCCAAAGCATTGGCAAATGAAAAGCAATTTGGAAACCTCAAACGCATCAGCAGAACGGCTTCATTAGGTACATACTTATATCACAAGGGCATGCACACTTTTCTGTGTATTAGAGCAGAGGACAGAGCTATGTAAGTGAGAGCAAAGAAAAGAAACAAAATTCAACATTTAAGTAGAAGCACTGGGAACTCTGTGAAAAGGTCTAGAAAGGCAGCTTTCACCATGCTGTCTCTGAAAAGCTAAGAACTGAAAACACCTTGACTCCCACTGTGTTTGAGGGACTGTGTTCCTGGTTTTGCATACTTTGTAAATACAGAGATGACATCCAAGGTTTATAATCTGTGTTTGTGCCATTAGGCAGGATAATGATATCTCCAGAAACAATGGTGTTTTGACACTCAAATCTTACTCATCTAAGTTCCATGCAGAAAGCTGGATGTTGTGATATCCCCCTTGCAGGGTTCCACTGAAGATTTTGCTCTTGCAGGTTTCAAGAAACATGATGCCTTAAAGCTCTTAGTTCTTGGTAGAGTTTGGGTACTCAACAAGAGCTGCAGCTCTGCTGGGTTCCACCCTATGGAACATGGAATTTGTGCAAGACTAAAGCCGCAAAGCCAAAGGGTTCCTTCAATGATGCACTTAAAAAAGCAGGTCCAGCAGGCTCCATGCAAGACTGCATTCAAGAGTATTCAAAGATTTCAGACCTAAAGCCATGCTCTTAGGCAAAACTCATGATCATCATCTCTACTGTCCTTTTCCATGGAGCATTGCCAATGCAATTGCAACTCCAGCTGACCCCACCAGCCGTGGTGTTACAGCTTTTGCTGGGCTGGACCATGAGAGTTTGGATTCCTGGAGCACGATCTGATGTGAACAGAGGTGAGTGAACACAATGTAGCAAAAATCTTGTTCACTGGACTCTCAGCTAGAGTGTTAGGTCAGCTGTTGGATATGATGGTGGAACAGTTCCATGGACACACATCTCTCTAAATCTGCAGAAAGAGCCTTGATGTCTGCACTTGTATTCTCACAGATCTTGCTATTCACTTCTGGCGTACCTTCACACTTTGCACATCACAAACCTCTATAGAGCAAAATCAACTTCTTTTTTATATTCATTCTTTGCTCAGGTTCAATGCAAAGAGTGGATTTTTAAAATTTTTGTTATTATAGATACATAAGACAAACTTAAGACTTAAAGTTGTGCTAATTTCTCGGATAAACACTTTACTTTCCAGATTGTTTCATAGTGAACCACTTTTAAACATGCTAAGATATAAAGAAGCACAAAAGGATTAAGGAAGCTTGCTGGAATTCTAATGTGTGTGTACAGACATTGCCTTGCAAGGGAAAAATAGTCATTATTTTCAGTGTTGCCTGACTTCTCCAACAGTCCTGCTCTCATTGCATTACTGAGCAAATTGGCAGCATAGATGATTCCACCATCCATCCAGCAACAGATTTAAAGGAAATGAGATGTTATACTGAGACATGTTCTTCTGTCTGTCGCTTTAAGAGGTAGAGGACTTATTCAAGCCCAGGATAAACAAACATGTCAGGAAGTCAGATGAGAGACCCCAGAGTCTTTGCTAGAGAAGAAATAACAAAAATAATCTCCTCGTGCTTAGAAGGGAAACCAGGGGCCCACACTTTACAACCAGCTCACTACAGACTTTTGGAAGGAATGGGCTTTCCAGTAAAGGAATGAACCAGTTTCCAGACAAGCTCGCCTTCCTCAGTGGCTGGGGATTGACAATACATCTGTATTAACAGTGCTGGGAACTGCAAGTGTGATGTGAAAGGAAATATTTATGATGTTATTGCAAGCGCTACATACTTATAAACTGCAAATTCCTGTAACTTTCACTGGCAAGCCTGTTCTCCACATAGTACAGGCTCACAAAGCCTACATGCTTCCAGGGCTACAGCTTAAGCTCCAGAAGAGCAGCTTTCTGGCCTGGAGACAGATAAAAGTATTGGTAAGATAATGTCAATATTTTTTTCTCATGAACTTAATGCTTGCTTGAGAGTTCTAAAAATGAAGTTCCTGTTAGAAAAATATAACCTCTCTCATTATGTCCTCTTCATTATCCCTTGCCTGATGCACAGAAATTTTAGTAAGGGAATAAGATACTAAGAGGCAGCAACCATCTGAGTCCACAAACCTCTGCTGGCAACAGGAATTGAAGTCTACTGCTGGGGTGATTTCTTTAGCATCACAATAACTGCTCTCTAGCACTTCATTGAGATTGATTCCTGCCATCCACAGAACCCTGGTAACAGTCCATGCAACATGTTGGTAAGAATAAACAAATCTGAACAGAGTTTAAGGTTATGCAATGAGGCTCCCTCTCCCAGTGACATCAGGACACGCAGAACAGAGTCAGTTTCTATAATGCAAAAATAAATCACTTAAGAGAATGGTCAGATTCTCTGGTTGAAATGGTTCTCAGTGAAAAAGCAGCACATCTCAAAAATTACAGGTCAGAGCAAGTGAAATCTTCTTTAGTGCGCCACAGTGATCTCCATTTCCCCATCAAGTCCCTCTCCTTCAGGTTTGATAGTCACTTATATCCATTAAGACTTTTTTCCCTGTTACAGTTACATCAGAGCCAACTTCAGATTCAGATTACCATTGAATTTCAACCTTTTCCTTTAAACTCTGGGATATGAAGACATGGGTTATATATGCTTCTAATCACAAACAACAAAGCCAGGCCTTGGAGATCATTGGGAAGGCCCCCAGTATCCTGACAGATTTCTACAGTGCAGCTACCAAAGGCAGTGAGTAGAGCTGCCCCAGTCTCATTGCCTGTGCCTGAGTGTGTGGCTCCTAAGCCATGCTGGTTCCTCCAGAGATGGCCCATTCCAGTAGGAGTGCTCTGCTCACACCTGTTAGGCTCAGCTGGTTACAGAGGAAGTGTCAGTTCTGAACCTATTTCAGAGCCCTACAAATCTTGGAATAGTTTGTGGAATCAATTCAATTTTCTCTCACACTCACAGTGCAATAACCTCTTCAACCAGCCCAGAGCAGCAGAAGAAGAAAGGGTTGGAGCTATGTAGCAAGAGTTGAGGCCCCAGCAAGCCCCTGAGTTCAAGGCATGTGGAAAGCCTGCCTGGCACTCAAAATTATGAAAGCTGGAATTCGACATGGGCATTTGGAATCTAATCGATGAGCTCCTGGGGCAAGAATCTGCCTTATTTTTATTCTTTACCGTTCAATGCATGCTTATACGTCTCCATATCCATTTTACTATGCCAATAAAGCCTTCAGAATCTGCTGTTAAGTACTCTGATTTTTACAGAAGATGGATGAATGAAATTACAGTGTCTGCAGAGTTCCTGCACTAAACATCCATGGCAAAAATCATCCCAAAATCTCACACCCATCAAACCCAATAAACTGAATTTCCTCAGCATCCCCCTCTATCCTCCATAGCACAATGTCCACAACTTCTGCTCCTCCAGTTAGATCATTTTGAGTGCCTAAATTTGCTTTTCATAGGATCAGGTGATTTTTTTCCACCAATAGCTAGAAAGGATTTACCTCATTAATAACGAGCTGTTTGAACGACAGATTTCTGGTAGATTTGTTTGACTTCCAGTGAAGCGAGGTTCTGACCTGGCCTGAGCTGTAAGCAGAGCAGTGGATATAGAAGAGTACAGAAGAGAACAGGTGAGTCTGGTGGGCATGTTGGTGTGCAGACATGACTCACGTGCTCACAGATAAATGTGCTGGGAGACCATAGACTCACACATTATTTGCCAGAGCTGATGGCAGTCACCAGCACCTGATTATTCCAAGAGCATTCAGCAGCAGGATCATTTTAGTCCTCCTATTCACTGACCATAACTAAAGACACATAAACTTTCTAAATATATCACTGCTGGCAACATAATTACCCTGGAGATGTTTTTTCCTGTCAATTCAACACAATGGGTTTCCTTGTGTCAGGTAAAAGCTGAAGCATTTTTTATGGGCTCATCACTGCTGGGTAACAAGCAGCCACTTTGCCAGAGGCTCTCTCTGGTCTCTGTAGGTCAAAGAAAGGTCACTTGTGCCCAGTCGCATTAACAGAACTAAGAGGAGAGGCAGCATCAGGAGCTGCTCCTGAAACCTGAGCATCCACCCAAATATGTGCTGACTGTAAGGTCTAAGGCCGTAAAAAGCATCCTAAAGTCTAACCCTTGCCAGTGAGGAAATTTATTTCCAACCATAACAATGGATTCATTTAGTAATGTGCTTCATCAAATGCCAGGCAGCAGGTGGAAATAGGTCAGGGATCAGAGGAAAAGCTCTCAGAAAACAACCAAAGTGTTTTTAAGTGAAAAAGTCCACAGAGGATTGTTTTTTCTCTCTCCTCTCCCCTAGTTCTGTTTGTCATGGTTTGGGCTCACAGGCTCATCTCCCAGAGAAGACTTGAAAAAAACCTTTGACCAAAATCTCTTTTCAAATCAAGTGATTTCTCTCAGCATAATGCCTGGGTTTTTTTCATTTCTGGCTAAATGAAAAGAATTTCAGAACTGGAGGGCAGTTTGCTTTATTTCTACATAACTGAGAAGTTGAGATTTATTTGATCTGATCTCCAAGTGAAGTGTAGAGGGAAAACAGGATACTGTATCTGGCAGCAAATATGTGGCAATCACACAAAGTAAACTCTTGATATATCTGTAATCTCTTTGTTGGCTTATCCCTGATTCAATTTAAGGCTCTGGAAAAAGCTACCAAACCTCTTCATGTGAAGTGTGAGATGGAACTTATTAGTCATGGCAATTTGCTTCTTATGGGATGCTGACAGCCAGAGAGCACGGTGTACTGAAAAAAACAAACCTAGGATCCCGAGTCTCTTAGTCCTCCTTAGAGTTACTGGTGAGAAGAGAGTTCCAGGTTAGTTTAACACACAGAAGTTAAGACATATGAAGGAAAACATGAGGAGAAATTGGACTTACAAAGCTTTAGGGTTTGGCTTTTGACAATCTTTTTGGGTTTTGTTATCTTCAGCCCCTAGTACACAAATGCATTTGCCTTAAACCCATTAAATCTGAGGGATGAGAAAGCTGGTTGCAGATTGTTAAGGGGATGTAATTCTAAAAGGGTACAGCTAGAAAACCAGAGGTACTTCCAATCTCTCCTCCAGGCATCATTTTTCTTGCACCTTTTTCTTACTGTATTTTAGTTCTCATGTGACAAGACACTGTTCACCGAGAAAAAATGGACTCATCTAGGCCTGTTTATATTTTCAAAAATCAGATAGTGTCTACTTTGTTCTCCCTACCTCATTCCGGACAGATAAAAAAATCCTCTCATTTCAGGCAGACAGAACACATACGCAGGTGTCCCACATACTTACACATCCCATTATTATTTGGCAGAAGCGACAGATTTCAGGGTATTTGTCAGCACCTAAAAACACTATCAAGGCATGTGGGGCTGGAAAGAAGCAGCAGGATGAACCAGGAGTTCCCTCCTCACCCAAATAGCCAGACCCTCATGTGAATCCCACAGGAAGTGCCCATATTGTCTGGCTGCAGGGCAGCTTGGCCACCATGCATTGGTTTGGGCCTCTCTCCCCGCTTCAGGAGAGCTCAAGGGAGCCATGGCTGCCAGCTCTGACCTCAGCAAGGGCTGCAGGGAGTCCAGTGCCTTTCTCTGCTCCTCAGGAACAGCCCCCCAGGCCCCTGCCTGTGCCTCACAGCTGTTCCCCATGCCCTGCCCATGGGGTGCCCTCCTCTTCCCTCCCCTCACTGTGGGGCCAGAATGTTTTGTGTCCAAACACCACCCCATAACCAGCACATCCTCAGAGGCTGAAACCTCCTGCAGAGGCAGTGTTGCCCTGGGGTAGGGCAGAATGGCCTTTTCTGCAAGGCAGGAGGGTCAGGGCAGGGTTAGTGCCACGAGAAGCGATGGTTTGGCAACTCGAGAGTGCTGGAAAACAGCTCTGTTTTCCTCCCTGCCCAGCTCAGTGCACTCCATGCCAGCTCCGGTGTCTGGTCCACTGCTAGCAGCACCACCCTACCCAGGCTGACAAAAATAACCAGAATCATGTTTTCCTTTTTTTTTTAATTGCTTTTTGTTTCAAATGTGGGGTGAAACACCTCGTATTTCAGGGTGTCCTTTGTAGGGCAAAGTAAGGTAAAATTGCCAGCCATGAGGGTGAGCTATGCCAGCTTAGCAAGAAGCTGTGTCACGCCCACCAGCGGGACCTTCACCACGAGTCCATTTCACACAGTATGATTTCATCCATCTTACTGCACATCCAGACATTTTAGGGTGAAAAAAAGGCCAAACTAAACTTCAGAGAGATTTTTCTCGGTTTCAAGTTATTTAGTAAAAATGCAAAAAACTTTGGAAGTTTTCGTTTGGCTTTGTTGACCATTTTTTTTAGCTTCCTCTCTTTTTTCTCCTTTTTCCTTTAAAGGACAGGCACATATTTTCTGAAACTGCTCACTTAGCTGGAAAGTAAAGGAAGAGGCAGAGAGAAATTGCAAGTTAAATAGAAAAAATATTTTTGGCAAACTTTAAGGAAAACACTTCTAAATGCTGATCACTCTTTAAAGTGAATTCTTTTAGCTAATTACCTTAATTCTTTTCCCGAGTTATGAAACAAGCTGCAGAAACAGATGGACAGAGGATTGTACTTAGCTGTATCTAGAATTTCTCTAAATTCTTAGCCCTCGGTTCCAGCTTCTCCTTCCTTTTCCTAGTTAAAATGATGCTGAGGGGGATGTCAGGCTAAATTCACAACTCTGCTGAGAAAGTGACCACAGCCCATGCAGGAATAAGTATGGTGCATAACCAGGGGCTCTCTTACGTAGTTCTTAGCTTAGAAAAGATGACACAGATTATACCTTGGAAAGAGATACAGTAGGGATGTTAGTCCTCCCAAACTTCAGAGTAAATCATGAAGAGATGTGTAACCTTGCTCCAACCTAGAGCAACTCCTTGGGTATGGTTATATTAAGGGCCACATTTTGCAGTTTTCTGGGAAGCAGAGCAGAGAGCCAGGATCATCCCTGTTTTCCAAAGTGACTGTAGAGATATTCCAGTACCTCAGGAAGATCTATCCTCCACAGCATCCCAAGAAACAAAAAATAAATGCTACCACAGTCTGGTGCAGGCTCACTCCAGACATCTTTTTTCAAGGAGGAAACTTAAGAAGGCAGGATTCTCTTGTATGACTTTCCCTGTCTCCCAGTTGTCTCAACACATTTTTGTTCTTCCTGAAAGGAAAAAAAATCACTGACCCATCTGTCAATGCCATCTCTGCTTCAGTGAGCTGCTTCACGCGTTTGTTCACAGAGGGCTGAATAATGGACCAGCGCCAAAGTCCTAATCAAGAGAAAAGCTACTAGGAGCTACAGCTCCTCAGCATTATACATGTTTCCAAGTGTGACTGATTAAGACTGTTGTTTGGAACAGGGGAACTGTGTCAGAGGTGCCACATCCCATAAATTGGTTTAAGCTGAGGTAATGTATGCACCAACATAGAGCAATACGTCTGCTAGGTCAACAAGTTTGGCAAGCGAACGTCTGGGGAAAACAAGACCATTTTCAGGCATTTAATCCAACTAAGACAGAGTGGCACAAGTGAGGAGACCCTTACAGGAAAAACGTAGCATTTTATTTATTTTTTAAGGGCAAAGAAAATATCCGAGAAAAAATGTTGGTGTCCAGACTCAGTTAAGTTAGACAGGAAGAACGGTCTAGTTCTCAAAGCAAGGCATTTGCCACTAGGGACTCCTGAGTTTTAATCCGTCCCCTCCGCAACCTCTGTAGTGCTCCACAGAAAAGTCATTTAATTCTAGTCCAGACAGTGAACTTTGTATGCTGCTGAGCAGATTAGTCATACAAGTGTGTTCCTTTCTGTGGGACTACTCATGTGAGGAAGTTATCAATGGGGAGAGGGGGAGCAAATCTGTCCCTCTGTATGGAGTCACACAGAGGGAGAAAAAGCTACCACAAGTTTTAATTGGTCTGGCCTCCTTGGAGGAAAAACTATCTACAGAAATGCTGGAAGAAATTGTAAGAAAATGAAGGGACCTTCCTGATAGGAAGATCTGTTAATCGGAACAGTAGTCTTTTAAGTAACAGAAGCTTTATTGACTGTTTCAAATACAATTAACTGGACTAAGGAATTGCAAATGCAAGGAATCAAATAGACCCATTTCGCCAGGAACACCGAGTAAATGAGTCAGTAGGACTTTTCTGTTTGTAGCACCCACCACTTCTTACAGCAAGTGACTAAGACACCATGCTTGCTGGCAATGCAACCAGAGAAATGAACCCAACCAAAAGCCACCTAGAAATGTCATTTTTCTTTTGAACCAGAATTGGAGCATAGTTTTGGAGCCTTGCAGAACCTCGACTAGAGCTAGACCCTCTCAAAATTTACTTCAGTTAATTAGCAAGGAGAGGTAATGTTTTCTGTGCCTCAAGCTCTGTTCCACTGAATCTTTTCCAGCAATTGACTGTTGTGAGTCAGGTGCAAGTGGTTAAGAACTTATGAGTGGTCTGAACTGAAACTGAGCAGGAACATTTCCAGCTCCAGATTAACCTGAACTGGAACAGAGGTAAAAAAGCAACTTGCTTGACCTCCTGATGTGACAACATCCTTGCTGACGCTACAATTTCCTAATCACACTGACTTACCTGAAGGGAAATCTGATGTGAAGCAATCACAGGAAACCACGCATTTATAACCTTTCTGTTACTGTCAGTAGATTATCTATGTCTTTGCTACTTGTCTTTCTTGCAGAGGATCCCAAAATTAAACTTTCCGAGACCAAGAAGATAGTGGCTTTTTCTTCTGTAAGAAAAGTAAGATGCCATACAGAGAATCCAACCCAGGTGGGGAAGCAGAATGTGGGAATCCTGGTGCCAAACCATTTTTCTGCCCTACCCTACCTGTACAGCTCAGTAAAGTGCTGGTGTTCTAGGTGCTTGCAAAAGACCAGTTTTTCTCCATAAGGAGCACAACAGGCAGGTCCTGAGTAACTCAGCCCTCAAGAACACTGTCTTCAAGGGCACATCTTCCTCAGCCAGGCAATACTCAGCTGTATTTTGTGCCAATGACCATATACAAGTAAGGTTCAATTCTTTCTTCTCCCCTGACCCCTCAGATTAGGAATAGTACATAGATTTTCTGGATTGTGATTTTCAGGAGTCTAGACCCGAGCTAGGCTGCAAAAATGTGTTCTGCCAGGACAGGAAAGTGTATGACTGAAACACTACATGGCTCTGCATCCCAGTTGTACTTTTCGTAAGACTGATGTTACTGTGGTGTTACTAGGCCTTGATTATGACACCTGGATGACCCATAAACGGAATATTCTCATAGAGAGGCTGGGGAGAAGAACATGTGAAGGTGAACCTAGTAAATGAATACATTGCCTTGTGCTGCAGACAATAAAAGCTTTTAGTTCACTTGGAATTTACTAAAGTTACAGTGTACTGGAGGACATGTATCATAGTTTATTCATTCTTTCCATACCAGAGAGGCCTCTCTCTGAGCAGAGCTTAGTCCATTTTCCATCTGGAAACATTCTCCTTTTAGAAGCCCATGACCTGGGAGGGTGGTTGTTCTCATTTCGGGGGAAAGAAAAGAAAACCTCCATGAATTCCAAGGACTTAGTGCCACTGATTGTGTTGTATTATCCAGAATCAAAGAGCTTAATCACCATTTACACTAAAGCCTTTAGCACTGCTCAGGCAGAAAATTGTACTGTCTCCTGCTCTCATGTTCCTGCAGTCTTACATTGTCAAGAGCTTGAAAATGCCTGGGAGAGGCACAAAGGCACAAAGATGAGGCTTGCAGTTTTTACGGGCATGTTTACAAAGGGTGGCAGAGAAATCCACAGCCCAGGTTCAGGCCTTGCCTCTAGAGAGTTCTATTTGCCCTGTCCAGATACCAAAACTACTTCAGAATCAGTTTAACGTGGAAATCTAGTTGGGCTAATTGACCTTGCTGAGAAGATGAGACTCCTTCCCTACATGGGACTGGCTCACATCTCTCGGCAAAATACTACTCTTAAGGCACGCTTGTGCAATATGTGGCAGAAATTATATTGGGTTATTCAGTCCAAACTCAGATGGGGCACGAGGGACCTCATACTCTGTAAGTATTGAGTCACAGAAAGATCACACAGCCATCCAGCATATTCAGATATGCAGCATGTAATTAACACAGGCGACTGAGAGCTGCAACTGGAAAGGCAATTGCTGGACAGCCTGAAGAACAGGTCTGTGCTTAGCAGTCAGAAGTGTTAGGCCTGCTTGGAATTTGTAGAGGAAAACGAGTTAAAGCAGAGGGCAACAACCGTGTGTTTTGTGCAGCACTTGGCTGCACTGCCAGTGAAAGGAAAAACAGACTCAAGTTCATAAGCACTACATGATCCCTCGCTTTGTTTTCCCTTACCTCACCCTAACACCTTTCAAACTACCTTATTAACGTAAACCACTCATTCATTACACAGAGGTTCAGTATTTGCAGGACTTTTAGGGAGGAGTAATAGTTACACAATGGCATCTGCAGCTGATTTACATTTATTTATCCAACAGTGTTTTCAAGTTTCTTGCCCAAAATCCAAACAGCCGCCCTCTCAGGGAATGCAGTGTCAAAAGAATGCACACATGCAAGGCTGACTGAAATTTTAATTGCAGAAAGATCAGGAAGTTCACACTGAAGGTTAGCAGAGCAGCTCTAACCCCTTCTCCCTGGGTGTATCACGTTGTTACAATAGGGTCTTTCATTACATAATCATGCAGAATGGGCAACTCAGCTTGCTCTTCGACATGTAAGACCATCTCACAAACTGCAAAGGGTTTCCACTCCTTTTCTGTCACTTCTTTACTACTTCTTTACTACCTTTTGGAATCGTTAGGAGTGCTAATATTCTAAAAAACCCTACAGAACTAGTTACAAGGGAGCCTGCATGCCTAAAGTAAGGACATAAATTCAACAAGGTGCTAAGTATATTGGTATCTTGAAGAACAGTTCTGGGCTCATTGATTAATGCACTCACTTCAGTTTAGGTACATCTTTTAACAGTGCCCAGGTGAGTGACAGGATCCCACATACGAAGGAGGGGATTGATTCCAAGTTGTCCCAGTTGTTGCAGTGATGCAAAGTCAGTAAGTCGGTTGTCATGCATCACTTTTAGAGCTGACAAAATAATGTAAGCAACTGTTTTAAGATGAGTTTGATGAGTTCATGAACAGCGAAAAACTAGAGGAAAACATCAAAAAAAACCAGATTTAGAGAGTCTGCAAGTCTTACCTATCACTGTGGTCCTCTTTTCCTCCACACTCATTTGGCTTAGGCATCAGTGACTCAGTTCTGTAACAGCAGTTTGGGTGTCACTGCCATGTCCCAGCAATTCTGGATCAGTCACCAGAGCTGATGCTTTGTAAGAGATTTCAAAATCTCTCAGAAAAAATGTGAATCATTTTACGTTGAACACCAACCAAAGCAAGGCTCTGCCTCTGCAGACCGCTTCAGTACGTCTGACTGCTTCACCTGGCACGCACAGAATGCACAGAATGATTATAGAAAGGCTTGGGTGTGAAAAAGATGATTTGTTTTCCCACATGGTTAATGTATGTGCTCATTTGGGAAAGCACTCTGTCTTCAGCTTAAAATATTCTGAAGAGGCCAGAACATTAAAAAGAACAAAAACACACCAAAAAGGGATACTCTCCATATCAGTATCAGTGGGTAAGCCATCAGCTTTGATAAAAGCAAATCTCTGATGTTGAGTGGAACTTAACACAATTTTGTTCCAGATTCAGATTTTGAACCTTTTCTTCTCCATGTGAATGTAATAGTGCTTTGATCAAGCATGAAGTCTAAATGCAACACAATAGATGTAAAGCCAGATTGGATCTAATTACAAACTCCACACTTCCTCTCCTAGCTGTGGAGCATTCACATACTAGCTTTACCTCTCCTTCTTCCCCATCCCTCAGTGTTAAAACGTCTTGTTCTCAGAGACATTCCTGCACAAATGGAAATAAGATAAACTGAATCAGAAGGAGTATTAGTCTCCTAGGGAGTGATATACTAATTTTACAGCACACTACATCTCAAGCACTAAACCAGGATTAATTTATAATATCTGCTGATTAAAAAGGGAAAAGGACCAGACCTTACATTGCACAAAACAAATGAACAAACGACTGATGCCAGCCAGATGCTGGAGCAAATGTCTACCTCCCCCATTAACATAAGCTGCCTCAGACTTTCCAGGAAGCCTTCCCTAACGGCACTGCTGTGGCAAAACAAATGCTTGGTTTATTCAGTCACTGACACCATACTCCTAGGATCTGTGGGGCACATTCCTTACCTTCAGAATTCCTTGTAACATTTTCAGCAGTTAAGCACTGTATCATGAAGAATTTGTAGGCAGAGCTGAGATTCCAGATTTATGGCTGGCACGTAACGAGGTGCTTCTGCCCAAAGCAGTATGTGCTTAATCCTAGCCTAGCTGCTCCATGACAGCTCATTACTAGAAATCAATGTTGAGGCAAATTCAGTTTAACCATAATATACAACAGATACATGTTGCACATTGCATGTTGCATATGTTGCAAAAGGATGTCAACCTTTTGAGTGGATGTGTCAGAGTCTCTCTTTGCTGAAGACTTTGAGTCAGGAAGATTTTCTTGAAGGTAAGTGCTAGCTGAGAGAGTTAAGGATTATTGTGAAATCCTAGGCCACATAGAATGGAAGACAAGTAATGATCATAGATTTTTCTCTGCAAAATATCTGTTTACCTAGATAGCAAATCGCTGGTTGCACAGAATCCTGAGACTCTATAAAGGTCCACAAAGACCTACATATTCCCATAAAACTACTGTATATACCAGCGCAACAGCTATTTATGGAGCATTTGTGTGCAGGGTGTTGGGGAAAATATCGATCAAACATTTTTCTTCTGACTATACTGCTGTGATTAATTTCTACCTTTTTAATTATACTTTATTCCCTAACTCACTTAGGCCAACAGGCCATTTGAGCACTCCAGAAAAGTCACAAAATGTGATTAGAACCTGGTACAATAGAAATTGGCTTTCTTTCCAGGAGAAGAAGGAGTGATGCCTTAAGTGGCCACCTAAAACACAGAGAGTAGACAAGAATTAAGGGAATAAAAGAAGGTATTTATTTGAAAGGCCTTCAAAGGTACACCCTGGGCAGTCCAGAGGCTACACCCAAAATGGACCCCCAAGATGGACACTGGGTCACGAGTTCTTCACACTTTTATAAGTTTGGTCCATTTGCATATCAGGGTTAATTCTCCAATGATAACCTCAGTTTCATGATGTAATTACTCCAAGTTTGCCCCCTTTTAGAGGCTTTTAGTTGACACATTTTGGGCCTGGTGTCCTTGGAGTGGAAGCCTGCAGAGGTTTGTTATGTCTGACCAGCATGAGAGAACAGCAGCTCACAGGACACGACACTTCAGAGTTACACACCAGGCGGTGCAGGATTTGAAAAATATAAAAGTTAAAACCTAAGGCATCAGGAGAAAAAGAGAAATTCAGTGAGTGTTGGTAGAAGTGCCTCTTGGTTGAATTACTAACGTATGATGGAATGCACCTTGGCTCTCCCTTCTGACTTGAGAGCAGTTCAGGCTGCTGTTCCTGCCTGCAAATATTCAGAGCAGGCACCATAAAGGCATAAGTGAGATCATACCCAGGGAGAGGTTGTGGCTGAGGTCAGGCCAGTGATACAGACTGCACTGCAGTGTTTCCTTGTTAATCAGGGTAAATCAATCGTGGTGATTGGAGCTGTGGAACAGCAATTAGGTCCAGATTATAACTCGGATAAGGTGAAAGCCTGTCTACTTCTTCCTGACTTTCCCCTCCCAAGCAATTTTAAATATAAATTAAAATAAACACCAAAAGTTAACTCTTTGTCTGAAAAGCCTGTCTAACAGCCACTTGTAAGGCAAGGGCCTGTCTCACCTTGGCCAGGAGTCTTCTTTAAGGGATCCCATTTTTATTCATATGAATATTCCAGGGGCCTGTGGCTAAATCCAGAACAATTCAGGGGGAGTTTTTCCAGTGTTTGCATTAGGACAAGAATTCGCACTGATCTGTAGGTGCATTCCTTTAAAGTTTTGTTTAGCACCAGTTTAACAGCTTTCCATATGCTTCTTCCCCCTTTTGAAAGCTGCACAGGAGCAGTGTAAATCCATCTCAATGCTACTTTAAGGCTAGCTTTAGGGCTCAGTTATCCACAGATTGCACAGTGTGCCTGGCTGCAGAATGAGCTGCAGTTGGAGCTGTTAGTGCTTGTTGTGATACAGGTGTTCACCACAACGAGAGGGAGCACAAAACAACCAAAGAGATTCAGGACTAACCAAGTTTTGTTTATCACAGATTAGAACTACTGACTTCCAGGTGAAAGGCTCCGTATGTTAGTACTAATTCCTCTCATCACTCCTTCCTTTTCACAAAATGCTCCTGTAATTTCTTTCTTCATGGTGCTTCTGAAATCAGCTGGATGTTTCCAGTGTTTCCACGTTTCCAATGCAGCACGGTTAAGGGACTTTGCTGCAGAAAACCTTCATCACCTTGGCCTTTGGCTAAATAAACAGCGCTGAGAAGTTGACTCTTGTGTTAGTCTCTTCAGACAGTAAAGATAAGATGCTGTTGGAAACTAGAAGCTCAGAATGAACAAATAAGAGAGAAGCAAGCCCCAAAGGCTGGATAACAGACACACCAAAAGTCCCGATGGGACCAAAGGACAGCACGGATGAACTGCAAATGAAACAATGGGCTTCTTTTATGCATTACAATTTCTGTGATGGATGACTAGAAGATATAAACATTACATTACCCGCTCATTTCCTAAGACTTAAAAAAGTGTTTATTGTGTCAGAATGAGAAATAATGCATTGAACCTTATGGAAGCATTATATGAATCAATGGCACACACTTACCCGTAATACTGTATTCACCTCCAAAAGAGGCACAGAGGACTTATCAGAGTTAAGTAACAAATGTGAGTAGGAGCAGAATGTTTCTGTACAGGGGAGACTGAGGCTATTGAGGTCAGAATGAAGATGCTTAAGAAAAATCAGGAAATTATCCTGATGCCAGGATGATTTTTGCCTTTTTATATACCCCTTTATATAGCTTTTTATATAGCTTTTAGATATCCTTAGTGCTTTTAGCCCACACACTTGTAACTCTCTAAGTCTGATACCCCACGTCCCGTTAAGCCAGGAGACCAAACATCCTGGAAGCCTCGCTCCTAAGGGTCAGAAAGCCCCAGACACCAAGGTCCTCTCTAGAACACATCCTGTAAACTAAGACAGGCCCATCCAGGGGGGAGACTCCTCAGAATGGGGGATTCATTCAAGTCTCTCATTGGGGACTCTTTGACAGATACGCTAATTTGCAAGGCCTATAAGTTGTATCCGTGAACTATCGGGAGGTGCATTCCGGTGGGGGCATCCCGGGGTGTGCATTCCGGTGGGCACTTTGGCGCGCTCCACTCGGACGGTGTGGTGCACCAAGGATCCTAAATAAATACCCAGGTAAAAACCCCTTTCCCTTTTACCGTGTCTGGCTCTCAATTTTAAGACCAGGAAAAGGCAACAATCCAAAACCATTACAGTATTACTGAATATTGGATGACTGCCACAGAGGCTGTGTAAATCTGTAGCATCAGCTTTGAGTATCATGGACTTAATCCTAATGCTGTCGCATATGTGCAATGATTTTGAGGAATGTTAAAGTGGGGGGAAATTTGGCCCAGATCATCAAACTGAAACATCAAACTGAAAAGGTGAGCAGTGTTCTAAAAAGGTAAAGTCATCTCAGACAGAAGAAAAGAAGAACCCAGGCAGCCACTGAGGCAGTCACTGTAGCCAGGAATTTGGTGGCATACAGGAAGGAATTGGAAATGTCACAGGGGGGAAAAAACCCACACAGAGGCAGAGGGGGTGACTGAGAGAATATGCTATGAAGTATATTGTGCTAGGCACAACTAATTTCTCAGCAATGGAAGGAAAAAGGTAGAAGGACATAATTTCAAGTGACAGCCAGTATTTTTAATCTTGACTACTGATGCTGCATCAGCTTTCCTGAAGCAATTAATAGGGATAATACAGGGATACAAAGTATCTGAATAGGTTTAACTAATTTCATGTGTCATTTCTTAAACTTTAGGAAATAAAAAATTGCTTACAGAAGACAAAATGAAGTAGAATAAATGATGAGAGAAGTGCACTTCCCAAGTGGACTGCCTATGACTTCACAGGTTATTTTGAAAGAATTAAAATAAGCTAAAATTAAAGACAGTGTGATAATTGTTGAAAACAGTGAAGTCCAATTCTGTGTTCAGTTACACCAGTTAATATTTTATTGTTCTCTTGTTGCTTTCTCCTGTGGTAGAGGTATGACTGAATGGAAAATAAATGCAACCAGCAAACTTTGTTTCTTGTCACACTTCTCAGCAGACGTTTTACAAACTTTACCAGCAAAAGGAAGAGTCACCGCAGGACGCACAAGGGAAAATAAAGCCTCTTTTGGAACAGCTCACTGACAGCAATGGAACCAATTCAGCTATAAATCAAATGGGAATCCTTACGATAAAATAAAACAGTGTTCTACTGCCCAAACACAGCTGAAAGGAACTGTTACATAGTACATTGCATCATAACCAGAGAGTTTCTGTCACCCCGTCTATAGCAAGAGTCTTGAATACTGTGGTCCAAATTCTCTCATTTGTTATATGTGCACAATGATTTTTAGGGCTTCAATTTGGGGAGATTTGGCCCAAAATAAGATAAAACTGATAACTTGATAATTTTGCCTCCTTCTGCACAAAATAAATTTGCTCTCTGCAAAGCAGCTGCCTTTCAAATGCCTACACAGCTTAGGAGACCGTACAGTAGTCTAATTCCTCGCCAGTGAAGTCAGGCTGTAACCATGGCAGCTGGGAGTGTAAATCTCCAGTGTATGAAAACGTCCAGGCTGATAAAGCAGATTGTTGTACGAGTACATATGTGGTGTGCCTGTGTATACATTGAGCCTGAAAGCGTGTGGCTTTAGGGTGGGAGCGAGGCAGAGGAGAACAGCCCACCAAAACCTTCACCAGAGCAACTCTGGGTAAGCAGCCAGCTGGATTCCAGAACTGCAGGTGCCTTGAGGACACTGCTGTGAATAGGCTGAGGGTCACAGGGCAAGGAGGCAGACAGGATGGGAAGGGATAATCCAGCAAAGGAACTTCACCCAGTGCAGACTGGTTCTGGCATAATACAGCGATGATGTCCCTCAGGGGAAAAAGCACTAATTCCAGCCTGACCTTGGTCTAAACACTGCATTTGTTGCACAGAGAATAGCACAGAAGATGGCTCTTTTGCTCCAGTGAATGCAGTGGCTGGGGCCCAGGAACTGGCAGCACACCTATCTATAGAGAAGGGGAAAGGGACAGTCTCCCTTTAATAATTTTTAGTTTGGCATTAGGTCAAGCTTTTCTTCATCCTTTTCCGGGAAACTAGAGCCTTCATTCTTTCCTTTCATTAAAATAAATGAATGTATGATTGATGAACCTGGAGCCTGATATCTTCCACGTGTTAAAAGATTAGCTATAGCAGTGGCTACTGCCAACAGCACATGCTGATGTGTTGCAACCCTAATCTCCAGGGTCCTTTTTAAGGGCAAGAAGCCCATTTCCATGGCCTAGTCAGCCACTGGCCTCTTTACTTCTGTGAAGGCACAAGCACAGCAGTGATTTTGTAAAGACAGGTCTTTACCTACCAGGAATCAAGCTGTGACCCACTCGCTCATCCCAGTGAAGCTGCTGAGTGAGTAGGGAGCAGTGACGTAGGGATTTGCACAATGGTAGGTGCAACAAAGCACAGGCAAAATTGAGGTCAAAATCCACGGAGCAATTAAAACATTTCCTCTTACCATTCAGGCACACTGGTATGCTCTGAGAATGAGCTGTTCCTCCAGAGTGCCTTTTGGAGAGGGTACTGAACTGAATCTGAACAGAAAACCATTTTGAACTGCTATTTTTTCATCTCAGACCACACAGGGAACTATTATGATGATTTGGCTGAAGCTGAGCCAGGATGAGAAAACATTGACTTTTCTGGTTCAGAATAACAGAACAGGACTTGACAGCTTCACCAGGGACCTTTCTGCATGGGAACAGCTTGTTTCTAGCAGGCTCTGAACCTCACAGCTTTAGGCATTCATCAGCTTTCCCATCTGTTTTGCCCAAATGTGCAGTGGTGCTGCTTGGCTCCGCAGACCTTTGCAGCAGGCTGTTCACCACAGCAACTTTTCCACCTGTCTAAATTGATGCTCCTTGCTGGAGAAATTTGCCTGGTTTTTTTATTCCTCTATATGAAACATCCTGCAAGACTACTGAGATCCTTCTGTGTCTTCTCCTTCCAATTCAAGCACCTGGATACAGCCTTGAGTGTGGCTGAGATCCCAGATGTAGATATCTATGTTCCTGCACTCCCAGGCATAGGTTAATCAGGGAAGGCAGAGAAGCCTCTAGTCCTTTGACACCGGTGAGCCGGAGTTTCCTTTCCCTGCCAAACACTGTAACTACCCACTGGTGTGCTACAGCTCAGCTCCAATTTTTTCTGCTCAACAAGGCAGATTTAGAAAGGTACAGAGAAACAGTCATGCACTAGTGCCAGAAATGTAAGTAGTACTGCAGCCCTAGCAGAGGAGCAGATGGACAAACCCTTCCCTATTTTGAGGCTCGGCATGTAAAGCCCTGCTCATTACAATGACAGCCCCCAGCCTCTATTCGTACACTGATAACATCAGTGCCAGACAACACCTCTGTGAACATCATGCTATTTTGCCACACACATACTGTGTCATCCTTATCCTGGGGTCCAGAGCAGCTCCAGTGTGGCCACACACCTTCCTGGGCTTGCCTTCATCCACCCAGACAGATGAAGAGGACTAGAGGAACACAGTAAACCACAGGATGGGATCCATCCAGCTGCCCCAAACCAGAATTATCCTTATATTCCTTATTTGTTCAGGCCTGTGCCTTCTGTATGGCAGGAGATACTGCAGTAACCCGTGAGCCATCACTAAGTCACCATAAACCGTGGAGTTTTACATTGGGATGAGCAATAGCTCACAGGAGTTGTAAGAATTGGAAGTTCTGGAAATGTAGCAACTTATAAATCTGAATGGCTTAGTCTCAGAGGTATCTCCCAATTAACTACTCCTGGGGTATTTCCTTCCCATTCCCCTGCACACACAGGTTTTCTATTAAGAAATCCCCATCTCTTCAAGTCATCTTTCTTTTATAATGAGAACAAAACAGGAGCACAAAGCTGGAAACTGTGTGCAACTGAAAAGATCAAAAACTATGAAATTTGTTTTCAGAATTATTTGATATATAATGAATTGCAAATTCAGTAGAGTTTGCAACCAGCTCGCCGCAACTATGCCCTTTACCAGCAAGAGATGGGAAAGAACAATGACAAAATGAGTCAGCAATGTGGATCTCCTGGAGAGAAGGCTTCTGGCACAGCAGGGCAACATAAACAAGTGTGCTATATATAGGACCGGTCCTTGGGTGAATACACAGATCTTAAAGATGACCTCAAACAGAACACCAGTTCAGATAAACAAAAAATACATAGGATAGCTGTGTGGTTTGAAGCCTGGGCTGGATGCCAGTAGTTTCCAGTTTCCCTTTCTCCCAGTTCAGTTTATACCGACGGCCCCCAGCCTTTGTTGACACGCAGGCAGTGATAGTGAGGAAGTTATGATCTGCTGGGAAATCACGCACGGCTCTTTTTGTCAGCCAGCCATGCCAGAGGCCCTGGGGACGGACCCTTGTCTCAGGCTGTGTGCTCCTCGCAGCAGAGGCTGTGTCTTGCTTTGGGCACATGCCCCCCCCTCAGTGAGATTTGTCTCCCAAAGTGGGCAGCCATGAAACATTTCCACACTCCCCTGCAGGGTGTTCTCCTGTCCCACACTAAACATTAAAGTGCTCCCCAAATTTAAAGTATTGACCTCTGAGACTAAAAAGGAGAAGTTTTTTGATACTTTAGCTATGGACCCTTTCTATGTTTATGGCCTAATATCTCCTATATTCTGATGCACTATTTTACTGTAAAAGTATTAAGATGCTTATATCTACATTAGATCAGGGAGGATTGGGAGAGATTTCTGCAATGTGTATTCTAACACTGAGACAAAATATTTGTTTACGGGGGGGGGAGCAAGGGAGAAAGTATGGATTCTGTGTTTTAGGAGCAACAAATTTTTTAATGGAGAGGAATTTAAAATATGCCCCTTGGCAACATGGTGGTTCCACAGAATCAAAATGCTTTTGGATTCTGTTCTGCATTTCATAAATTTATGGTTTATTCTGGAAAACAATCCTTAAATAATATGATACGGTGATAAATTATGAATATTGAGCAACCC